>JAJQXH010000009.1:1365000-1392500 GCA_022343465.1 Oscheius sp. G VE-2021
AGAGAGAGAGAAAGAAATAAGATGGAAAGGTTTCCCCAGATTTCTGAGCCCTTGATCTATTTTCGACATCAGTTGTGTTTCCGTTTTCCCCAAAACCCTATTCTTAGTCCCCTGTGATCCGAAGTGACGCGAGAAGTCACCTGGATCTCCGCAAAACAACGATTTTTGAGTCCGTTGTTTTCGTTTTCGATCTTTCCGTGGTCAGAGGAAAGACAATTGTTTTCTTGGTGTTGATGACAGGGAGATGGATCGATTGTTGGCATCCGCGTGCCAATCAACTCAGGGAACGAGACATTGAGAAAGAGAAGGCAGAAGGACTGTGTGTGTGTGCGACTGGCACAAATCACCATGTCAGCATTTCCGCCAGAATGAATCACAGTTGTCGCTTCGGTCCCTCCGTCTACAGCTCTCCTGGTCGTGGGAAGCTTTTTCGTCACTGGTCACTGATGGATGTGGCTGTTTAGATGGAAAACTGATTAGACCGAATGAATTGTTCCTATTGGCTAAAACCCAGTTTTAAACTTTTCCCCCTAGATACACTACACTCCCACAGGAAGAAAGTCAGAAAATATATAAAATTGGAAGAAACCAATAGAAATTGTATACAAAACAGATCGAAGACTGATTTAATGACAACATCAACAACTACATATGAGAACTAAGTCAACAAAGGAGAATAAGGAAGACAGAGTGGTAGAACTACTTCTGGTGATTCTTCTTCGTATGCTTGGATAACTCCAAGTTGTAGGCCGTCTTGTAATGACACTCCTTTCAAGCAAGCTTCTTCAGTCCCATGTGGATGGCAGCCTTGTGTTGTTCCAGGTTCTTCTTGAATGAGAAGCAGCGGTAGCAGTCGGTGCATTTGAAGGGTTTCTCGCCCGTGTGCTTACGCATGTGTTGCTTCAGATTTCCAGTGGAAGCACTGCGGTAGTCGCAGGCGGTGCAGGCGAACATGGTCTCGTCGTTGTGTTTCCGTCGGTGGTAGTCCAGACTGCCCGGGTTCTTGAACTTCTCTCCACAGAGGCCGCATCCATAAGGCGTTTCTCCAGTATGCAGGCGAATGTGTTTCTTCAAGTTGCAAACAAGAGAAAACTGTCTTTTGCAGGTGGGACAGTTAAATGGCTTGGCTCCAGAGTGTACTCTGTGGTGTTCACGGAGTCCGGCTGCACTCGGCCACGGTCTCTTGCAGACTCCGCAGATGAGAGGATGTGGATGAGTCTTCATATGTTTCTTGAGCGCCTCATCCGAAGGACACTTCTCAGAGCATCCGTCGACGGGACAATCCCTCTCCTCCTGGTCGTCCTTCTAAAAATCAAAGTAAGCCAACGGAATTCGTGGCAAATACCTCCAATTCGTCATCCTCGGCCGTCTCGTTCATCTCCACGTCCTCTGGATCCTCCTCCTCATCTTCGTTGAGAGTCGTGTTGCCTCGAAGGGACTCCTGAAAGCGAAAATAAGTCCGACTTCTAGCCGAAAGAGGGAAACAGGGCAAAACTAACCTTCATTGCCTTGGCCACTGAATCCTTGACTGATTGTTCTTCCTCATCAGAATCATCGGAACAATCGAAGTCTCCGAGTCCTCCGCCCATCCTGTCATCCTCATCTTCCTAAATTTCCTCCCTCCCTTGGACTTAATTTCAGAGGAATCAAACCTTCTCTCTTTCCTCCTCCTTCTTTCCACCAGTCTCCTTCTTCTTGTCCTCGATGGGGGAGGCCAGAGGACATCTCTTCTTCTTACTGAGAACCTGAAGCTATCGAGTTTCCATGAACATGGCCGAAACTAACTTTTCTATCCACGGCCGTTCCTTCACGCAGGCCTCCGTCAGACGCATCTCCCTCGCTTTCTATCCTCCTCCTCCTCTTGGCCTTCTGAAAATAACATATTCTGTCTTCATTTCACTCCTGAATTACCTCATTCCTCTCTTCAACGCCATCACTTCCAGAATTCTCCACCTTCCTCTTCCTATCCTCCTTCATTTCTCCCTTCGATTCCTTCTTCTTCTCACAGGACTTGGCGGCGACCGCTTGACGGCTTCTTTTCTTCACAAGCTCCTAGAATAAACTTTATTTTCTGTTTTGGTAGCTTTTTCAAGATCAAATCCTATGGCAACAAAAGAAAGTCATTTAATAAACGAGCCAGCCGAGTCACATTTTCACAAAGAAAGCCGCTTGCCAGGCAATTAAAAACTTTCCAGCCGCTTCTGCCCTATCCGCGTGAGCCAACATCGCTTATTTCCTTATTCTTGGCAAATAAAACATTAAACACTCACTTTAGGAGAAGCCATGAGGGAGGAAACATCCGGAGAATCCTCCATGTCCTCGTCTATAATTCCACCGAAGCTATCCACATGATCGGGCAGCCACTTAATCTTAGAATTTCCTTATTTTTAAGCAACCCCAACCTGATTTTGATTTTCAGAGACGTCATCGGCCATTTCCTCCTTAACGGCTTCTTCCTTAAGAATGGGAGATTCGTCTTCCAGATGATTGTTATGAAGACCGGAGGGGATGAGATGGTCCTGAAAAGAAAAGTCAAATTTCGACTTACAAAATCAATTTTGAAATAATATTGACGGATTTTAATCCCAAAAACAAAACAAAAAGAAAATAACCTGGACCGGATTGGGCGTCACGGCGTCTCCACCTCCTCCGCCAGAGAAATCAGCCTCTTCCACCTGAAAATCACAAAATTAGATAAATGCGACTGGAAATACCTCCACTTTGATCTTCTTCTTCTGCAGGGAGGCACAGTCCTTGGCAAAAGGGGCCAGATCCTCGAAGAAGTCGCTCAGTTGGAATTTTAGGTCAGTTTCCTCCTAAAATTGCAGTTTAGAGGTTATTTTAAGGGAAAATACCAGACATTCGACCACTGGAGATGGATCTTCCGTAGATGAAAAGTGGATTAAAAGAAACGGCATCTGAAAAAAAGAGTACAAACAATAAAAAATGAGAAAAAGGGGGATGTCGTCGGGACGTGCAGGACAATAAACTGATGAAATTAAAATTGTCCTAGAGACACAATCGCCTTAAAAATAAAAATAAAAAACTGGGAGAATCCCGTTCAATTCAAAGACAACACATCGAAGACTGATTTAATAACAGCATTAAGAACAACAACAGATGGAAACTAAATCGACAGAGAAGAACAAGGAAGAGCGAGTGGAAGAACTAATTCTGGTGAATCTTCTTCATGTGGACAGACAAGGCCATCCTGTAGGCGGTCTTGAACTCACACTCCTTGCAAGCATGCTTCTTTACTCTCGTGTGGATGGCAGCCTTGTGTTCTTCCAAGCTCTGTTTGGTTGAGAAGCAGTGGTCACACTCGGAGCATTTGAAGGGCTTCTGTCCCATGTGCACGGAAGCCTTGTGTTGTTCCAAATGGTCCTTTCGCGAGAAGCAGTGGTCACAGTCGGTGCATTTGAAGGGTTTCTCGCCCGTGTGTGTACGCATGTGTCTCTTCAGATGTCCAGTGGAAGCACTGCGGTAGTCACAAATGGTGCAGGGGAACATGGCCTCTTGATTATGTGTTCGTCGGTGGCACTTCAGGCTAGAGGGGTAAGCGTATTTCTTTCCACAGAGGTCGCATCCATACGGCCGTTCCCCTGTGTATTGGCGAGTGTGGTCCTTCAAGTGGCCGGCTGTAGCAAATTTTCTCTTGCAGGTGGGACAATGGTAGGGCTTGGCTCCGGAGTGGATTGGTTTCTTAGGTCGTAGAGCAGCCGGTCCTCTGCCTTCTGCAGCCTACGCACTTCCCTCTCGACGTCCACAATCTCTCCGTCGATCTTGGCGGTGCGGCAACGCTGTTTCAATCCCTGGAGCTCCTGAAAAATAAGATTTTCTAAAATCATAGCTCTGAGTCAGGCCTTCAGAAGCCTTCCTTACCTTGGTGGCCTCCTTGCGGGTCTCTCCGATCTTCTTAAAAAAGGGCCCCAATTGATGCCTCTCCTTCCGAGTCTTCTCCCACTGCCTTCCAGCAATCCTCCTTCAGTTCCTCCATTCTCTGACGAATGAGATTGGCCAATTCGATCAGAGCCACGTTCTTCTTCGCCAGTTTCGTAATCTCCACGGGGTTGGCCGTATTGAAAATGCTCTTTCGCCAGAGCCTGCTCCTGAAATGATGAAATTCTAGGAGAATTTGGAAGGAATTCGACCTTTCTGACGTCTTCCAGGCACTTGTCCAAGTCGTCCACCAACTTGAGGACTTCGATAATCGGCTTAAATTATGATTTTAAGATATTAATTTTAAGAACGGTAGAAAAATTTAAGAAGCGAGGAGTCAGAATTTTAATAGAAACGGGCTCGACCGGCCAAAAGGGTCACTTTGGAAATCAGGCTTGTTTCTGGTTCAAAACGGGTAGCCGAACTTCTCTCTGACATTCGAATGCTCAATATTTCCTTGTAATTACCTCCTTTTCGGCCTGCTCCGCCTGATTTTCTCCAGTCGCTCCACCAGAGCCTTCTGAAGCGAGCTCCGTCTTCACATCAGCGGCGTCTGAGGTGTCCTTCTGAAATTCGGAGTTTAAACTAATTTAGTGGCTTCTGAAGGCTCAAATCAGACAAATAATTACCTTCTTCCCTTGATCTCCTTTGAGAGGTCGCGAAGATGGCTTAAAGAAGAGGTCCTCTTCTTCGTAGGTCGATTCCATGTTTGACTAGAACCCAGAAAATATCTGAAAATCAATCATGAACCATATTTTCCCAAGGTAGTTTCCAAGGCCTGTGAAATTACAGATTCAGATGGAGGTTTTCCCCAACAGAAAATGACCAATGATGCCACATCACTCCCGGAGGAACAAAGCCCGAAAATACATGAAATTGGAAGAAACCAGTTGAACTTAAGAAAAAAACATTGAAAACTGATTTAATGACAACATAAACAACAACAGATGAAAACAAAATGAGAATGATGTATAACAAATATAAGAGCTATTTCTGATGCACCCTCTTCATGTGACTGGACAAGGCCTTCCTGTAGGCGGTCTTGTGATCACACTCCTTGCACGAATGCTTCTTAACCCCAGTGTGGATGCCAGCCTTGTGTTCTTCCAGGTGAGCCTTTTCTGAGAAGCAGTGGTCGCAGTCGGAGCATTTGAATGGCTTCTCTCCCATGTGCGAACGCATGTGCCTTTTTAAAGTTGTAGAGGAAGCAGTGCGGTAGTCACAAATGGAGCAGGAATGCTTGCGTCGGTGGTAGTCCAAAGCGGCCGAGTTCTTGAACTTCTCTCCACAGAGGTCGCATTCATACGGGAGCTCTCCTGTGTGCAGGCGAGTGTGCGTCTTCAAGTGGTCGGCTCGAGAGAACTTTCCCTTGCAGGTGGGACACTGGAATGGCTTCAGTCCGGAGTGGACTCTGTAGTGTCGACGGAGATGACCTGCACACGACCACGGCATCTTGCAGACTCTGCAGATCATATGCCTTTGATGGATGGGCATATGTTTCTTGAGCGCTTCATCCGAAGGAGACTTCTTAGAACATCCGTCAACGGGACAGACCCTCTCCTCCTGGTCTTCCTTCTAAAAAGCAAAGTAAACAAATGGAATTCGCAGCAAAAACCTCCGAGTCATCATCATCTGCAATGTCCTCCATTTCCATGTCATCCTGCTCCTCGTCATTTCCGCTGATGGAGGCGTCGCGTCCAAGAGGCTTCTGAAAATTAAAATTAGCTCAATGTCTGGTCGAATCAAAAGGAAAATAGGCAAACTGTACTTTCTTGGTCTTGACCACAGAATCCTTCACTGGCGTTGGTTCGTCGTCATCTGACTCGTCGAAGCCTCCAAGACCTCCTCCCAGCATGTCATCGTCCTCATCCTAAACAGCCTTTCTTGAACTAAATCTAAGAAGAATCCAACCCCCTCTCCCTCCTCCTCCTTCTTCTTTCCACCAGTTACAACCTCCTTACTCTTGTTCTTGATGGAGGAGGTCAGAAGAACTCTCCTCTTTATTTTAGAATCCTAGAATCAGAGATTTAGCTAATAAAATGGAATAAACTGGCCTTCCTAATCAAGACAGCCTCGTCTTCAGAATCCACCATTTCTCCAAGAGGCTCTCCGTCAGATGCTTCTTCGTCGATCTCAAACAACCTCTTCCTCTTCTTGACCATCTGAAAATGTCATCTTCAGTCTCCAAACTCCTACAGTAATCGCACCTGATGGAGTCTGATGGGCGAATCCTCGGGCGGCTGGTCGTCATTGGCATGAGAATCGTAGAATTCATAGCCTCTGGCGTCTCTCTGAATTATCTATCAATTATGTGCCAAAATTGACATAAACGGTGTTATCTGTGGGTTAAATGACCAAATGGTCTCATAAACATTCTGACTATGACAGCCGCTTTTTTGGCTCAAATTGCTTGGCTTGGACAGCAGCTTATTGACAACCGGGTGGCAAGAAATTAATGTTTACCTGGTTGCAGTTGATGGGAGCCGTCTCCTCCTCCTCAGGCTCTTCCTTCACTTTCCGATGGGTAGAATCCTGAAATCCCAACTTTTACTCTTTTTCAAATCAAATCTGACCTGATTGTGATTCAGGGACTCGTCCAGGCGTCGAGACACCGGCTCCTTCACATCTGTCTTCCCTTCCACCGCTCTTCCCTCTTTGATGTTACCTAGTTGCAACTGGCATCCGGTGGCCAGGTTCTTCAGATTGTAGACCAGCCGGTCCTCTGCCTTCTGCAGTCTTCGCACTTCCCTCTCGCAATCCTCAATCGCTTCGTCGATCTTGGCGGTTCGGCGACACTGCTTCAAGCACTGTAGATCCTGAAAAAGAAGATTTCACAGTTCTAACCCAGAATGTCAAGAGCCTTCCTTACCTTGGTGGCCTCCTCGCGAGTCTTTCCGATCTTCTTAAAAAGGTCTCCGATGGATTCCCCTCCCTCCGACTCTTCTCCCACTGCCTTCCAGCCCTCCTCCTTCAGTTCCTTCAGTCTCTGCGGAATGAGGTTGGCCAATTGGACCAAGGCGATCCTCTTCTGAGCCAGCTGGCAGATCTCCTTGGGATTATCTGTGAGGGCAAAGAGCTCCTTCGTCTCGGATTGTACCTGAAATTATGCAAGTCTAGAAGAATTTAGAGGGAATCGACCTTTCCGACGTCTTCCAGGCACTTGTCCAAGTCCTCCACCCACTTCAGAACCTCGAGAATTGGCTGAAATTAGAATTTTAAGAAAAAGAATTGAGTAAAGTCGGTCAGAGAGAGAAAATGAACGAGCCAGCTGGGTGGGTCAAACTTTCACAAGGAAAAAGCCGCATTAATAATTTTCCAGCCGCTTCTGCCCTGCCCGCGAGAGCCAAAACCACTTATTTCTTAAGTCTTGGCAAAATAACCCTTAAAACATACCTTCGGAGTAGCCACGAGGGCGGAATCATCCGGAGACTCCTCCAAATCGTCCTCCAGCCTTCTGTCAAAGTCGACCTGGTTGTGGAACTCCTAAAATTCCAAATTTCTTTATTTTTTAATCAATTCTGACCTGATTTTGATTTTCAGTGACGTCGTTGTCCATTTCCTCCTCGACTGCTTCTTCCATCAGAATAGGAGCGTCTATCTGACTGACATCGACGGCAGGAATCACCTGGTCCTAAAAAATTCTATTTATGGAAATCAATCAATATTCTAATACATTGATCGATTTTACGAAACAAAAAAGATGAGTTAAGCAAATGAACCTAATGTCCGAAAACGCCCACACAAATCGCACCTGAGACTCCGGCTCTTCTTTGACTTCGCTCTTCACTTCGTCCAATTTCCCCTCCTTGATGGTCTCCAGCTTCTTCTGACACCCAATCGCCAGAATCCTCAGATCGTAGAGCAGGTTGTCATCTGCCTTCTGAAGTCTATTGAGCTTCCTCTCGCAGTCCATATTCCTCTTGTCGATCTTGGCGGTGCGGTGACGTTGCTTCTTCAATCCCTGGATCTCCTGAAAAGTAAAGTTTCATAAAATCACAGTTCTAAGCCAGAAAGTCAGAAGCATTGGTTACCTTGGTGGTCTCCTTGCGAATCTCTCCGATCTTCTTAAAGAGGGCTCCAAACGCCTCCTCTCCTTCAGATTTCTCTCCAATAGCCTTCCAGCAGTCCTCCTTCAATTCCTTCATTCTCTTCCGAATGAGATGGGCCAGATGGACAAAGGCAGTCCTCTTCTGAGTCAGCTGGCTGACCTCCTTGGAATCATCTGCGAGGCCCAGGCGTTGCTCCGTCTCGGATTGCTCCTGAAATTATAAATTTCTAGGAGAATTTGGTGGAAATCGACCTTTCGGATGCCGTCGAGGCAGTTGTCCAACTCGTCGGCCACCCTCAGGACTTCGAGAATCCTCTGAAATTGGAAATTTAAAGACTTCGGCGGCCTGAGGCTGTAAAAAGCGGTCTTCTGCGGCCTGAGGTTGTAAAAATCAGTCCATTTTCTCTCTGACATTAAAATATCCCATTTTTCCCTGTAATTACCTCCTCTTCTGCCTCCTTCGCCTCATTTTCTCCGGTCGCTCCCCCAGAGCCTTCGGAAGCAGGCTCCGTCTTCACATCAGCGGCGTCAGAGGTGTCCTTCTGAAATTCCGAGGCTTTAAACTGGTTTTGGGGCTTCTGAAGGCTCAAATGAGACAAATGCTTACCTCCTTCCTTCGGTCTTCTTCCTCCTGAGGTCCCAAAGATGGCTGTGGCCCTCTCTCCTGCCTCTCTTCGCCGTCTTCCTCCTGCTTGATGGATTCCGTGTCGATGAGTCCGTTGTACTTCTTGCTATCTCAAATAAAACATTTAATATTTAACATTGTAAAATATGTATTTTTATGTTATTTTAGCTACTGAAACTGAGAAAACACCACAAGGTTTCCATAGACGTTTACGTCCTTTTGGCCATCAATTATTGACAGCCGCTATAGAACTGACAGTTTAAACCAGGGGACACTCCATTAAAGTGTAAAATACCTTTTTAATATAAATAAAATACTTAAAAATAGTAAAGTCGATATAGATAAATGAAAGTTATGAAAAATGAAATGCAACGACTGGGAACTGAGAAAAACGCCTTAGGTTTCGGTAAACGGTAGTATTTTCATAAAGAGGACAAATAGGTCGCTCCAAACCACTCCCATTTGTTGAAACACTAATTTAAAGGAACATCCACCTTTGTTACCGTAAAACAATGATAAATCCACTTACCGGCTTCAGAATCCGACGGCATGATGACGCTGCCTTGTTCGGCCGTCTTCTCCGGAAGGCACGTCTGGCGTTTTTGATTTGGCATCTTTTATCCTGCCCAATTAACTGAAAATAGTTGATATAGTTTATTATAGAACTTATTTATGTCAATACAACTAAAACAAAACATCCACTTCTAAACTTCTAAAGTATACTGTATTTTAAAAAGGGAACCGATTTAAAGCACATTTTGACAGGTTCCATTTGCCAATTTAGTTGCGGGACCAAGCGTAATTACAGTTTTTGCCCTTTTTCACCCAGTTTGACAAAACACTTTTTAAGAATGCAGTAGTTACAGAGAAAATTTGGTTTGTTGCAACTACCCAGCTGGCTTGCTCTTTTTGGATAAAGCAGCTGACAGGAACTGCTTTTCTAGACTGCTTTAGACAGCCAGCTGGTTCAAAGGCACAAGGGTCAAAACGGGCATAAAACGCTTTCCACTCTAATTTTCTCACTCGGGTAGATATAACATTGGAATTAACCAATTGAAATTGAAGGAAAACACATTGAAAACTTATTTAATGGCAACATCAACATCAACAACAGATGAAAACAAAATGGGAATGGGGTAGGATAGAACAAATAGAAGAGCTATTTCTGGTGCACCTTCTTCATGTGGACGGACAAGCCCGTCCTGTAGGCGGTCTTGTATTCGCACTCCTTGCACGCATACTTCTTAACCCCGGTGTGGATGCCAGCCTTGTGTTCTTCCAGGTTCTGTTTGGCTGAGAAGGAGTGGTCACAGTCTGAGCATTTGAAAGGCTTCTTTCCCATGTGCACGGAAGCCTTGTGTCGTTCCAGGTAGTCCTTTCGTGAGAAGCAGCGATCACAATCGGTGCATTTGAAGGGTTTTACGCCCGTGTGCTTACGCATGTGTCTCTTCAGATCTGAAGTGGAAGCACTCCGGTAGTCACAGGTGGTGCAGGGAAACATTGTCTCTTCGTCATGCTTGCGTCTGTGGTAGTCCAGACTGCCCGGGTTATTGAACTTCTTGTCACACTTGTCACATCCATAAGGCGTTTCTCTCGTGTGCAGGCGAATGTGGGTATTCAAATGGTAGGGTCGAGAAAATTTCCTCTTGCAATAGGTACATTTGAATGGCCTCGCTCCAGAGTGGACTCTGTAGTGTCGACGGAGATCTTCGTTCTTCTTAAAGGCCTTCTGACAGGTTTTGCAAAGCACGGGTTTCGGATGGATCCGCATGTGTTTCCTGAGCGATTCTTCAGAAGGACACTTCTCAGAGCATCCGTCGACGGGACAATCCCTCTCCTCCTGGTCTTCCTTCTAAATATCAAAGTAAACAAATGTAAGTGAAACTAAATACCTCAGAGTCGTCGTCGTCCATCGTCACATCCACGTCCTCTTGCTCCTCTTCTTCGTTGAGAGCCCTGTTGTCTCGAAGGGGCTTCTGAAAACGAAAATTAGCTAGATATCTAGCTAAAACAAAAGAAAACAAAACAAAACTAACGTTCTTGGCCTTGGCCACTGTATCCTTAACTGCATGTTCTTCCTGATCCGAATCCCCGTCGAAGCCTCCGAGATATCCTCCCATCCTATCTTCCTCCTCATCCTAAACAGCCTTCCTTGTACTTAATTTCAGAAGAAGTTTACCATCTCTCGTTCCTCCTTCTTCTTTCTACCAGCTGCGCTCTCCTTTCTCTTGTTCTTGATGGGAAAGGCCAGAAAACTTCTCTTCTTCTTTTTAGAATCCTGAAAGCATAAGTTAGCAAAGAAAATGTTAAATAGAATCGCAATAAAATCAAGGAAATTACCTGATTCTGGTTGAAAATGCTGTCGTTGGCGTTGGAATCCTCAGAATAGCCGAGGGCGAGTTTCCTCCTTTTAGAACCCTGAAATTCTTTATTTCCCAGTGAAAATTCATCAAAATACCGGTTCTCCTTCACTTTCTTCCTCGTCTGCCTCCACTTCCTCTTCCTGGATCACCGGAGCTTCGGTCGACTGGAAATAAACGAATTTGGTTATTTTAAAGGTCTGTTACCGACCTCTTGACTTGTCAGCTGCGTCTTCTTCATTTCATTCTTCGGCGGCTCTTCTGAAGAAACGGCCACTTCGGCCACAGGAGGGGAATCGATGACCTCCTCTGGCTCTTCATTCACGATGGTTTCTATCTGAAAATTGATTTTAAAACCTGAAAATCAACTATTTCAGTGAAAAAGAAAGAATTTTACCGGTTGATCCACATAGTCTGACTCCTCCTCTACCGCTTCACTCTCTTCCACCACGGGAGCTTCTTCTCTCTGAAAATTACTAAATTATACAAAAAAAATTGATTAAATTAATGCTTTTCTACAAGAACAAACCTCCATCTGTCCCTTCAGGCGGGCCTCCTTGGTGCCAGCCAGCTGGTCCTCAGAAGCCAAGACGAGAGGGGTCGTAGCTTCCACAGGAGATTCGTCTTCCGGTTCCTCCTTCATCCATTTCTTAAAGATAGCATCGATTGGCTGAAAATAGTAAATTATCGATTTTCGCCTAACCGAACTAACCTGTTCGTATTCGGCAACAGAAGCGCATTTTCCGACAATCTTCTCCCTTCCCTTGCTCTTCGGAGGCTGAAAATCCTCATTTTCTCCCAAAAATAACCAATAAATACCTCGTTTCTACAGCCAATCGGCCGCCCCTTTTCACATATTTCTTCTCCTCCGCTGAGCTCCTTTTCTGCCTCTTCGTTCACCACTATTTCCGTCAACGGCGGCTGAAATTCTTCTTCTATTGATTTTAAAATAAAACCAACCTCCTCTCCTCCCTCTCCTTCGTTTCCTCCATGTTCGGTGACCAAATCGTAGACTCTGATTGGCATGCCGGCATCATTGAAAACGAAGGTTGTTCTTTCTCCACAGTAAACCAAGGTTAGTTCCTTCTAAAATGGGATATTTTAGGATAAAAACGCTCAAATTTGCCTTGATCTCCTTCTCCTGACCATCTTCCGTCGGCAGAGATTCCTCATTTGGAATCACCTGAGGAGCCTCAGAAACAGTCACGTCTGCCTGAAAAAGTGGATTTGCTTCTGCCACGCGGCTGTCACTTAAATACTTGGTCCTAATTGACCTGGGAGGAATAAAGCCGCTTCCCCACTTACCTTCTTCTTCTTCCCTTTCTTCCTCTTCTTATTCTCCTGCTGCTGTTGTTCCCAGATTTGTCTCTTCTCTCTTTTCACGCACTGCTTGGCGAAGGGAGCGAGTGCCTTGAAAGAGGCGGCCTTCTGGAATCTCAGGACTCTGCTGATCTGAAATTGTTTTTTCAAAGTGAAAGACAAAAAAGGAATACCAGGAATTGGGTCAGAACCGACGTGTCTTGGTCATGAGGAAATTCCACGAGGACGAAATGCATTCTTAAAAAAAGGTTAGAAGGGAAAGAAGAAGCATTAAAAAATTAAATATAAGTAATTTTTCATTGGAATTTGGCAAAAAATACTTTGCAAGAAAATCAACAAAATTAGAACCACGGTGTGTCCCACCCATTGGTGTGGCGCAGTAGGAGAGCACTGCGCCGCGTCGTTGGCTCACGGCCAAAAAATTCAAAAATACCACAAAAAGCGTTTAACCGAAAATAAATACGCAGACTGTAGAGTGACAATTTACAACCGGCAAACTTGAATTTTTGAATTAGCCAACGTTTTTCACTAAATTTTCAGCCCGTACGTAATCCATTTTTGGCCAGACGCGACTTTTCGTTGGCGCAATGCCAAGGACGAGTGCTACTGCGCCTCGGGACACAGCGTGAGAACTCAAAAATAGCGAAAATATTAAGTTTGTGCATGGTTTGTTGGAAACTACTAATTGGTTCGTTTTGGGACCAAGTACCAATAACATTTACGCGCAACTTTTTAAAAGTATGGTCCTGAAGCGATTAGTTGAAAAGTTGTCTTATAACAATGCATCAAAAGTTTTATATTATTTCTATTTATATTAATGGTAAGAGTGGCGGATGGTAGTATTAAATATGGCAATAAATTTTCAGGGTAAAATGACGTCTAGGGCTCGAAAGCCCTCGTCCAGTAGTTCGGAGGATTCGTCTTCGGACGACTGCCCGTCGCCACCGAAGAAGAACATTCTCCTGGTCAAAGTGGGTAATTAGCTTGGAAAAACCGTTATTTTAATGGTTTCTATTAAATCGCAATTAGAAGCTAATGGGAATCTGTTTAGAAACCCATAACTCCATCGGGAGTCGTGTTCAGTTCAGAGGATTCGAACGAAGATGTCAAGCCGGTTTGTGTTTTCTATTGTTCGACTGAAATTGGTGTTTTAGGAAATCAAGAAAAGTGCGGTTCTCAGTCAAGCGTCTGGCCAAGCTGTGGACCAGGTATTAGTTTCATTTCTACGCTAAATGATCGATTGAAGGACCCAAAACTCGCAAAACTACGCCAGAAGCTACTCCTCGTTGCCCGTAGCTTCACGGAGCCCTTCAAACCCAATGAACTGGAGGAAAAATACGGGTGAGTGTGTTATAATCAAAACCAGCCGTCCCATGATGTTTCCATCCACTCCGTTTCATAGCCAACTCAAAAATTTTGTTTCAGAAAACCCATCCCTTTCGAGAAGTACGGATTTCCCGACCTCAGAAATTTCCTCTTCAATCACCCGGGACTGTCCCTCAGGAAGGATAAGAAATTCCACCTCAGGTTATACATGATCTTTTTGATTTTATCCATCGATTCAGAATTGAGCTTGATGACCTCCGTCAGCGGGTGCTCACGGTCGCTCGCTTGTTCGTCCCTCCGTTTTCCTTCTTAAACCTCTTGAATGGCTACAAGTTGGGCCACTTTTCTTTTAGTTTAAGTTTTAGAATCTCAGAAGGAAGTACAGGGAGAGATATCCGACAAACATATGCAAACGCATCACGGACCTAATCGCAGGAATCCCTGAGATAGAGACCATCGACGCAGAGAAAGAATTGTTCAGGGTGATTGGATGGTGGGTTGTGGGCCAATATACCAGTTCAAATTTGATTATTGAAGGGATCCCCGGCATTTGAGAAAAGGAGCGGAATATGAAGCCTTCCAAGATGAGATCTACAAGTTGGCCTTGCGTCTAGAATCTCCATTTGCAAGCGAGAATGTGGCTGGTGCTTATTTGTGGGTTTCTACCTTTCTCTCCTTTTTATGAAACAAATTCAGAAGCACGAAACCGGGTAGCCGAATTCCCTTCGATAAGTACGGTTTCTACTGCCTGTCGGCTTTTATGGAGGAGCACCCGCGTTTCGGGAAATTGGACAATGGAGAGGAGAAATGCTTCTTCCTGAAGTAGGACGTTCAATTTTTGTCCAAATTGTTCTTTTCAGAAAATCTGAGCCAACGGTGCCTCCGCAGAATAGCAGGAAACGGGTCCTGGAGGGATCTGAGGAGAAGACCCCCGTTGCTGTCAAGAAGAGTACAATTTTCTTCAATTGCAGCCTTTTACCAATTATTTCAGAGCGAAAGGATGAAATCAAGAAAGAGTCTTCTTCTGGTGGCAGTTCTTCGGATGAAAGCATAGTCGAGGTCCACAAGTCAGGCAATTAACGAGCACTAGGTTTTTCACTAATTAACTGCAATTTCAGTGAAGAAAATCTCTCGTGGCAGCCGTTTGGATGCCGAAAAGCAGGTTAAGGGACTGGCTAAAGGAAAGAAAGCCGAGTCTTCGACAGATGATTCCAGTGAATCCGGTTGGTTTTAATTAGGATTTCAAAGACTAAATTCTAATGTCAAGATGTGATCTTAAGTCAAATTCTGAGATTTTCAGACCAATGTTTAACAAGTACGGTTTGAAACCGCCGTTAGAGATGGTACTAGCCTCAAAATTCCACTAAAAGCACTTTTTGGGGGTGCTATTTTCAACTAAGACTGGATCGTGTCAAACAGTGTTTCAGACGAAGAGAGCCTTCCTCTGAAGAAAACCACTCCTGCCAGTCGTCTGGCTGGTAAGAAGCAGGCCAAGGGACAGAAGGCATTGGCCAAAGGAAAGGAGTCTTTGACTAATTCAAGTGATTCCGGTGTGTTTTAACCTTTAGGCTTATGAAAATCAAAGTTCCATCCAATTGTGTTCCTTCAGATTCTCCTCCAGTATCCAAGAAGGCTGAAACCACCGTCAAAGTCAAGAAAGAGGAGCCTTCTGCTGATTCCAGCGGATTTCCAGTCAAATCCGAAGCGTCGTCTCTCAATGGATCCGCCTCCAATCTGCCAAATTTGGCTCCCCAAGTCGGATGGAATGACAACTACGCCCTTCCACAGGGTAATTTATTCTCATTTCATCGAGTTTTAAATCAATAAGTCTGTAGAATTCACCGTATTATTCATTTCAGGAGGATTTTACCCTCCTCAATTGAACCAGTTCAACCCCATGGCCTATCCTCCTCAGATGATGTCCTACCAGATGCAGTCCATGCCCGTTCCTCCCACGAAGAATGAACTTTTCGGTAAGTTACTGGCCTTGTCATAGATGATAAGCTTTCGATTTTAGGTCAATTGGTAACGAGTTTCCTCAACGCTGCGGATAGAGAAGGCATGGATTCCAACGAACTCACCCAGGCCCTCATGACGACTATCACGCAGTTCAACAAGAAGAAATCCTAGATTTTGTCGTTTTTAGTGCATTTTCATTTACAGAATTTGTTATTTTCATACAGTGACAGGTTGTTATGATGTGGTTGCCAAATGAATCTTTTGTTTTAATCCAATGTTCCTCTTATGTGGTCAAAGGGAATGATGAAACTCAAAGCCGCTTCGAAAACAGATGAATGCAATGCCGTCGACGGCCAACCCCGTTTGGAACACGAAGTTCAGTGTTCCTGTGGCCCTGGAGGACAGAGTGACTATCGCTTTTTGCGATGGAGAGATGGTAACGATGACAGGAGACCACAATATAGTGTTTTAGACGAAGAGTTGTAGTCTCTTCGAACACACCAAGAAGATCTACGACGTTCTTGCCGGCAGCAGTTCTTCTGCGGCAGAAGAAGTCTTCATAGGAAAGGGAAAAGGATCCATCTTCTTTTCCTTGAGGAAGAGTGAGGTGGGTGCTTATGCGATGAATGAAGATAATGACTCCGTTTAGGTAATTGTGCCCATTCCTCTTGTGGTCCAGGCGGCCTCGACTGCCCTGCAGCCCCAGGCCCTGGCGGCCGTTGCCGAGGATCCCCAGGCCCCTGCCGAAGTGCCCGTGACGGTCTGCTACGGAGAGGCATTTCTTCCGCCTTCGGCCATCCTCACCACGGACCGTAGGACCTATTTTCCACCTTTGAAATCATTTTGTTTAGGTCTCCTCCAAATTGTCCACGCGGAAATCATCAGAGAGGTGCTGCGAGAAGAACACAAGGGACAAGGACTGTGCGGGGCTCCTCCTCCCTTCCTCACCGGTCACAATACGGCCAACCTCTCGATTGCCGGTGTAAAGGTCCACGGAATCAGGAAGAGGACCCTCAGAAACGTGGTGAGATATTTGCAGAAATGGAAATTTAACTTAATGTTCAGCGCACCTGCGCCATGACTGGAGATGTCTACATGAATGTCGGGGGTACCGACGTTCAATTGAAGATGGAGGACAAACAAAGCGGCCAGTGGTTAGGAAATTCACATAGAGGCATAAATGTAAGTTCAGCTTCTGTCATGTGGCCTTGCCCGCGGAAGCCCCGTCGCCCAGCGACCTGCTCCTCTTCTACAAGACCGTCATCGCTGCTTCTGCCTGTCGCACGGGTCGGACCAATGAGTTCGTCCACCGGCGCTTCCAGGCGGCCTGCGACAAGATCGGATTGGTATGACACTTGCTCAATAGCAATGTTGTTCTTAAGGTTTGCGAAACGAACGGGCAGCCTACTACGGTTGAAAGCCTCCTCCATCTGAAGATTGCCGGAGGTCTGCTGCAGATCCTCAGAGAGATCAAGTTCCCGATCGAGGTCCGGCTCAAGTCCACGCCGCATGTGACCTACGGAGAGGAGGAGCTGTAGATCCACTCTGGAGGAACGGCAACGACCACGCTCCAGCTCAAGTTCTCCTCTGTCCAACCGATCCACGCTTTCGCCATCTCCAAGAACGGAAAGGAGATAGGAACCCTTCACATCCTCTACCAGTGAAACCTCAACCAGAGGTCCAGCAAACAGTGATGTGATCAAAATCAATAAAAAAGACCACGATGCCTATGTTTTTACTTGATTTAACTTTTCTTTTTCAGCTTTTTCATTACTTCATTGAGTTTGATAGATTTACTGTCAAAAGAATCGACCGAAACTTCCAGCTATTTGGTAGAAATCACAGGGCTCCCGTGATTTGAATATCGATTGGAATTGCATGAATTGTTCATTCTTCATTTTCTTTCCATTGCCCCACAATTGTTCGGTTGATTTTTCGTGGATCCCCCTCTCTTCTTGCCCCCTCTCTATCTCCACCTGTCTTTGACTCTCTCTCTCTCTCTCTCTCTCTCCGTCTCGCCCTCTCTCTCTCTCCGTCTCGCTCTTTTTCTCTCTCTCTCCGTCTCGCTCTCTCTCTTTCTTCCCAATCTCCTGCTGTTTCATTAGAATCGTGTGGATTATCGCGTTCTTTCTCGCGGCCGGCATCCCCCCGCTTTTTACCTTCATCAAGCCTTACTAACTAAGGGTTTACAGCAAATGTCAGCCCCGCCCGCTCAGTAGGCCTTATTTTACATCCTCAGGCCGCTTTCTCCCGTTTTTGGCAAGTAAACTTCTGGCAGAAGGCCTGTTTCACCAAAGCGGAATTTGGCCCGGTCTGTCCACCAACATTGGTCCCATAAATTACCAAGCACATGGCCAAGGTTCAATCCCCGTCGGTGATTCGATTTTCAAAAAACCTCAAAAAACCCTCGGCCCGTGATTTGAGAATCCTGATTAGGGCGGGGTTAATTGAAGTGTCCACGATCCCTCTTAATTTGAATAGAGCGAAAAGTTCATAACGCAGTCAGATCATAACAACACGTCACCGTATGAAAACAACAACGGCAACTGGATTAGAAGGCACTCAGAAAGACACGCAGAAAGACAGAATCTTCTATCCCCTCTTCGTGGAGACGGCCTTCATGCTGTCCTGAGTGAGATCATTCGAATCCTGCCCTTCGCCCTCCGCCTCGTCGAGCACTCTCGCCACCATTTCACCTGGAACCGAAGGTTTATGATCTACATGGGTAGGAATCGGGCTAGCCCGAGGTCAGATGATTCCAGGAGACTAAACTCACCGAGAAGCCCCTTCTTCGTCGGAGGGACGGGGATGTCCTGCATCTGGTGAAGCATCGTCGGCGGAGGATAGGCCATGAGGTTGAATAGAGGAGCGAAGAGGGCTCCTGAAATTAAGAATACGGTAGATTAAAGGACTAATTCTTGAAGAAACTTTATAAATGTGTATGACTGACCCTCTCCAGAGGCGAGGTTGTCTTCTGCCTTCTGCACCTTGGCCTGCTTTCTACCGGCCAGACGGGTGGCACGAATTTTCTTCACTGAAAACACCAAGAATGAGTCAAATTCTCATTTGTAGGCAATTACCCGGCTTCAGAACCTCGGCAATAATTTCATCCAAATGAGAATCTTCCTTGTTTCCTTCGGCCTTCTGTCCCATGAGCTCCTTCTGACCAGCCACAAGACTGGCAGGAGTGGCATTCGTCAGAGGAACAACGTCATCGTCTGAAAAACACAGAATTAGTCATAAAGTCACATCTTGACATTAGAATTTAGCCTTTAGAACCCTAATTAAAACTAACCGGAATCTGTCGAAGACTCGTCTTTCTTTCCTTTAGCCACTCTCTTGACCTGCTTTTGCTTCTTGGAGACGGGAGGAGAATCTGAAGGACTACAATTGGATAAAACATTGATCTTTAGAAGTCTGAAGCCCACAACTAACCGGAATCACTGGAATCAGTCGAAGACTCCTTTCCTTTGGCCGATGCCTTCTGTCCCTTGGCTTGCTTCTGACCAGCCAACCGACTGTCAGGAGTAGCTTTCTTCAGAGGAAGGCTCTCTTCGTCTGAAAAGCTCAAAATTAGTTGAAATTTCACAAATTACCTGGCTTCGGTATCTCGACTACACTTTCATCTGAAGAACTGCCATCAGAAGAATAATATTCCTCCTCCTGTAGAACTGAAATAATCGATAAAAGCGGCAGTTGAAGGAAATCCACTCTTTTTGGCTGCAACGGGAGCGGGGCTCTTCTCCTTAGATCCCTTCGGGACCCGTATTCCTCTATTCTGCGGAGGCACCGCTGACCCATCTTTCCTAAAAACAAAATTAAAAATGAGTTTAAAAAATGAAAAATGAATCAAATAAACAGAAAACCGTACTTCGGAAAGTAGCATTCCTCCCTTCCCTTATCGATTTTCCCGATGCGCGGATGCTCCTCCAAAAAAGCGGTCAGCTTGAGGAATCCGAACTTTTCGAAGGGAATTTCCGACTTTTTCATATCCCTGAATTTGCATTTTGCATTGAGAAGTTATGAAAATGAATTCTCACTCGTAGAACTCGGAGAGAGTGTGGCTGGAAAAGGGAGCCACCAGACACAAGGCCACCTCGTAGATCTCATCCTGGACGGCCTTGTATTCCGATCCCTGAAAATCTTGTTGTAAAACTGTGATTGACGCTGAAACTGATTTTTGTTAGCATAGATATGCCGCTTGACCAGCTTTCTAGCAACCAAAGGCCGCTTCAACCGCTTGTTGATAACCAAACGCCGTTTCAACCACTTTCTGGATACGATAGGAACCTTTCACGTTTTTTTGGCAACCAAAGGCCGCTGGACAGCTTTCTGGTAATCATAGGCCGCTTCAACTGCTTTTTTGGCAACACTTTGATCCGCTTGGTCCACTTTCTAACCAAAGGCCGCTCGGATCGTTTTCCGGCAATGGGCCGCTTTTGGCAACCACAGGCCGCTTGGGACCATCACCAATATGCCTCAATCCGGCCCGTGATAGCATAAAGAAGGGAATGGTCCCAAAGTAAGGGACACTGGTACTTCCGTTGAAGAAACTCACTTGTCTCAGACGACGAGGATCCCTGCAATAAACAATTTTATTCCGGTTTTGCCCATTACCCACCATCCAACCACCCTGAACATTCCTTTCGAAGCGTCGATGACCTCAATCTCTGGAATTCCCGCGACGAATTCCACGATGGATTTCGGAGTGTTTGTGCGAAGCCTCTCCTCGAACTTAAAGCTGAAATTTTATATTACACTTAAAATTGCAAATTTAAAATTCCAAAAAGAATTGAGGAAAGTTCACCTGTAGGCATCCAAGAGACTCAGGTAGGAGAAGGGAGAGACGATCGAGCGAGCGGCCTCGAGGACTCGCTGGCGCAAGTTCTCCAGGTCCCTCTGCTGGAACCCTGGCTTTCTGGAAAAATAAATTATCTAAAATTAATAAAAAGTGATTACCTGACGTTGAAACGGACTTTGCCAGCAGACCACGTCCTGGCAAGGGCCGGGTGGTTACAGAGGAAATTGAGGAGCGAGGAAAAGTCGAATTTCTCGAAAGGAAGCGGTTTTCTGGAAAGAATCGATGAGGTTTGGCAGAATATATAAAAGCGGCCCAAGCAGCCTAAACAACCGGCCTGTGCTTGGTAAAAGCGGCCTTTGGTTGCCAAAAAGCGGTCCAAGCGGCCTTTGGTTGCGAGAAAGCGGTTCAAGCGGCCTTTGGTTGCGAGAAGCAGGCCCAAGTGTCTCCTTTTAGTCAAAAATATCATAATTACCCGTATTTTTCCTCCAGATCGGGGGCAGTAAACGGCTGCTCGAGACATTGGGCAACGAGGAGTACCTCCTGACGCAGTTTCGCGAGATCTTTGAGATCCTTAAATAGATAATTTTGGGTAGAAAAACAGAATCCCTTACCTGGTCCATCTTTCCAGCCGCTTGGACAGACGCCTGGCTGACAGCGGCACTATTCTTGATTTCCTTAGATTTGCTCGAAGGTTTTGGAACCCTAGGCATTTTACCTAAAAACCGGAATTTTAGCAACTAAATTTTAATTAAAGTAATTTTCAGAGAGAATAAAGATAAAAATCGATTTTAAACGAAAATTTAGCTGTTGTTTTGGGAAAAAAATATCGTAGCTTTAAATTTGCCATTTTTTCTTATTCATCAAACGTGAAGATATTTTTATCTAAATTTTATAAATAATAGGAACAAATTTCTAGCACAAGACTGGGAAAAAAGGATGGCAAAAAGATTAAATTCGTAAAATAATCTCTTTAAATGATTTTTCGTAAATTCAAAAATTTAACGCGTAATAAATGCTTTGCACTGTAGTTTTTATTGGGTTAAAAAGTTTTTAAAAAAAACTGATTTTTAAATAATATTTCTGGGTCGCAGACGAGATGATAAGAGATAAAACAGTGTGATAGACCCCAAATTCTGCCATTTGAATAAAGCGAAAGATTCATTTAGCAGCCACAATATAACAACCTGTCAACGTATGAAAAATACAACTTCTGCGAATGAGAAGGCACAAGAAAGACAGAATATACAATTGCTTCTTGTTGAACTCGGAGATGGCCTTCATGATGACCTGAGTGAGGTCATTCGGAACCTTTCTGGCCACAGCTCTCATCTGACGGATTGCCACCAGAAGACTCCTTGATTTCCTCCTGTCGCTCTGAAATATTCTATCAAAAGCGGAAATTGAAGGAAATCTCACTCTTTTTGGCCTCAACGGGGACGTCCTCAGATTCCTCCAGGATCAGTTGCCTCTTATTCTGCGGAGGCGCCGTTGGCTCAGCTTGCCTGAAATTGAACAATTTTGAACAAATTGAACGCCCTCCTTCAGGAAGAAGCATTTCTCCTCCCCATTGTCCAATTTCCCGAAACGCGGATGTTCCATTAGAAAATCGTCTAGCTTTAAGAATACATAATTCACCAAGATTCGGCAAAGCGACGTCTTCCTCCTTTTTCTGAATTTATAGCATTAAATGGTAAATTAAGGAAGCCCACCCGTAGACCTCAGCCAATTTGCGGCTTGAAAATGGAGGCTGTAGAGCAACGGCCACATCGTAGATCTCAACTTGGAGAGCCTCATATTCTGCTCCCTGAAATTATGCATGAAATCCAAGAAATTTTGGACGGTCCAACTGGCCAAACTGGAAAACCCACCTTTCTCAGAGAACGGGGGTCAGGACCATCCCTGCAAAAGAGTCGTAAAACCGAATTCACCCATCCCACCATCCAATCACTCGGTACACTCCCTTCTCTGCGTCGATGACCTCCATCTCCGGGATTTCCGCCACAAAGTCCGTGAGATTCTTGAATCCGAAATTGGTGATCGGAATGATGTTCTTATATTTGCATCTGAAATTGACTTCTTCACTGCAACCGAATAACGAAATGTACTTGAAAGCCTTCAGCAGAGCTGAATAGGAGAAAGGAGGAGACAGCAAACGAGCGACCGAGAGCACCCGCTGGCGCAAGTCCCCCAGGTCCCTGTCCATAGTCTCCGGCGTCGTTCTGAATCAATCAGTACCCTTTAGCCTGTCGTTGATTACTTGACGACAAAGTTGGTACCCTTCGGGCGGCCAAGATCCGGGTGATTGATGAGGAAGTGTTTGAGGCCGGCGAATCCGTACTTCTCGAAAGGAATCGGTTTTCTGAAAGATAATTTATGAAACGGAGTACTAGAACAACCCTGGTTCTTGAGAACAACTCCCTTACCCGTATTTTTCTCCCAGATCGGAGGCCTTGAAGGGCTGCGTGAGACCTCGGGCAATTACGAGCAGGTCCTGGCGCAGCTTCACGAGTTCCAGATCCTTTAATCGAAATTTAGGGTAGAAATTGAATTCCTTGCCTGGTCCATCTTACAAAAGCTTGACTGAGAGCTGCGCTTTCCTTGTTTTCCTAAAACCCACAATATCATTCAGAAAAATGGAAAAAATACCGGCTTGACATCTTCGTCCGAATCCTCTGAACTGAACACGATTGTCGATGGAGTTACGGGCTTCTAAACGATTTCTTTACACTTGAAATTAAGAGAATCCAGTAAAATAGCGGCTTTTCCAAGCTAATTACTCACTTTGACCTGGAGAATGTTCTTCTTCGGCTGCGAACGGCAGTCGTCCGAAAGCGGGTCCTCGGAACTAGTCAACGAGGGCTTACGAGCCCTAGACGTCATTTTACCCTGAAATGCAAGGATTTCAGTAAATATATTGAAAACAAAGTAAGTTTAAGCAAGATATGCTACAGGGTGACATAACACTAGATAACTCTGTGATTTGAATAAAAACGAAAGATTCATAAAGTAGCCACAGTATAACAACCTGTCCACGTATGAAAATTACAACTTTGCGAATGAGAAGGCACGGAAAACGACAGAATCTACGATTTCTTCTTGTTGAACTTGGAGATGGCCTTCATGATGACCTGAGTGAGGTCATTCGAATCCTGCCCTCCTCTGTTCGCATCGTCCAGAAATCTAGTCACCATTTGACCTGAAATTGAAGGCATAGATCTATAAGGAGACTAAATACTCACCGAAAAGCTCATTCTTCGTCGGAGGAACGGGCATGGACTGCATCTGGTAGGACATCATCTGAGGAGGATACGCCATGGGGTTGAACTGGTTCAATTGAGGGAAGAATCCTCCTGAAGGTAAATTAAAGGTCTAATTCTCAAATAATCATAAAATGGGGAAACTAACCCTGTGGAGGAGCGTAGTTGTCGTTCCATCCGACTTGGGGAGCCACATTTGGAATATTGGAGGCGGATCCATTGAGAGACGAAACTTCGGATCTGACTTGAAAGCCGCTGGAATCAGCAGAAGGCTCTTCTTCCTTGATTGTGACGGTGGTTTCGGGCTTCTTGGAGACAGGAGAAGAATCTGAAGGACAAGAATTGGATGGAACATTTGCCTTCAGAAGAACAAAGGCCTAAACTAACCGGAGTCGCTGGAATCAGTCGAAGACTCCTTTCCTTTGGCTGATGCTTTCTGTCCCTTGGCCTGCCTCTGACCAGCCAAACGACCGGCAAGAGTGGCTTTCTTCAGAGGAAGGCTCTCTTCGTCTGAAAAGTTCAGAATTAGCCAAAAACTGGCCTCTGCTTAGAAATTTAGCCTTTGTAAAAAAAACTCTAATTAAACCAACCGGATTCACTGGACTCATCTGTCGAAGACTCCGCTTTCTTTCCTTTAGCCAGTCCCTTGACCTGCCTTTTAGTATCCAAGCGGCTGTCACGATTGATGTTCTTCACTGAAATTGTCAAGATTTAGTCAAAAGGCCACTTTCTGTAAATTACCCTGTTTCTGGACCTCGACTACGCTTTCATCTGAAGAACTGCCTCCAGAAGAAGACTCTTTCTTGATTTCCTCCTGTCGCTCTGAAACGATTGTGCAAAGGGAATCGGGGGAATTCCCACTCTTTTTGGCTGCAACGGGGACGTCATTCTTCTCCTCAGATCCTTCCAGGACCCGTTTCCTGTTATTCTTCGGAGCCGTTGGCTCCGATTCCCTGAGAATCTGAGATTTAAAAATAAATCTAAATCCTACTTTAGGAAGAAGCATTTCTCCTCTCCGTTGTCCAATTTCCCGAAACGCGGATGCTCGTTTAAGAAATCCGACAGCCGGATGAATCCGTACTTGTCGAAGGGAATTCGGCGATCAGAAAGCTCTCTCGTCTTCCTGAATTTGCTGTATCAAATTCAAAAAATAAAAGCCAACCTGTAAACCTCAGACAGCGTACTGCATGAGAATGGGGATTGTAGACCAAAAGCCACCCTGTAGACCTCTTCCTGAAGTGCTTCATATTCCGCTCCCTGGAACAAAGCTTAACTTCTCAACTGAAACGATAACCCACATGTCTAAGAAGGCGGGGGTCGTCGGGAGGGCCATCCCTAGAATAAAAAACAACATTAAAAACATTATTCGGTTATCCAACCATCCAATTACTCTGTACAATCCTTTCTCTGCGTCGACGACCTCCATCTCCGGGATTCCTGCGATGAAGGTTTTGATTTTATTGAATCCTAGCCTTTTTGCAAGCACATTCTCTCGATATTTGCAGCTAAAACCAGGTTTTGAAGAATTGTAATGGTAAAACTGACTAGTAGGCACGTAACAAAATTGAGTAGGAAAACGGAGGAGCAATCGAGCGGGCGACCGTGAGCACCCGCTGCCGCAACTCTTCCGCCTCCCTCTTTAGCTGTTCTTCCACCTCTGGCGTTCTGAATAATTTTAAAAAAATCAGAATAGTATGTAATACCTCACGACAAAGTAGACCTTCTTCCTCCGCATGATCGGGTGTTTGCGGAGGAAGGTGACGAGCGAGGTAAAGCCGAATTTCTCGAAAGGAATCCGTTTTCTGAAACGATATTTTAGTATGAAACTGCGGCAGGTCCTAACCCGAATTTCTTCTCCAGAGCATTGGGTTTGAAGGGTTGCGGGAGACCTCGGGCAACGACGAGCACCTCCTGGCGCAGTTCCGTGAGTTCCGGATCCTTTAATCGATATTTTTGGATAGAAATATAATTCCTTACCTGTTCCATCTTAACATCATCTTTGCCAGACGCTTGTTTGAGAGCTGCGCTTTTCTTGATTTCCTAAAACCACAATTTCATTCAGAAAAATGGAAAAAATACCGGCTTGACATCTTCGTCCGAATCCTCTGAACTGAACACGATTGTCGATGGAGTTACGGGCTTCTAAACGATTTTTAATTAAAGCTCCAAGCTAATTACCCACTTTGACCTGGAGAATGTTCTTCTTCGGCAGCGACGGGCAGTCGTCTGAAGACGAGTCCTCAGAACTACTCGACGAGGGCTTTCGAGCCCTAGACGTCTTTTTACCCTGAAAAACAGACATTTACATAATATTAATTAAAACAGAAATACAAATACATTGTAATTAAAGTAATTTTAAAGACAATAAAGTCAAAAAATCGCTTTGTAACATGTTAACACAGAATTCGGTGATACTGTGAAGAAACATCGTATCATAAGGCAATTGACTATTTATTTATATTTCAATTAACTGTACCCATATTTATTTAAATTCTTCAAACATGCTGTCCATTTTAAGATAGAAAGAGAGAAAAATCATGAGAAACTTAAGTTTTTTGAATTTTCAAAAAGTGATTGATATTTGCCGCATGGTTTAAACGCAGCCACGGCGGCATTTTAGCATAAAACTGTTGATCACCTTTATACAGAACTTTTATCCCCTTTACATAATTTGTGAATATTTCTTGAAGGCGTAAAAGCTGCTCCTCTCTCTCTCTCTCTCACTCTCTCTCTCTCTCTCTCTCTTTCTTTCCCTCCCCTTCCTCTACTGTCTTTGTCTCTCATCTATCACGCCAATTGTGCCTTTCTCTACAAGTCTCCATTCTTTCCTTCTTATAAATTCAAAAATCTGTCTCGCGGCATTTCGAAATCTCACAGGAAAACACAAAGTGCAATAAGAAAATGGCCTTCTGAATACAGTCTTTTCATGTTTTGTTTTCCCTTGTTAAAGCATACATCCTGTGCAAGTTTGCCATTTTTCTAATTTTTAGATACTGGATGTTTATATATTGGATATTGGATACGAATAAAAGGAGTAGTTTATACCGTAGAAAGCGTTTATCTTGAATTCAGCCTACTAATCTTCGCTTGAGGATGCAAATTGGAGACGAGAGAGAGAGCGAAGAGAGAGAGAGAGAGAGAAAAAGAGAGAGAAAGAAATGAAGATGTTTCTTCACTTGAAAAGGGCAGCTTGTCTCTCGCTTGGCAACCGGCCAGGGACAGTCAGGTGCCAACTGACTCAGATTGCGCAAGATTTCAGCCGGCTGGCACCTGACCGTCTCTGGCCTCTTGCCAAAACCCTTCGCCTACGAGGGCGCATCGATTGATCCGCCATATGCGGCAGTTGGGCGCCTTCTGCCCTTTCTGATTATCGCGACTGCGCACTTCCCTCTCGCAGTGCTCAGCTTGAATTCCCCTGCAGATCATCTATGCTAAATGAACTAAAAAGAACCTTGTTTTCTTTTCTTCATATTTTTCATTCCATTTTAAACGAAAAATGCCACAGACGCGGATTTGTGTCTTCCCGGCGTCCGCGGACCAGCGACGCAGCGTTCTCCCATTGTATCTTCACTCACTCACTCACTCACTCACTCACTCACTCACTGCCTTGATCGTTACCTCTCCCTTTGTAGTTTAGAGTTCTGTCCTGTACAATTCCACTTTCACATCACTTTGTTTGTCTCTCTCTTTCTCTGCGCAGTTGGCGTTTTCTCTCTCTCATTTTTTTCTCTCGAGTCACAGGACACCTGGTACCTTAAGATCTGGCCAATTCGGAATCGCCAGGAGATTTCTGAATCTCGGTTTCGAATAATTTTCAATTTTTCAGTTACATTTCAATTGATTGTTCAGGGAAATGAAACCACTC
>JAJQXH010000009.1:1400000-1837500 GCA_022343465.1 Oscheius sp. G VE-2021
CGCCAGAAGACGTAAAAAACATCAGAATACGTGAAACATCGTCAGAATACGTGGAACACAGCATTCTACTATTTTTTTCAAGTCTTGTCGCCCTTCCCTAAGGAAAGGCTTTCCAAAATTTCTTTCAACCTCTACATTCGCAGGGTCGGAAGTATTTAGTACCTCAAACTTGGGTAATTAAACCGACTACTATGGTCTCCGTCGCGCTATCTAGCATGCCACCCGCTGTAGCCGCAGCCGAGAGGCAGAGACCCTTCTCGCCGAAGAGACGGCAGAGATAACAAGCAGGACGCCAAGGCACCGCTTTTTTCGCCGGCATTGATCGATTTTTCCATCCAAAATCACAAAAAAATGCAGAAATCAGCCAAAATCGACCACTAGGACCGTGAAAAGCAAAAAGCTTACGGCACTCAGGATTCCCAAGCCGTCTCCGATCCAAGTACTAACTGAGCCCAACGTTGCTTGACTTGCCAGATCGGACGGGATGGCGTAGTTTCAACGTGGTATGGTCGTAAGCGACTCCATACGGGCGCTGGCCAGTGACATTCAGCGAGAAACAGACGTATAGTGGACTAGAGGATGTCCCCTTGGTGTTTCTACGCTTCAGATGACTTCAGACGCCGCGGGACGCCGAGGGATGCTGAGGGACCCTGAGGGACGCCGCCACCGGAACACAACCGCGTGTTCTAGAGGGGACACCCTTCGTTTTCCACGTTAACAGTCACATTTTAACGCCAGAAGACGTAAAACACATCAGAATACGTGAAACATCGTCAGAATACGTGGAACACAGCATTCTACTATTTTTTTCAAGTCTTGTCGCCCTTCCCTAAGGAAAGGCTTTCCAAAATTTCTTTCAACCTCTACATTCGCAGGGTCGGAAGTATTTAGTACCTCAAACTTGGGTAATTAAACCGACTACTATGGTCTCCGTCGCGCTATCTAGCATGCCACCCGCTGTAGCCGCAGCCGAGAGGCAGAGACCCTTCTCGCCGAAGAGACGGCAGAGATAACAAGCAGGACGCCAAGGCACCGCTTTTTTCGCCGGCATTGATCGATTTTTCCATCCAAAATCACAAAAAAATGCAGAAATCAGCCAAAATCGACCACTAGGACCGTGAAAAGCAAAAAGCTTACGGCACTCAGGATTCCCAAGCCGTCTCCGATCCAAGTACTAACTGAGCCCAACGTTGCTTGACTTGCCAGATCGGACGGGATGGCGTAGTTTCAACGTGGTATGGTCGTAAGCGACTCCATACGGGCGCTGGCCAGTGACATTCAGCGAGAAACAGACGTATAGTGGACTAGAGTATGTCCCCTTGGTGTTTCTACGCTTCAGATGACTTCAGACGCCGCGGGACGCCGAGGGATGCTGAGGGACCCTGAGGGACGCCGCCACCGGAACACAACCGCGTGTTCTAGAGGGGACACCCTTCGTTTTCCACGTTAACAGTCACATTTTAACGCCAGAAGACGTAAAACACATCAGAATACGTGAAACATCGTCAGAATACGTGGAACACAGCATTCTACTATTTTTTTCAAGTCTTGTCGCCCTTCCCTAAGGAAAGGCTTTCCAAAATTTCTTTCAACCTCTACATTCGCAGGGTCGGAAGTATTTAGTACCTCAAACTTGGGTAATTAAACCGACTACTATGGTCTCCGTCGCGCTATCTAGCATGCCACCCGCTGTAGCCGCAGCCGAGAGGCAGAGACCCTTCTCGCCGAAGAGACGGCAGAGATAACAAGCAGGACGCCAAGGCACCGCTTTTTTCGCCGGCATTGATCGATTTTTCCATCCAAAATCACAAAAAAATGCAGAAATCAGCCAAAATCGACCACTAGGACCGTGAAAAGCAAAAAGCTTACGGCACTCAGGATTCCCAAGCCGTCTCCGATCCAAGTACTAACTGAGCCCAACGTTGCTTGACTTGCCAGATCGGACGGGATGGCGTAGTTTCAACGTGGTATGGTCGTAAGCGACTCCATACGGGCGCTGGCCAGTGACATTCAGCGAGAAACAGACGTATAGTGGACTAGAGTATGTCCCCTTGGTGTTTCTACGCTTCAGATGACTTCAGACGCCGCGGGACGCCGAGGGATGCTGAGGGACCCTGAGGGACGCCGCCACCGGAACACAACCGCGTGTTCTAGAGGGGACACCCTTCGTTTTCCACGTTAACAGTCACATTTTAACGCCAGAAGACGTAAAACACATCAGAATACGTGAAACATCGTCAGAATACGTGGAACACAGCATTCTACTATTTTTTTCAAGTCTTGTCGCCCTTCCCTAAGGAAAGGCTTTCCAAAATTTCTTTCAACCTCTACATTCGCAGGGTCGGAAGTATTTAGTACCTCAAACTTGGGTAATTAAACCGACTACTATGGTCTCCGTCGCGCTATCTAGCATGCCACCCGCTGTAGCCGCAGCCGAGAGGCAGAGACCCTTCTCGCCGAAGAGACGGCAGAGATAACAAGCAGGACGCCAAGGCACCGCTTTTTTCGCCGGCATTGATCGATTTTTCCATCCAAAATCACAAAAAAATGCAGAAATCAGCCAAAATCGACCACTAGGACCGTGAAAAGCAAAAAGCTTACGGCACTCAGGATTCCCAAGCCGTCTCCGATCCAAGTACTAACTGAGCCCAACGTTGCTTGACTTGCCAGATCGGACGGGATGGCGTAGTTTCAACGTGGTATGGTCGTAAGCGACTCCATACGGGCGCTGGCCAGTGACATTCAGCGAGAAACAGACGTATAGTGGACTAGAGTATGTCCCCTTGGTGTTTCTACGCTTCAGATGACTTCAGACGCCGCGGGACGCCGAGGGATGCTGAGGGACCCTGAGGGACGCCGCCACCGGAACACAACCGCGTGTTCTAGAGGGGACACCCTTCGTTTTCCACGTTAACAGTCACATTTTAACGCCAGAAGACGTAAAACACATCAGAATACGTGAAACATCGTCAGAATACGTGGAACACAGCATTCTACTATTTTTTTCAAGTCTTGTCGCCCTTCCCTAAGGAAAGGCTTTCCAAAATTTCTTTCAACCTCTACATTCGCAGGGTCGGAAGTATTTAGTACCTCAAACTTGGGTAATTAAACCGACTACTATGGTCTCCGTCGCGCTATCTAGCATGCCACCCGCTGTAGCCGCAGCCGAGAGGCAGAGACCCTTCTCGCCGAAGAGACGGCAGAGATAACAAGCAGGACGCCAAGGCACCGCTTTTTTCGCCGGCATTGATCGATTTTTCCATCCAAAATCACAAAAAAATGCAGAAATCAGCCAAAATCGACCACTAGGACCGTGAAAAGCAAAAAGCTTACGGCACTCAGGATTCCCAAGCCGTCTCCGATCCAAGTACTAACTGAGCCCAACGTTGCTTGACTTGCCAGATCGGACGGGATGGCGTAGTTTCAACGTGGTATGGTCGTAAGCGACTCCATACGGGCGCTGGCCAGTGACATTCAGCGAGAAACAGACGTATAGTGGACTAGAGTATGTCCCCTTGGTGTTTCTACGCTTCAGATGACTTCAGACGCCGCGGGACGCCGAGGGATGCTGAGGGACCCTGAGGGACGCCGCCACCGGAACACAACCGCGTGTTCTAGAGGGGACACCCTTCGTTTTCCACGTTAACAGTCACATTTTAACGCCAGAAGACGTAAAACACATCAGAATACGTGAAACATCGTCAGAATACGTGGAACACAGCATTCTACTATTTTTTTCAAGTCTTGTCGCCCTTCCCTAAGGAAAGGCTTTCCAAAATTTCTTTCAACCTCTACATTCGCAGGGTCGGAAGTATTTAGTACCTCAAACTTGGGTAATTAAACCGACTACTATGGTCTCCGTCGCGCTATCTAGCATGCCACCCGCTGTAGCCGCAGCCGAGAGGCAGAGACCCTTCTCGCCGAAGAGACGGCAGAGATAACAAGCAGGACGCCAAGGCACCGCTTTTTTCGCCGGCATTGATCGATTTTTCCATCCAAAATCACAAAAAAATGCAGAAATCAGCCAAAATCGACCACTAGGACCGTGAAAAGCAAAAAGCTTACGGCACTCAGGATTCCCAAGCCGTCTCCGATCCAAGTACTAACTGAGCCCAACGTTGCTTGACTTGCCAGATCGGACGGGATGGCGTAGTTTCAACGTGGTATGGTCGTAAGCGACTCCATACGGGCGCTGGCCAGTGACATTCAGCGAGAAACAGACGTATAGTGGACTAGAGTATGTCCCCTTGGTGTTTCTACGCTTCAGATGACTTCAGACGCCGCGGGACGCCGAGGGATGCTGAGGGACCCTGAGGGACGCCGCCACCGGAACACAACCGCGTGTTCTAGAGGGGACACCCTTCGTTTTCCACGTTAACAGTCACATTTTAACGCCAGAAGACGTAAAACACATCAGAATACGTGAAACATCGTCAGAATACGTGGAACACAGCATTCTACTATTTTTTTCAAGTCTTGTCGCCCTTCCCTAAGGAAAGGCTTTCCAAAATTTCTTTCAACCTCTACATTCGCAGGGTCGGAAGTATTTAGTACCTCAAACTTGGGTAATTAAACCGACTACTATGGTCTCCGTCGCGCTATCTAGCATGCCACCCGCTGTAGCCGCAGCCGAGAGGCAGAGACCCTTCTCGCCGAAGAGACGGCAGAGATAACAAGCAGGACGCCAAGGCACCGCTTTTTTCGCCGGCATTGATCGATTTTTCCATCCAAAATCACAAAAAATGCAGAAATCAGCCAAAATCGACCACTAGGACCGTGAAAAGCAAAAAGCTTACGGCACTCAGGATTCCCAAGCCGTCTCCGATCCAAGTACTAACTGAGCCCAACGTTGCTTGACTTGCCAGATCGGACGGGATGGCGTAGTTTCAACGTGGTATGGTCGTAAGCGACTCCATACGGGCGCTGGCCAGTGACATTCAGCGAGAAACAGACGTATAGTGGACTAGAGTATGTCCCCTTGGTGTTTCTACGCTTCAGATGACTTCAGACGCCGCGGGACGCCGAGGGATGCTGAGGGACCCTGAGGGACGCCGCCACCGGAACACAACCGCGTGTTCTAGAGGGGACACCCTTCGTTTTCCACGTTAACAGTCACATTTTAACGCCAGAAGACGTAAAACACATCAGAATACGTGAAACATCGTCAGAATACGTGGAACACAGCATTCTTCCATTTTTTCAAGTCTTGTCGCCCTTCCCTAAGGAAAGGCTTTCCAAAATTTCTTTCAACCTCTACATTCGCAGGGTCGGAAGTATTTAGTACCTCAAACTTGGGTAATTAAACCGACTACTATGGTCTCCGTCGCGCTATCTAGCATGCCACCCGCTGTAGCCGCAGCCGAGAGGCAGAGACCCTTCTCGCCGAAGAGACGGCAGAGATAACAAGCAGGACGCCAAGGCACCGCTTTTTTCGCCGGCATTGATCGATTTTTCCATCCAAAATCACAAAAAAATGCAGAAATCAGCCAAAATCGACCACTAGGACCGTGAAAAGCAAAAAGCTTACGGCACTCAGGATTCCCAAGCCGTCTCCGATCCAAGTACTAACTGAGCCCAACGTTGCTTGACTTGCCAGATCGGACGGGATGGCGTAGTTTCAACGTGGTATGGTCGTAAGCGACTCCATACGGGCGCTGGCCAGTGACATTCAGCGAGAAACAGACGTATAGTGGACTAGAGTATGTCCCCTTGGTGTTTCTACGCTTCAGATGACTTCAGACGCCGCGGGACGCCGAGGGATGCTGAGGGACCCTGAGGGACGCCGCCACCGGAACACAACCGCGTGTTCTAGAGGGGACACCCTTCGTTTTCCACGTTAACAGTCACATTTTAACGCCAGAAGACGTAAAACACATCAGAATACGTGAAACATCGTCAGAATACGTGGAACACAGCATTCTACTATTTTTTTCAAGTCTTGTCGCCCTTCCCTAAGGAAAGGCTTTCCAAAATTTCTTTCAACCTCTACATTCGCAGGGTCGGAAGTATTTAGTACCTCAAACTTGGGTAATTAAACCGACTACTATGGTCTCCGTCGCGCTATCTAGCATGCCACCCGCTGTAGCCGCAGCCGAGAGGCAGAGACCCTTCTCGCCGAAGAGACGGCAGAGATAACAAGCAGGACGCCAAGGCACCGCTTTTTTCGCCGGCATTGATCGATTTTTCCATCCAAAATCACAAAAAAATGCAGAAATCAGCCAAAATCGACCACTAGGACCGTGAAAAGCAAAAAGCTTACGGCACTCAGGATTCCCAAGCCGTCTCCGATCCAAGTACTAACTGAGCCCAACGTTGCTTGACTTGCCAGATCGGACGGGATGGCGTAGTTTCAACGTGGTATGGTCGTAAGCGACTCCATACGGGCGCTGGCCAGTGACATTCAGCGAGAAACAGACGTATAGTGGACTAGAGTATGTCCCCTTGGTGTTTCTACGCTTCAGATGACTTCAGACGCCGCGGGACGCCGAGGGATGCTGAGGGACCCTGAGGGACGCCGCCACCGGAACACAACCGCGTGTTCTAGAGGGGACACCCTTCGTTTTCCACGTTAACAGTCACATTTTAACGCCAGAAGACGTAAAACACATCAGAATACGTGAAACATCGTCAGAATACGTGGAACACAGCATTCTACTATTTTTTTCAAGTCTTGTCGCCCTTCCCTAAGGAAAGGCTTTCCAAAATTTCTTTCAACCTCTACATTCGCAGGGTCGGAAGTATTTAGTACCTCAAACTTGGGTAATTAAACCGACTACTATGGTCTCCGTCGCGCTATCTAGCATGCCACCCGCTGTAGCCGCAGCCGAGAGGCAGAGACCCTTCTCGCCGAAGAGACGGCAGAGATAACAAGCAGGACGCCAAGGCACCGCTTTTTTCGCCGGCATTGATCGATTTTTCCATCCAAAATCACAAAAAAATGCAGAAATCAGCCAAAATCGACCACTAGGACCGTGAAAAGCAAAAAGCTTACGGCACTCAGGATTCCCAAGCCGTCTCCGATCCAAGTACTAACTGAGCCCAACGTTGCTTGACTTGCCAGATCGGACGGGATGGCGTAGTTTCAACGTGGTATGGTCGTAAGCGACTCCATACGGGCGCTGGCCAGTGACATTCAGCGAGAAACAGACGTATAGTGGACTAGAGTATGTCCCCTTGGTGTTTCTACGCTTCAGATGACTTCAGACGCCGCGGGACGCCGAGGGATGCTGAGGGACCCTGAGGGACGCCGCCACCGGAACACAACCGCGTGTTCTAGAGGGGACACCCTTCGTTTTCCACGTTAACAGTCACATTTTAACGCCAGAAGACGTAAAACACATCAGAATACGTGAAACATCGTCAGAATACGTGGAACACAGCATTCTACTATTTTTTTCAAGTCTTGTCGCCCTTCCCTAAGGAAAGGCTTTCCAAAATTTCTTTCAACCTCTACATTCGCAGGGTCGGAAGTATTTAGTACCTCAAACTTGGGTAATTAAACCGACTACTATGGTCTCCGTCGCGCTATCTAGCATGCCACCCGCTGTAGCCGCAGCCGAGAGGCAGAGACCCTTCTCGCCGAAGAGACGGCAGAGATAACAAGCAGGACGCCAAGGCACCGCTTTTTTCGCCGGCATTGATCGATTTTTCCATCCAAAATCACAAAAAAATGCAGAAATCAGCCAAAATCGACCACTAGGACCGTGAAAAGCAAAAAGCTTACGGCACTCAGGATTCCCAAGCCGTCTCCGATCCAAGTACTAACTGAGCCCAACGTTGCTTGACTTGCCAGATCGGACGGGATGGCGTAGTTTCAACGTGGTATGGTCGTAAGCGACTCCATACGGGCGCTGGCCAGTGACATTCAGCGAGAAACAGACGTATAGTGGACTAGAGTATGTCCCCTTGGTGTTTCTACGCTTCAGATGACTTCAGACGCCGCGGGACGCCGAGGGATGCTGAGGGACCCTGAGGGACGCCGCCACCGGAACACAACCGCGTGTTCTAGAGGGGACACCCTTCGTTTTCCACGTTAACAGTCACATTTTAACGCCAGAAGACGTAAAACACATCAGAATACGTGAAACATCGTCAGAATACGTGGAACACAGCATTCTACCATTTTTTTCAAGTCTTGTCGCCCTTCCCTAAGGAAAGGCTTTCCAAAATTTCTTTCAACCTCTACATTCGCAGGGTCGGAAGTATTTAGTACCTCAAACTTGGGTAATTAAACCGACTACTATGGTCTCCGTCGCGCTATCTAGCATGCCACCCGCTGTAGCCGCAGCCGAGAGGCAGAGACCCTTCTCGCCGAAGAGACGGCAGAGATAACAAGCAGGACGCCAAGGCACCGCTTTTTTCGCCGGCATTGATCGATTTTTCCATCCAAAATCACAAAAAAATGCAGAAATCAGCCAAAATCGACCACTAGGACCGTGAAAAGCAAAAAGCTTACGGCACTCAGGATTCCCAAGCCGTCTCCGATCCAAGTACTAACTGAGCCCAACGTTGCTTGACTTGCCAGATCGGACGGGATGGCGTAGTTTCAACGTGGTATGGTCGTAAGCGACTCCATACGGGCGCTGGCCAGTGACATTCAGCGAGAAACAGACGTATAGTGGACTAGAGGATGTCCCCTTGGTGTTTCTACGCTTCAGATGACTTCAGACGCCGCGGGACGCCGAGGGATGCTGAGGGACCCTGAGGGACGCCGCCACCGGAACACAACCGCGTGTTCTAGAGGGGACACCCTTCGTTTTCCACGTTAACAGTCACATTTTAACGCCAGAAGACGTAAAACACATCAGAATACGTGAAACATCGTCAGAATACGTGGAACACAGCATTCTACTATTTTTTTCAAGTCTTGTCGCCCTTCCCTAAGGAAAGGCTTTCCAAAATTTCTTTCAACCTCTACATTCGCAGGGTCGGAAGTATTTAGTACCTCAAACTTGGGTAATTAAACCGACTACTATGGTCTCCGTCGCGCTATCTAGCATGCCACCCGCTGTAGCCGCAGCCGAGAGGCAGAGACCCTTCTCGCCGAAGAGACGGCAGAGATAACAAGCAGGACGCCAAGGCACCGCTTTTTTCGCCGGCATTGATCGATTTTTCCATCCAAAATCACAAAAAAATGCAGAAATCAGCCAAAATCGACCACTAGGACCGTGAAAAGCAAAAAGCTTACGGCACTCAGGATTCCCAAGCCGTCTCCGATCCAAGTACTAACTGAGCCCAACGTTGCTTGACTTGCCAGATCGGACGGGATGGCGTAGTTTCAACGTGGTATGGTCGTAAGCGACTCCATACGGGCGCTGGCCAGTGACATTCAGCGAGAAACAGACGTATAGTGGACTAGAGGATGTCCCCTTGGTGTTTCTACGCTTCAGATGACTTCAGACGCCGCGGGACGCCGAGGGATGCTGAGGGACCCTGAGGGACGCCGCCACCGGAACACAACCGCGTGTTCTAGAGGGGACACCCTTCGTTTTCCACGTTAACAGTCACATTTTAACGCCAGAAGACGTAAAACACATCAGAATACGTGAAACATCCTCAGAATACGTGGAACACAGCATTCTACTATTTTTTTCAAGTCTTGTCGCCCTTCCCTAAGGAAAGGCTTTCCAAAATTTCTTTCAACCTCTACATTCGCAGGGTCGGAAGTATTTAGTACCTCAAACTTGGGTAATTAAACCGACTACTATGGTCTCCGTCGCGCTATCTAGCATGCCACCCGCTGTAGCCGCAGCCGAGAGGCAGAGACCCTTCTCGCCGAAGAGACGGCAGAGATAACAAGCAGGACGCCAAGGCACCGCTTTTTTCGCCGGCATTGATCGATTTTTCCATCCAAAATCACAAAAAAATGCAGAAATCAGCCAAAATCGACCACTAGGACCGTGAAAAGCAAAAAGCTTACGGCACTCAGGATTCCCAAGCCGTCTCCGATCCAAGTACTAACTGAGCCCAACGTTGCTTGACTTGCCAGATCGGACGGGATGGCGTAGTTTCAACGTGGTATGGTCGTAAGCGACTCCATACGGGCGCTGGCCAGTGACATTCAGCGAGAAACAGACGTATAGTGGACTAGAGTATGTCCCCTTGGTGTTTCTACGCTTCAGATGACTTCAGACGCCGCGGGACGCCGAGGGATGCTGAGGGACCCTGAGGGACGCCGCCACCGGAACACAACCGCGTGTTCTAGAGGGGACACCCTTCGTTTTCCACGTTAACAGTCACATTTTAACGCCAGAAGACGTAAAACACATCAGAATACGTGAAACATCGTCAGAATACGTGGAACACAGCATTCTACTATTTTTTTCAAGTCTTGTCGCCCTTCCCTAAGGAAAGGCTTTCCAAAATTTCTTTCAACCTCTACATTCGCAGGGTCGGAAGTATTTAGTACCTCAAACTTGGGTAATTAAACCGACTACTATGGTCTCCGTCGCGCTATCTAGCATGCCACCCGCTGTAGCCGCAGCCGAGAGGCAGAGACCCTTCTCGCCGAAGAGACGGCAGAGATAACAAGCAGGACGCCAAGGCACCGCTTTTTTCGCCGGCATTGATCGATTTTTCCATCCAAAATCACAAAAAAATGCAGAAATCAGCCAAAATCGACCACTAGGACCGTGAAAAGCAAAAAGCTTACGGCACTCAGGATTCCCAAGCCGTCTCCGATCCAAGTACTAACTGAGCCCAACGTTGCTTGACTTGCCAGATCGGACGGGATGGCGTAGTTTCAACGTGGTATGGTCGTAAGCGACTCCATACGGGCGCTGGCCAGTGACATTCAGCGAGAAACAGACGTATAGTGGACTAGAGGATGTCCCCTTGGTGTTTCTACGCTTCAGATGACTTCAGACGCCGCGGGACGCCGAGGGATGCTGAGGGACGCCGCCACCGGAACACAACCGCGTGTTCTAGAGGGGACACCCTTCGTTTTCCACGTTAACAGTCACATTTTAACGCCAGAAGACGTAAAACACATCAGAATACGTGAAACATCGTCAGAATACGTGGAACACAGCATTCTACTATTTTTTTCAAGTCTTGTCGCCCTTCCCTAAGGAAAGGCTTTCCAAAATTTCTTTCAACCTCTACATTCGCAGGGTCGGAAGTATTTAGTACCTCAAACTTGGGTAATTAAACCGACTACTATGGTCTCCGTCGCGCTATCTAGCATGCCACCCGCTGTAGCCGCAGCCGAGAGGCAGAGACCCTTCTCGCCGAAGAGACGGCAGAGATAACAAGCAGGACGCCAAGGCACCGCTTTTTTCGCCGGCATTGATCGATTTTTCCATCCAAAATCACAAAAAAATGCAGAAATCAGCCAAAATCGACCACTAGGACCGTGAAAAGCAAAAAGCTTACGGCACTCAGGATTCCCAAGCCGTCTCCGATCCAAGTACTAACTGAGCCCAACGTTGCTTGACTTGCCAGATCGGACGGGATGGCGTAGTTTCAACGTGGTATGGTCGTAAGCGACTCCATACGGGCGCTGGCCAGTGACATTCAGCGAGAAACAGACGTATAGTGGACTAGAGGATGTCCCCTTGGTGTTTCTACGCTTCAGATGACTTCAGACGCCGCGGGACGCCGAGGGATGCTGAGGGACCCTGAGGGACGCCGCCACCGGAACACAACCGCGTGTTCTAGAGGGGACACCCTTCGTTTTCCACGTTAACAGTCACATTTTAACGCCAGAAGACGTAAAACACATCAGAATACGTGAAACATCGTCAGAATACGTGGAACACAGCATTCTACTATTTTTTTCAAGTCTTGTCGCCCTTCCCTAAGGAAAGGCTTTCCAAAATTTCTTTCAACCTCTACATTCGCAGGGTCGGAAGTATTTAGTACCTCAAACTTGGGTAATTAAACCGACTACTATGGTCTCCGTCGCGCTATCTAGCATGCCACCCGCTGTAGCCGCAGCCGAGAGGCAGAGACCCTTCTCGCCGAAGAGACGGCAGAGATAACAAGCAGGACGCCAAGGCACCGCTTTTTTCGCCGGCATTGATCGATTTTTCCATCCAAAATCACAAAAAAATGCAGAAATCAGCCAAAATCGACCACTAGGACCGTGAAAAGCAAAAAGCTTACGGCACTCAGGATTCCCAAGCCGTCTCCGATCCAAGTACTAACTGAGCCCAACGTTGCTTGACTTGCCAGATCGGACGGGATGGCGTAGTTTCAACGTGGTATGGTCGTAAGCGACTCCATACGGGCGCTGGCCAGTGACATTCAGCGAGAAACAGACGTATAGTGGACTAGAGTATGTCCCCTTGGTGTTTCTACGCTTCAGATGACTTCAGACGCCGCGGGACGCCGAGGGATGCTGAGGGACCCTGAGGGACGCCGCCACCGGAACACAACCGCGTGTTCTAGAGGGGACACCCTTCGTTTTCCACGTTAACAGTCACATTTTAACGCCAGAAGACGTAAAACACATCAGAATACGTGAAACATCGTCAGAATACGTGGAACACAGCATTCTACTATTTTTTTCAAGTCTTGTCGCCCTTCCCTAAGGAAAGGCTTTCCAAAATTTCTTTCAACCTCTACATTCGCAGGGTCGGAAGTATTTAGTACCTCAAACTTGGGTAATTAAACCGACTACTATGGTCTCCGTCGCGCTATCTAGCATGCCACCCGCTGTAGCCGCAGCCGAGAGGCAGAGACCCTTCTCGCCGAAGAGACGGCAGAGATAACAAGCAGGACGCCAAGGCACCGCTTTTTTCGCCGGCATTGATCGATTTTTCCATCCAAAATCACAAAAAAATGCAGAAATCAGCCAAAATCGACCACTAGGACCGTGAAAAGCAAAAAGCTTACGGCACTCAGGATTCCCAAGCCGTCTCCGATCCAAGTACTAACTGAGCCCAACGTTGCTTGACTTGCCAGATCGGACGGGATGGCGTAGTTTCAACGTGGTATGGTCGTAAGCGACTCCATACGGGCGCTGGCCAGTGACATTCAGCGAGAAACAGACGTATAGTGGACTAGAGGATGTCCCCTTGGTGTTTCTACGCTTCAGATGACTTCAGACGCCGCGGGACGCCGAGGGATGCTGAGGGACCCTGAGGGACGCCGCCACCGGAACACAACCGCGTGTTCTAGAGGGGACACCCTTCGTTTTCCACGTTAACAGTCACATTTTAACGCCAGAAGACGTAAAACACATCAGAATACGTGAAACATCGTCAGAATACGTGGAACACAGCATTCTACTATTTTTTTCAAGTCTTGTCGCCCTTCCCTAAGGAAAGGCTTTCCAAAATTTCTTTCAACCTCTACATTCGCAGGGTCGGAAGTATTTAGTACCTCAAACTTGGGTAATTAAACCGACTACTATGGTCTCCGTCGCGCTATCTAGCATGCCACCCGCTGTAGCCGCAGCCGAGAGGCAGAGACCCTTCTCGCCGAAGAGACGGCAGAGATAACAAGCAGGACGCCAAGGCACCGCTTTTTTCGCCGGCATTGATCGATTTTTCCATCCAAAATCACAAAAAAATGCAGAAATCAGCCAAAATCGACTACTAGGACCGTGAAAAGCAAAAAGCTTACGGCACTCAGGATTCCCAAGCCGTCTCCGATCCAAGTACTAACTGAGCCCAACGTTGCTTGACTTGCCAGATCGGACGGGATGGCGTAGTTTCAACGTGGTATGGTCGTAAGCGACTCCATACGGGCGCTGGCCAGTGACATTCAGCGAGAAACAGACGTATAGTGGACTAGAGTATGTCCCCTTGGTGTTTCTACGCTTCAGATGACTTCAGACGCCGCGGGACGCCGAGGGATGCTGAGGGACCCTGAGGGACGCCGCCACCGGAACACAACCGCGTGTTCTAGAGGGGACACCCTTCGTTTTCCACGTTAACAGTCACATTTTAACGCCAGAAGACGTAAAACACATCAGAATACGTGAAACATCGTCAGAATACGTGGAACACAGCATTCTACTATTTTTTTCAAGTCTTGTCGCCCTTCCCTAAGGAAAGGCTTTCCAAAATTTCTTTCAACCTCTACATTCGCAGGGTCGGAAGTATTTAGTACCTCAAACTTGGGTAATTAAACCGACTACTATGGTCTCCGTCGCGCTATCTAGCATGCCACCCGCTGTAGCCGCAGCCGAGAGGCAGAGACCCTTCTCGCCGAAGAGACGGCAGAGATAACAAGCAGGACGCCAAGGCACCGCTTTTTTCGCCGGCATTGATCGATTTTTCCATCCAAAATCACAAAAAAATGCAGAAATCAGCCAAAATCGACCACTAGGACCGTGAAAAGCAAAAAGCTTACGGCACTCAGGATTCCCAAGCCGTCTCCGATCCAAGTACTAACTGAGCCCAACGTTGCTTGACTTGCCAGATCGGACGGGATGGCGTAGTTTCAACGTGGTATGGTCGTAAGCGACTCCATACGGGCGCTGGCCAGTGACATTCAGCGAGAAACAGACGTATAGTGGACTAGAGTATGTCCCCTTGGTGTTTCTACGCTTCAGATGACTTCAGACGCCGCGGGACGCCGAGGGATGCTGAGGGACCCTGAGGGACGCCGCCACCGGAACACAACCGCGTGTTCTAGAGGGGACACCCTTCGTTTTCCACGTTAACAGTCACATTTTAACGCCAGAAGACGTAAAACACATCAGAATACGTGAAACATCGTCAGAATACGTGGAACACAGCATTCTACTATTTTTTTCAAGTCTTGTCGCCCTTCCCTAAGGAAAGGCTTTCCAAAATTTCTTTCAACCTCTACATTCGCAGGGTCGGAAGTATTTAGTACCTCAAACTTGGGTAATTAAACCGACTACTATGGTCTCCGTCGCGCTATCTAGCATGCCACCCGCTGTAGCCGCAGCCGAGAGGCAGAGACCCTTCTCGCCGAAGAGACGGCAGAGATAACAAGCAGGACGCCAAGGCACCGCTTTTTTCGCCGGCATTGATCGATTTTTCCATCCAAAATCACAAAAAATGCAGAAATCAGCCAAAATCGACCACTAGGACCGTGAAAAGCAAAAAGCTTACGGCACTCAGGATTCCCAAGCCGTCTCCGATCCAAGTACTAACTGAGCCCAACGTTGCTTGACTTGCCAGATCGGACGGGATGGCGTAGTTTCAACGTGGTATGGTCGTAAGCGACTCCATACGGGCGCTGGCCAGTGACATTCAGCGAGAAACAGACGTATAGTGGACTAGAGTATGTCCCCTTGGTGTTTCTACGCTTCAGATGACTTCAGACGCCGCGGGACGCCGAGGGATGCTGAGGGACCCTGAGGGACGCCGCCACCGGAACACAACCGCGTGTTCTAGAGGGGACACCCTTCGTTTTCCACGTTAACAGTCACATTTTAACGCCAGAAGACGTAAAACACATCAGAATACGTGAAACATCGTCAGAATACGTGGAACACAGCATTCTACTATTTTTTTCAAGTCTTGTCGCCCTTCCCTAAGGAAAGGCTTTCCAAAATTTCTTTCAACCTCTACATTCGCAGGGTCGGAAGTATTTAGTACCTCAAACTTGGGTAATTAAACCGACTACTATGGTCTCCGTCGCGCTATCTAGCATGCCACCCGCTGTAGCCGCAGCCGAGAGGCAGAGACCCTTCTCGCCGAAGAGACGGCAGAGATAACAAGCAGGACGCCAAGGCACCGCTTTTTTCGCCGGCATTGATCGATTTTTCCATCCAAAATCACAAAAAAATGCAGAAATCAGCCAAAATCGACCACTAGGACCGTGAAAAGCAAAAAGCTTACGGCACTCAGGATTCCCAAGCCGTCTCCGATCCAAGTACTAACTGAGCCCAACGTTGCTTGACTTGCCAGATCGGACGGGATGGCGTAGTTTCAACGTGGTATGGTCGTAAGCGACTCCATACGGGCGCTGGCCAGTGACATTCAGCGAGAAACAGACGTATAGTGGACTAGAGTATGTCCCCTTGGTGTTTCTACGCTTCAGATGACTTCAGACGCCGCGGGACGCCGAGGGATGCTGAGGGACCCTGAGGGACGCCGCCACCGGAACACAACCGCGTGTTCTAGAGGGGACACCCTTCGTTTTCCACGTTAACAGTCACATTTTAACGCCAGAAGACGTAAAACACATCAGAATACGTGAAACATCGTCAGAATACGTGGAACACAGCATTCTACTATTTTTTTCAAGTCTTGTCGCCCTTCCCTAAGGAAAGGCTTTCCAAAATTTCTTTCAACCTCTACATTCGCAGGGTCGGAAGTATTTAGTACCTCAAACTTGGGTAATTAAACCGACTACTATGGTCTCCGTCGCGCTATCTAGCATGCCACCCGCTGTAGCCGCAGCCGAGAGGCAGAGACCCTTCTCGCCGAAGAGACGGCAGAGATAACAAGCAGGACGCCAAGGCACCGCTTTTTTCGCCGGCATTGATCGATTTTTCCATCCAAAATCACAAAAAAATGCAGAAATCAGCCAAAATCGACTACTAGGACCGTGAAAAGCAAAAAGCTTACGGCACTCAGGATTCCCAAGCCGTCTCCGATCCAAGTACTAACTGAGCCCAACGTTGCTTGACTTGCCAGATCGGACGGGATGGCGTAGTTTCAACGTGGTATGGTCGTAAGCGACTCCATACGGGCGCTGGCCAGTGACATTCAGCGAGAAACAGACGTATAGTGGACTAGAGTATGTCCCCTTGGTGTTTCTACGCTTCAGATGACTTCAGACGCCGCGGGACGCCGAGGGATGCTGAGGGACCCTGAGGGACGCCGCCACCGGAACACAACCGCGTGTTCTAGAGGGGACACCCTTCGTTTTCCACGTTAACAGTCACATTTTAACGCCAGAAGACGTAAAACACATCAGAATACGTGAAACATCGTCAGAATACGTGGAACACAGCATTCTACTATTTTTTTCAAGTCTTGTCGCCCTTCCCTAAGGAAAGGCTTTCCAAAATTTCTTTCAACCTCTACATTCGCAGGGTCGGAAGTATTTAGTACCTCAAACTTGGGTAATTAAACCGACTACTATGGTCTCCGTCGCGCTATCTAGCATGCCACCCGCTGTAGCCGCAGCCGAGAGGCAGAGACCCTTCTCGCCGAAGAGACGGCAGAGATAACAAGCAGGACGCCAAGGCACCGCTTTTTTCGCCGGCATTGATCGATTTTTCCATCCAAAATCACAAAAAATGCAGAAATCAGCCAAAATCGACCACTAGGACCGTGAAAAGCAAAAAGCTTACGGCACTCAGGATTCCCAAGCCGTCTCCGATCCAAGTACTAACTGAGCCCAACGTTGCTTGACTTGCCAGATCGGACGGGATGGCGTAGTTTCAACGTGGTATGGTCGTAAGCGACTCCATACGGGCGCTGGCCAGTGACATTCAGCGAGAAACAGACGTATAGTGGACTAGAGGATGTCCCCTTGGTGTTTCTACGCTTCAGATGACTTCAGACGCCGCGGGACGCCGAGGGATGCTGAGGGATTTTCCGTTTTTTTTTTTTTTTTTTTTTTTTTTTTAAGTCCAAGAAATATGCAAAAAAGTCAAGCGAGAGCCACATTTATGTGAAAATTTTCCCCAGTCTAGGTATGCCTTTAATCAATGCCTACTTAGATGTACTTTAAATTTTAGGTAGTGTTCTTATTTTGTTTCGATTTGCTCAGATGCTTGAGATGAGTGAACTCGCTTAGATATGCAATTTTTGAATTTTTTTCTGTGTTAAACAAAAAAAAGTCCATCACTTTAAATTGAACTTGGAATGCTTTTATTTTAATAAGTAGACTATTCTGAAATTCGGAAAGCTGCTAAACCAATATTTTATCGTTAACTAAAATTTTACAAAATTTACAAAGTTGCTGAAGAAATTTTTTGTCGACTTCCAAACATTCTCCAACATCATGTATTTATCAAGCAGCAAAAAGATCGAACCGCTGAAATGGCGCTGGACTCTGGTATACCGCAGCGGGCTGCTATAATTTGTTCTTTTTTTAACTTTTAATTATAAAGAGTTTAATTAAGTTTTACTATTTTTGGGAATAAAACTTAATTTGCCAACGTCAGTATATGTATTTTCCCCCAAAATTGTGATTTTTGCTTGTAACTTATTTTTCAATTTAAATGTACGTTTGGTTTTCTGATATCACAAGTACTAGTGGAACAAAAAAGCAAAAAGGATCCATCTGCCTCCTACAAATTTTAGTTGTAACCCATGGCCAAGTGGAGAAGAGGAAGGGCTGGTAATCCAAACCACCCTAGTTCGATGCCCGCCCGATAAAATATTTTTGCTTTTATTGATTAAATTAATAGTTTTGATTAGAAAACATAATTTAACCAAAATGAGCAAAAGTATTACTTTAGAATGTTTGGAACCGGCCAGCCGTGAACTTCAGTGAGCCAGCCGCTATTGTTATATTCGATTTCAATGTGTTTATGCTAATTTTTCTACTAAAATACACAAACAATGTGTAATCAGATATAAATCTTCAGAAAGAGTTACTCTACGTTTCAAGAAAAGCGCGCCGCGGCTCGTCAAAGGACGATTGGGGAGAGTCATCAGTGCTAGGCGGGTCATCAATAGCTTTATAGACCGCAATCCCTTTTTTAAACCAATAATTGATTCTTCCATCGTTTCATTTTACCCCTCCTCTTCTCTCTCTCTCTCTCTCTCTCTCTCTCTCTCTGGGCGTCCTGGCCGTATTGTCTCCGGTTACGCAAATCCCCCCTGACCACCAGAATGCAGCTGTTTGTTGCGCCACGATTACGTACCCGATTTCAACAGTTGTCGCTACAGTAACGAGCTATCGCGGATTTGATCATAAACCACAGTCCGCCGCAAGGCCTTGTAAGTCGGCATTTGATTTTCGTTGCGGGACCCAGTCAGTAACCAAACCGCTACACTACCGCTCGAAATACTCCGAAACTGGCCATTTTCATTAAAAACGGAGGTCATATTTGGAATCTACACTATCAGAAGCTTTGGAACTAATTTTTTCAAGAAAGGGTACCTCCGGAAAATAGGCTTTTTCGAAAAATGCCCTGTATTCGTCCGCGAAATTATCACTGATCCTCAAAAAATTATTTCAAAAAGGTAACACACATGCCCATTTTCACACCAAATATCAGATCATATAATGACGCATAAGCTCAGAATTTCGAGCAGTAGTGTTTCAACTGGTTTTTAGTGAACAAATGCTACAGTATCCCTTGTACCGAGCAATGCTGATAACGGTTTATTCTGCCATAAATGGTTGCAATGTCCCGATAATTCGTTGTTTTATATTTTTATCTGCTATTTAAAACAATAAAACAAATAATCGAATGTGAAAACGAATTTAAAAAGACATTTTAAATATTTCAATATTTAATTCAGGGTTGTCGTTACGAGACCTGGCCCGGTAAACAAGCTGGTTTCGGCTGTAATTGAGCCAACCGGCTGGCCCGAACACACCGGGACAGTCCTTTAAACTGCCGGGCCCCGCGGGCTGTGAATCGTCAGAGAAAAATAAAATAAACATTGTCGCGTAATTTAAACTATAAAACGCCCCAAACGGCAAACGAGGGACAAATTAACCTATAACAAATTAACCTAAAACAAATTAACCTTTTGGCCACCGAAATGTCAAAATTACTCCAGTTTCAGCTGATCAAAGCGTTTACTGATAAATTATTCATGAAATTTAGGCATTTTCCCTTACAATTGTACAATATGCAATGTTCAAAGGAGAAAAATGGAGGAAACCTGGATCCATGGCTGCTATCGGCAAGCAGACTCCACTGTTTCTCGCATCCTTCTGGCGTCATTCAATTGTTCTTCTGAAAAATGAACTCAATTAAAGGTATAAAAAATTAAAAGTAAAAAAAAACAAATGAGCAACTAAGGCAATCCTTGAAATCTGCCTTTCGTCCAATTAAAATTCCTTTAACACCCAGAATTGAATAAAATTCGCTTATACAGTATTCAAAATCTTTGAAAACAATAAAAAGTCAATAAAACATACAAAATGGAATAAAAACTTAGAAAACGAAAGAATAAAACACGGCCTTTCCACAGCGGAAGTCCCTTTAGTTGAAACTGCGGCGGACCGCGACGCAGCCGCAACGCATTCCCTACGCAATAGGCCGGACGGCTGTTTTCTTTATTTCTAATGACAGAAACCGTCTAAAACTCAGTGAATACGTTTAGCGGATGTATATAAAAATAAAACAAAAATTATTCCATTGAGAATTTATGGAAAAGCAGTGTCATCTAGAAAATTCAAGGGTTTTCTTGAATTTTTAAGCCTTTTACTTGATTTAACTATATAAATTCAACTATATAAATTGTGTAAAAATAATAAAAATTGAAAACAAAGGTATAATTCGGCAACTTCATGAATTTTAGGTTACAGTAAAATCTTTCGTTAACAGCATGAATTTTGGGCTACAGTACGATTACAGACAGCCGGCTGGCTCAACAGCTTGCATTTTTTGAACTTCCCGCGCAACCTCAAAAGACGGGTATGGGGGATACCGTACTCCCGAAAATCAGTAAGGTGGAAAGGCCGTGAAAATAAATATTCCCGCAGCTGGCAGGAAAACGCTGGCAAAGCGCCAGCAGCTGCCGCCAAGACATCGCGGCGGGACCCAACAGCCCTACTAAATCGGCCCGAGGGAAAATCGAGTTTTAAATTTAACTCATTCAAAAGTTAATATTTTTCTGTTAATTTTGTTGTAAAAAATAGTTCTAAACATGCAAAAGATACTGTGTAAACGATGATTCGAACTACCCGATATAAATTTTTGTAAAATTCTATGGCCGAGGAACCACCCAGTTGGACACGCCCCCTTCCACAACAGCAAGGCTCGCCCATATTTCGGAGTCCGGCAGTTCTAACCGTCGTCTTTTAGTCTCTCTCACTCTCTCTCTTTCTCTCACTCACTCTTTTGTCTATTTTTCATGTTTCCAGATGTCAACATCTTCAAATTCTAGCTGTAATGTCAAAATTGGAAGCTGGAAAGCTCCTGTGGTCAACCAACCCATGCCAGTTTGTCTATTTTCATGGGCACTTCATTCACCAAAAAACATTCTGTTAAACTAATTGAAATTTTTTTCAGAATTATAAAAGAGGAGGTCCTACGAAAAATGAAGAGATCCTCAGGCTCAAGATGAAAAACAATCGGCTTATGTGGGAGGTTTGTTTCAAATTCTGCTTTGAAAACTCATTTTGAACCGTATTTTAAACCTTAATTTTGAAATTTAACTGTTTTCTTTTTAAAACGTTTAAATTAAAATTCTTTAAAAAATCATTTTAGAACTTGACTCTTCAGAAGAAAAACCTCCATCCCAAGAAACATCGGGCACAAGACAGGGAAATTATTAAGAAATTGTTGGGAAAGGTAAAAACATATAGAAAATCGAAAATAAACTTTTTCAATTCCAGATTGACGAAATGAAGAAAGACAAAAAGACGATGGGATCGAGATAAAGAATCAAAGCCGACAAACCAGAACTTTCTTTTTTTTTAATGTTTTTTAAAGTTTTGTATTTGTTTTTGTTTTGTAAAGTAAAGCATTGTACATAAATTTTGTGAAAGTAAACTGATTTAAATATTAATTGTATTAAATTAATACCAATACTTAAATTTTAATTGAAATAAATCAATACCAATAGAAAAGAACTGATTCGTAAGCTGAAAGTTTTTTTGTTCAGTCTCTGTCGTACGCATTTTTGATATCCCACAAAGAACTTTTTTCTATAAAATTCAATGAGTTTTTGGCAATTGTGTTCCGATAATCGCTGAAAATCGAAGTTATTGATTTTTTAAATAAAATATTACCGATATATGCAGAAACTTAATTTTACAAACTGGGAGGAGTTTCAGTTGAGAGTGGTCCTCTACAATTACAGAATCCGCTTCAGATTCTACAATGTGTAATTCAACATTGTCCTGAAATTTTTAAAGTATGCTTTTTAAATATAAAAAAATTTAAAAACTTACCCCAAAAACATCCAAACAATCAATTTCAATAAATATTTTTCTCCCATTTTCATGGCAAAAGTTTGAAGACCAAATGGAGCATTTTTCCAAATTGCGAAAATCGTTTAAAGTAAACTGAAATTTGAATTTGAAATTTTATTGAAGCAAAAATAATTCACCTTTCTGGCAATTGAAAGTTGAAGATGTGGCCTTAAAGTTTCAAGTTTTATAACCATTTTGATGATTGATTTCTATAATTAAATAAATCAAAATTTAAAAATAAGAAAATTAATTTAAAAATCAAATTTTAAATATAATAATAAAAAAGCTGTTTTCGAAAATACAGTCCAAATCACCGCGTTGGCGATATTAACTAGAATAACCGTGCTCCATGGATAATTCTGTTACCGTAATTCCGCTTTTTTCTTTGTTTTTCTTTTTTAATTATTTGAATAAAAGCTCATAAAATACAATTTCGCTTTTCGTTGCTTACGTATCAATTTTTTTACCTAAACGTTTTAAGAAACAAATCGTAATTAAATTAAAGAAACTTGATTTTAAATAATAACATTATTTAAAAATAGAATGTATGTGAATATATGTTTAAATGTTTTTTTTGTTTTTTAAAAAATACAGTTGAATTTCGCGCTTTTCATCACTGGACCCAAAAATCTGCTCCATTACGAAAACGGCTATAAAATGCAATTTAGTTTTTTAAAAATTTATTATGTAATTTTTTTATTTTAATATTTTTAATAATAAATTTTAGTAACAATTTTAATTTTATTAATTAATTAAATTTAATTCTTTAATAATTTATTTTAGAGCTTTTTTTGTTAATTATACACTTTTAGGTTCGAAAATGTTCTTCCACTTCGACAGTTTATTTCCTCACCTAAAAGTACAAGTTATGAATAAGGTAAATTACTATTTTTTCCTATTTTTACATTAAAAAATCTTTTTTTAAATAAAAAAATCTTTTAGTTAAAATTATCCGAATATCTCAACCTGGAAATGTGCTCTTTTTCGTCTTCTCAATTTTGCCATTTTAACAGGAAAAATGTAGCTGTTGAAATAGACGATTTGGAAGTAGTTGGAGTAAGAAAAAATATAAAAAACATAAAAATTGAAATTATTCTTTTTAGAAAGGTCCAGAATTCCACCTTGTGGAATATCTAACAGACATCGTGGCTCTGGATCATGACTGCCAACTGAAGAATATTCCACGATGCAGATTAAAAAAGCTGAAAATTAAGGTACATTTAAAAAAAACTTAAATTGCACCGTTTCAGAAATTTAATGATCACAACTGTCTGAAACTTATTAATTATTTTAAAGAAGGTCATTTTATTGGGAGAGATTTGACTTTGGAAACTGGTAGTGTGGATGGTTGTACAGCCGAAACATTTAATCAATTAATGGAGGTAGTTATTTTATTTTAAAAATATAAATTTTGAAATTTAAATTTAAATTTTAGGTCTGTAAGATCACAAGGTTATGTAGAAATCAGAAGAAGTTCTTTCGTCTTCCGGCCACATTTGTTTTGCAACCTTGGATTCTGAGGGTAAGAGAGAGAGAGAGAGAGAGAGAGAGAGAGGGAGAGAGAGAGAGAAACTGAAGTACTTTTTTAGCTTGAATCCTACAATTTGAGTCTTCGCATAAAAACAAGTACTCCCTTCGAAGAAGTGTCTAAAGTCCTGAATTTAATTTTGAAGGTACTTTTTTCTCTCAAAAAATCAATTTTTGCAAAATTTTAGCGATGGATTTCATCAAAGTGCCAAATTCAAGTTTTCACTTTGTTTATGAAGAACGCCCATGAGCACAACGAAATCGTAATAGGAGGTCTTCCGTATGAGACTGTGTGGTCCTCCGAGATTCACCCCTCCAGTACCCTGAAAGAATTCCCTCTGGAATTCCTTTTCGAGCTATTGAAAATTGATCCCAAAATATACCAAATCTCTTGTGGGGACCGAAAATTGGGTGTTTACATAGGAGAAGAAGGGATTCTATTCAAGGAAGTGATCAATGCAAAAGAACAATTAGAGGATTTTGTGCGAATCCGCATGAACACGGCGTATAAAAGCCGTCTGTGGTGGTGATAAAACATTACTCTTGTTGTTGTTCAATTGACTGAATTAAATTGATTGTCGAAATGTACTTTACCAGCGGGAGGGGGCTGCGCCCCCGGACCCCTGCTCTTCGAAAATTGTAGTGTTCTGGTAAGCCATCCCTTATACATTGATTGCAAGTAGTACTAATACGCTCTATCGATTGGTGCTAGATAGCGCGACGGAGACCATAGTAGTCGGTTTAATTACCCAAGTTTGAGGTACTAAATACTTCCGACCCTGCGAATGTAGAGGTTGAAAGAAATTTTGGAAAGCCTTTCCTTAGGGAAGGGCGACAAGACTTGAAAAAAATAGTAGAATGCTGTGTTCCACGTATTCTGACGATGTTTCACGTATTCTGATGTGTTTTACGTCTTCTGACGCTGAATTGTGGCTGTTAACGTCAAAATTCAAGGTTTCCCCTGTTGTTTACAACAACAAAAAACTAAAAAAATATTTTTCAGGAAACCTCACTGGCGGCTTTTGGGATACCACAAATTCAAATTTCCCGCTTCAGCGCTCGCTTTTTTGTTTACAGCTTTATTTGTATTCAAATAAAAAAAATCATTTTAGTTTTATTTAAATTCTGCCTGCTTCATTTATTTGTTTTAAATATTTTTTCTATTATATTGTGTATTTTATTTGTTTACTTGTTTTACTTTATTAATTTAGATTAAAAACAAAATGGGCATACAAATTGGCAATTTAATGCCTCATCTTCAAATTCAAATCCTCCAAAAGGTATTTTCATTTTAGTTTTTGTTTAATAAAAAAAATCAATTTCTATAATTAAAAAAATGTTTTTCAGTTAAAATTTTCCGAATATCTCAAGCTGGAATCGTGCTCTTTTTTGTCTTCCACAATCTGTTATTCAAACAGAAAATTTGTAGTTCTTGAAATAGACGATTTGAAAGTTCTTGGGGTAAGAAAATATTTATTTAATAAAAATAAAAAGATTTTTAGAATGTTCCAGAGTTACACTTTCTGGAATTTCAAACGGAAGTGGTGGCTCTGGATGACCACTCCTTGTTGAAAAAACTTCCCCGGTGCAGAGTTAAAAATCTGAAAATAGCGGTAAAAATTGTTTAAATTTCTAAATTGCTTCGTTTTTCAGAATTTGAATGATCACAATTGCCAGAAAATTATAGAATTTTTTAAAGAAGGTCATTTTACTGGAAGAAATTTGAATTTAAAAATCCATCACGAGGATGATTGTAAAGACGAAACGTTTAATAGATTGATGCAGGTAAATTAGTTTCAATCATTTGCGTGAAAAAGCGATCTGCAAAAATATCGATTTTTCAGTCGGGGTTACGGTAATAGGGGCTTGGTACTGTAAGTCGACATTCACATAATCAAAATAAAAAAAAAACAAGAAATGAAAAGGTTGAAATTTGCATGCTGAAAAACTTTGTAAATACGGCCAACAACGATTTCCCCAGTCAGAAAAAAGTTTAACGCAAAAATGTGTTTCGAAAAACACAAAAATTTAATTATTTTGGGCAAAACGAAAAAGACTTCTGTGATTTTTTGATATGTTGTGAAGAAAGTAGTTTTTTACTCTGTGAATTTTTTCTGTCGAAAAAAGAGCACTATGTGCTAACAGCGAAATTGTGTGTCAAAGCTATTTTCGGGTCGCTGACGAACTATGACGTCATCATGAACCCGACTCTAACATATTCTTGATACAACACTAATTTATTGCCTTTAAAATAATTTTCAAATTAATCTTACCAAAATATCGTTAAATACCTAATTTTACTCAAGAATCTCTTTTCGGGGCAAAATGGGAATTTTTATTTTTGTCGGACGGCTTTTTTTTTAATTTATTATTTTTTATTGTCGTATTATTTAGATTTTTATGTGAGCTTGGAATTAAAATTGGGCGTGTTGCGATTTTTTAAATTGTAAATACATTGAAATTGTGGAAAAAGCATCTGAACGCGCTGAAACAGCGACATGACTGACAGGCGGTAAAATGCAAATATTTGTTTTTACGTTCTAAAAATTCGCAATTTTAAGTCTAATCTCTTTTAAGAATCTAAATAATATAAAATTTGAATTGTGTAGCTCAATCCGTTCGTCCGTAGCGAGATGGTTTGAGATGTATGGGAAACATCACCTGCTTGCAAATTTTGCTAATTGGGAAATGTTCAGGTCTGCCAGATCACAACGTTAAGTGGGATGAATAAGAAATCATTCTGCCTTCCTTTCACTTTTCTTCAGCAACCTTGGACTTTGCAGGTTAGAGAGAGAGAAAGAGAGAGAGAGAGAGAGAGAGAGAGAGAGAGAGAGAGAGAGAGAGAGAGAGAGAGAGAGAGAGAGAGGGAGAGGGGGAGAGAGAGAGACGGGGATAGAGAGAGGGAGAGGAAGGGAGAGAGACAGAGAGAGACAGAGAGAGTGAGGGGGATTGAGAGAGAGAGAGAGAGAGAGAGAGAGAGAGAGAGAGAGGGAGAGGGGGAGAGAGAGAGACGGGGATAGAGAGAGGGAGAGGGAGGGAGAGAGACAGAGAGAGACAGAGAGAGTGAGGGGGATTGAGAGAGAGAGAGAGGGAGAGAGAGAGGGAGAGCGAGAGAGACAGAGAGAGAGAGAGACAGAGAGAGTGAGGGGGGATTGAGAGAGAAAGAGAGAACAGAGAGAGAGACAGACAGACAGAGACAGAGACCCTTTCATGAAACCAATTTCAGTTCAAAACCTATAACTGGACACTCCACAGTCATAATACTCCCTTAAGAGAACTTTCAGCACTTCTGAACCTAATTTTGAAGGTTCGTTTTTTCTTTGACTAATCTATACTTTTCAAATTTAGCGGTGGATTTCATCAGAGTGCCGAATTCAAAACTTCACTTTATTCGTGGACAACACCCATGAGCATAGCGCTGTCATTCTGGGAGGTCTTCCACATGAGAGTGTGTGGTCCTCCAATGACCATTACACAAGCTCTCTCCAGAAATACGATCTGGAGAAAATTCTTAAAGTGGTGGAGGGTGATGCCAGAGTATACGAAGTTTCTCGCAGAGACAGGAAGTTGTTTGTGGTTCTTGGGAAGAGAATGACTGTATTCAAAGAAGTGAAATGTGCAAAGTTGCAGTGGATGAATTGTGTGCGTAGGAAAATGATGTCTGGAAACTGGAAATGGTTTTGATGAACTTGTACTCATTTCGTTGTTTAATTGACTGAATAAAAGTTGACTCTCCTATTATGTTTCATTTTTCAATTCATTTGTATATTTTATAAAAACTATATAAATTAATTTTTATGGCATTGTGAAAACAGGTATTGATTTAATTCTTGTTGTATGATTTTAAATTTGATATGGGCGGTCTACGTAGACCACCCATAACAAATAACATTTGGGTGGTCGTTATTTTGAAAAATTCGGTGTTTGATTCCATATTCAATAAAACTTAAAGGAATGCCGCATTTCTGTTCAAATAAATTTTAATTTTCAATGCGCGGGTGTTGAATTTAAATTGTCCGCATAAAAGCGATTTGAAATCGTGAAGAACCACTATTTTTCTATTTTTCATTCGAACGTAAAAATTTTCATTTCCAGAAACTTAGCAAGGAAAATGACCCCTCCATCCGTCGACACCAGTGCCATTGAAAAAATCAAGGTCACTTTTTCACGTTCAAAAAATCGTCTTTCTACTATTTTTTCTAAATTGAAATTTTTAGAACATCTATTCTGAATTGACCCACTTCCCGGCTCCTGTTGAAGGGCGAATTCACGTGAAGGGAGATCTCATTGAGGTAGAATTCGGATCTCATTGTGAATAAAAAGGAGGCTTAGGTGACTACTGGATGGAGCAGCCGTTCTCTGCCTATGAATAAAACATCGAAGATGCAGAGAGTAACGGTGGCAAAGAGAGGAGAGCCAGGGGAGGAGCATGAAGTGATCTGTGGTAGCATGGTGCCTCTGGGGAACTACACGTGAGTCTCTCTTTCTCTCTCTCTCTCTGTCTCTCTGTCTCTCTCTCTCTCTCTTTCTTTCTTTCTCTCTCTCTCTCTCTCTCTTTCTTTCTCTCTCTCTCTTTCTCTCTCTCTCTCTCTCTCTCTCTCTCTCTCTCTCTCTCTTTCTCTCTCTCTCTCTCTCTCTCTACCTCACTCTGTCTCTCTTTCGTTCTGGACATAATTGCGTATTGCCGTTTCAATATTTGTGGCTAATTGGACATTGAAAAAAGGGATACAAATATCAGAAAATATAATAATTGGCTACATTATTTTGTAAAAACATAAAAAATAAATTTTATATTACTAAAAATAAACTAGAAAAAATTTTGGATGGGTATAAATTCAGTTGAAAACTTTGAAAAAAAAAGACGTACAATTTTGTTTTAAAAAGAATGATAATTTTTTTTAAAATAATGAGGCAAACAGAGCAGAGTTTCAAAATTGGGGTCTTATTAGATCACCCATGTCAACTGGACAAACACAATTGATATTTGATTCCACGTGTTTCAATCAAAATTAGCCTTTGTTAGACATTTTGAAATAGCGATGGAGAAAAGGAATATTGAAAGAAAACAGTTTCAAAATGGATGGGTATAAATTTAGTTGAAAACTTTGAAAAAAGGCGTACAATTTTTTTAAAAATTAATGATAATTCTTTTTTTGCAAAAAAAGAGCAAACAGAGCGTAAGCAGAGTTTCAAAATTGGTAGTTTATCTTGCAGTTGATATGGGTGGTCTTATTAGACCACCCATGTTAACTGGACAAACAGTATTGATATTTGATTCCACGATTCACCAAACTTTAAGGAATGTTCATTTTCTGTTCAAATTATAAAGTTTAATTTTCAAAGCGCGTGTTTTGAATTCAACATGTTTCAATCGAAATGTAGCCTTTTTTTAGACATTTTGAAATAGCGATGGAGGAAAGGAATATTGAAAGAAAAACAGTTTCAAAATGGTTTTTATTTTTAAAAAAATTGCAGAAGGGGACGCCACCTTCATGAGACAACATGAGGTAGTCGGGGAACCCCCATTTCTGACCTCACCCCCAACTTTGAGGTGTTTTGGGGTCGATTATATAGGCTCTCCACGAAAACTGAAAGATTTTGGATATGGATTTTCTAAAAAAGATTATTTTCGGCTAATTTGGATGCGTAGAATTCAAAAATCCTGCTTATTTTATTCGATCTCGATGTTGAACCTGATTTTCTACCGTTTTTTGTCATTTGAGAATCAATTACGACCGTTTTGGCTTGGAACTCAGTTATGATCCCCCTGAATTCTTCTTTCAGAAGTCAAACAGTGGCCTACACCCCCAACAACTCCCTCATTGCCCAGTTGGTCAACATTTCTGATAAGCAATACCTCAAGGTCCAACTTTAACCTAAAGCTTCACCTAAAGTTTTTAGGTTTACGATAACAAAGCCCACATGGAAATTTTCTGCATCGACTTGACTGCCCAAAACAAGCACGGAATTGTCCATACTTACGGTAATTTGCTGTAAGATTAAGAAATTCTGAAACAAACCAGAACCACTTGGCACATTCCGTTTTTCCAACAGCGAGGATAAAATCTTGTATACGGCTGAGCTCAATTCGAAGGCTTCTGAGTACTTTGATGCTGGGTTGGATTGGGCGAGCGACGAGAAGATTCAGGACAGCAATGTGGTACGTGAGGTCAAACACACGCACACATACACATTCACTGCCTCACAGTCACAATAACTCACATACGCGACTTAACGTTTAGGGCAAAAAGTTCGAACTGATCGAATCCTGGGGAGAACTTTCCCAGGACGTCAAAAACCCAGTCCTGTGCGTTTGTGATCTATCAAACGGTGGGAAAATCTCAACCTATAAACAAGATAATGTCTCTCCTGCTAATGTAAGTAACCAAAAGTTTAAAAAAAGACAATTTTGAAGGCAATTTGGTCTCCGGATGACAAAGGCTTCGTATACTTCGGTGTGGACCATGAACCTTTCAAGCTGGGAAAGTACGCCTGTAACAATAGGAGGTAGATTAAGGAGAAAACTGAAAAATGACTGATTTTAAGGGGTTCTTTGTACTATTACGAGATCGAAACGGAAAATTTGGTCACCATTGCTTCGGATGTGGCAGTGGAATCGCCAATTTTCAGTCTAGATGGGACTAAGCTGTTCTTTTTCCAGGTAGGCTCATTCATTCCCTCATTTGCTCACGTATTCACTAGCTCACTCACTCAATCACTCACTCACTCATTTGCTCACGCATTCACTGGCTCACGTACTTACACTCACCTCAATTTCATTTTCCAGCGATCCATCGGCGGTCCCCATGACAGCAACCTTGAGTTACTATCAGTAAGTCATTTAAAGGGGAAGGACCGCGTAAAAATAATTTTTTCTGTTTTTGTGATAAAAGCCTAGATCTCATTCCAAGACTTCCGAAAAGTACCTCTTTTTCCCATTTTGGATCAAAATGAACCGATTTGGAAGCGCTTGAATTTTCGGGAAATTGGCATTTGAATTGCCGCCAACTCTGCGTCTCCCCATTTCCCACACTCTCTCGCCCACTCTGGCCGTGTTTACGTGCGGCAAACGCGTAAAACGGCCGTGTAAACGCGCCCCTTTTGCAGTCAAAAACATATAAAAGGAGTGTGTCCTTCCCCTTTAAGAACCCGCCATGGTGAAACTAACCTAGATCCGTTGGCCCTACGACAACTCCACTCCTACTACGATCGTTCCAATTAACACCAACTGCGAAAATCACGAATTTCCTGGATTGGGCAACATTTATCTCGGTTCGAGACCCTTTGCTGCCGATTGCCAGCGCCTCATTGTCGAAATCATTTGGAACAGCAAAACTGAACTGATTTCAATCGATACGGAAAATGGGACTGTTGCAAGGCTAACTAATCTAGGTAAGAACTAGGATTATTAGGAAAGACATTTAGAAGAGTGTTTGGGCAGTTGGAGGATTCTGGATCAGGCAGGGGATGATATTCTGGCTAGGGTTTCTGCTCCGAATATGCCTCCGGTTGTTTTTCTGGGAACATTGCCTCCTCGTGGTGCTGAGAATAAGGTTAGAGATAGGAAAACAGAGAGAGAGAGAGAGAGAGAGAGAGAGAGAGAGAAAGAGAAAGAGAGAGAGAGAGAGAAGGAGAGAGACTTCCAATCTCAACTTCAGATCGTCTGGACCAAACTACACAATGACGTCATCCCAGAGAGTAAGAAGACCCTCTTGAACCATTCCTGGTCTCTTGTTGACATCAAGCGTGAAGGTACATCTCTAAATAGTTACAGTAACCCTGCACTGTAGGTCAAACCCCCTACGAGGGAATTCTGAAACTTCCCAATGAAGGAGACTCTCTTCCTCTCGTGGTCTACCTACATGGAGGACCTCATTACACCTCCCTTGCACAGTAAGGAACATTACCTTCAGCAAACAAAAATGATCTAGATGGGGAGGTCGAAACATCACCACCCTTATTAACTGTGGCTTTGCTGTGTTTGAGGTCAACTACCATGGATCTGCGGGTTTTGGAGAGGACTTCACGAATTCTCTGCCTGGAAACTGTGGAGATCTGGATGTCAAGGATGTTCAGGTAAGTGATTGTGAGGACGTGAGCCAATGAGAGCGTGAGCTAGTGAGTAATTGAGTGTTTTAGCACGCCGTTGAAACCCTCCTTTCCTCCAACCCCCGCATCGACAGAAACAGAATCGTTGCTTACGGAGCCTCTCACGGACGCTTCCTCGCTTCCCACCTTGTCGGCCAGTACCCGGTTGCGTACATTACCTTACCGTAACCCAATACAAATTCAGAGTTTCTACAATGCAGCAGTTGCTAACAATCCTGTTCTGAACATGGCTTCTATGTTCGATATCACTGATATTCCGGATTGGTGCATGGTTGAGGGTTGCGGAGAGGAACGGGATTGGACAAAGGTTCTTTCCCTGGAACAACAGGCCAAGATGTTCAACGCCTCGCCTATCGCTCACGTGGAAAAGGTGAGTTTTCGGGTTCTCTCTCTCTCTCTCTCTCTCTCTCTCTCTCTTTCTTACCCTCTCTTTTCAGGTGGTGTCTCCCTACCTCCTCCTAGTTGGAGAAAAGGACCTTCGCGTTGTTGCCCACTACCGCCCCTTCATCAGAAACCTGAAGGCTAGAGGAGTACCAGTCAAGCAAGTTCTTCTTTTCCATCAATAATAAATTAATTTAGGGTTCTGAGCTACCCTAATTCCAACCACTCCCTGGGAGCCGTAGACGTTGAAGCCGACTACGCCGTCAACGTCGTCCGCTGGTTCCAGGACGCCTTTGCTGCCAAGTATTGAAATCAACTTGTGAAAGAATCTTTTGTTAAAGAAAATAATGGGGGTATATAAATCTTTTTTATTATTTTACATTTTGTCACAAAGTGTCAAAATGTAAAATAATAAAAAAGATGACCCCCGCCTTGGAGGCTCCTGACAATCAACGTCGGCGGTGCTGACTCGCTCCGTTCGCTTCGCTCACTCCGCTCGCCAGCACCGCCTCCGAACGGTCTTTAAATAACCCTCACTGAACAGGCCGCCGTACCCTCGTATACTAAGCATCGTACATTATTTGGTTAGTTTATGGTATATGAAAATCTTATAAAGCAACTTACACCCGCGCGCGATAACCCTTATATAGTCCCCTACCGCGCCCTCACGCGATAACCCCTTCGCTTTGGTCAGCAAAGTTTTACAAATGAGCTACTTTGCGAGCTTATAAAATGGATTTGGTTGATGCAATCTTCCTGATTTTTGGTATAATGGAAGCTAATGTCTCATTGATAGTGTCCACTAACAATGAACCAAATACGTCAAAAACGGCAAAAATTTCGGGGACATGAAGAGGCTGAAAAATCAAATTTCGAAAAAAAAGTTCTTGATTTTCTCAGCCGTCCTTCAAATTGAGGCCTTACAACTAAAATTTACTTAAACCATATATACTCACAATCAACATGGCCAAACTGGTTTCTTCGATTTCGGAAAAGTGCGGGTGACATCAATTTTTATTTTATGCGTTTTTGAGCTCCAAGAACTCGGCTCATTTTCGACTGAGAGTAGCGATAATTGGAAAACTGGCACATAGTAAACAAGTAATCAAAATGCCCAAGGTATATCCACACTGCTCATGGACTTTGAAAATTCGAGGAATCCAAACATGCGAGATCGTGAACAAATGCGAAATTTTAAAACTTGTCTGTAGTGAAGCGACTTGTTTTTGAATGCCAATATTGCTTTGTTTGCAATGTTTGGAACACATGTAAGGCCTCTATAACTGAACAGAACCGAAAAAAAGTGTCAAATTTTGAAAGTTTGGTCCCTTGTTTCTCAGCCGCTATTGCGAAATACAACGTGAAGTGGGGTCCAACAAATTGGTTGGCACAATATCAAGTTCCGATTTGAATATCAGTTTCCTGAAAATTTTCTTGCGTTTTATATAACGCTGCAAACTTTTTTTAAACGACGACTTTTGATTTTTGGAGTCGCAGTTCCCAGCTATTTGTGAGTTTGAAACGAAACCAAACAAAACTCGTTTATCAGTGAGTCATAGGCTCTCACCTTATGGGGGTATTGAACTGAAAGCTTTAAAAACATAGGTCACGTTAGGTACCCTATCGTCATTTAATATAATGGTGGATCAGAAGCAGTTGTAGATGGTATCATTACAACGGTCGTTTAGTAGACCACGGCCAACCATACCAATTGGCAGCACATTTCCACTGCTCTCGTACGCACTGGCATTCCTTAGCGTACCCCTGAAAATACTTTCTTATTAAAAAATTGGAGCGATCTTACAGGTTTTGAAGTTTCGATGAGGGTTTTCTCTCCATCGTTGGTGCATTTATCACCGGGGTTGATCTTGTTGATAGTTTGGGCAGTTGAGATGACCAGGAAGAAGCAAAGAAGGAGAATGAAGGGGCGCATTCTGATGACAAGGATGAAAATGGTAGATCTGATGGTTTCCAAACCAAGTACCCTTCTTTTATCTTTTATAGCAAATTGAGGTGTCTGCGAATGGTCGCCGTAGAAGTTTGGGCATTAATCATGCCTTGAAAATGAAAAGGCCCATTGTGACTCAACTGTCTCTTGGTGAAATTTCCAGACCGAATTTCCAGACAGAATTTGAATCACAATCTTTTGTTTCAATTTCACGGCATGACTGACTGGCATTTCAGCCAATATTGCTCTCTCTCTCTCTCTCTCTCTCTCTCTCTCTCTCTCTCTCTCTCTCTCTCTCTCTCTCTCTCTCTCTCGCTCGCTCTCTCTCTCTCTCTCTCGCTCTCTCTCTCTCTCTCTCGCTCTCTTTCTCTCTCTCTCTCTCGCTCTCTCTCTCTCTCTCTTATAAAAAGTGCTTCTATAGAAAGCTAAAGTTTGCTCCAGAACCGACCCTTTGATGTTTGTAACCGTAACCGGGAGAAGGGGAGAACACGAAGGACAGGGATTACTGTATCATTTTATTTATTAGACCCAGAATGTGTTATAGATGTTAACAACACAACCAAGAGTCAGGACATCAGTGCCCTATACGCCAAAATTGCAGAAGAAAATTGGCAGGGCAGTTCCACAGTCCTCGTATGCACTGGCATTCTTTAGCGTATCCCTGAAATTACTTTCTGATTATAAAATTGAAGTGATCTTACAGCTTTTGAAGTTTCGACGAGAGTTTTCTCTCCTTCAATGCGACATTTATCACCGGGATTGATCTTGCTGATGGCTTTGGCAGTTGAGAAGACCAGGAAAAAGCAGACAAGGAGGATGAAGGGACGCATTCTGATGACAATGATCTAGTTGGTAGATCTGATAGTTCCCAAATCAACCACCCTTTTTTATAGAGAGTTTTGTGTTTGCTTTGACGGTAGCCCCGCAAATTTGGCCATTAATCATGCCGTGAAATTGAAACAAAAGATTGTGATTCAAATTCTGTCTGGAAATTTCACCAAGAGACAGTTGAGTCACATGTTCACTGTCAATGTCTAGACATGATTTATGGCGAAAATTGCAATTCGCCAAATTTCGCTATAAAAGAAGGGTAGTTGGTTAGGAAACCATCAGATCTACCAATTCTATCATAAGCATCAAAATGCGCCCCTTGGTCCTCCTTCTCTTCTTCTTCCTGGTCACCTCAGCAACATCAGCCCCGGGGACAAATGTGCCATCGATGGAGAGAAAACCTACATCAAATCTTCGAAACCTGTAAGTCCCCTTCATATTTCTAATAAAAAGTAATTTCAGGGGTACGCTCGTGAATGCCAGTGCGTGCGAGACAAGTGGGAATGCCCTTCCAATATGCTTTTTTGGATCTTGGCCCTAGGGATCCTAGGATGAAAATTAGAATGATACAATGAACCAAATTGAAAGTGTACAATTGTCCCTAACAACACTACCGTAGCCAATTACCTTTAAAAGGATACCGTACAAAGGGGTTTCGTCGGCTTTACAATGGGATATAGTGGAAAATTATGAAATTATGGTTGTAACGAAAGGTACCGCAGTCGAGAGAGAGAGAGAGAGAGAGAGAGAGAGAGAGAGATAGCGAGAAGTACAATTCTTTGCAAAACTTCTTCAAAAACGACAAAATCAAAGTCCAAAGATGGTGATATTGATTTTTTCATATTGTCACCAATTTTTCTTGAATACCAAGACGCCATTTGATCTTCTAAATAGACGGCTCTTCAGATGCAAAATCAGTTGAGCAAACAGGCTAAAACCTGATTTAAGAAAGTCCATCGATTTATTTCCTATGTTCTCCAAAACTACGCATTTAAACTCCAAACTCTTATACATTTTCTAAAATAACTTTGAATGCTTTTTAAAATGAGGAAAGACGAAAAAGGTTTCTGACGGTCCCTTTAGGTCGACGGTTTCTCCCAGGAAAGGGTTACGGTATTCTGTCGGAGGTTTATTTATAGTTAGAGCTACCGTAACTTCATGCAAAGGGTCTTCATTTAGAAACTCAGGTATTAATGATATACTTTTTCTAAGTATTTAAGGTCCACGGCATCCTTAAGAAAGGGGCAAGAACCAAGAATACGGCAATCCCTTGATGGAAAAGTGTCCCCCATTGTAAGAATTATGGTACACCATTGGAAAATATTACTGTATTATTTTATTACTACCAACCAGTATTAGAACAGTCACACGCAGTCACACAAACACACGCACACACATACACACACTCACACGTTCTCTCTCTCTTACCGCAAAATACATTTTCGGGACCACAAAACGCGAAATCGCGATTTCCCTATCAGGTTCCCTCAAAACAAAACGAATATTCGGAAACCTCTTTTCATTATAAGTTGAATGGACAATTTCACCATTTTCCTGTAAATTCAGTTAAATTTTAATAAAACTTAATTTTAAAAATAAATAAAAATAGCTTACAAAATCAACTCTCCATCCGTCAGAATCAAGAGAAATATATTTAACTAAAGGAGCAGAAATTACATTTGCTCTACGAGAACTGATTCGAATACACTCACACATACATACAAATATGAGCACCACACTCACACACGCACACATTACACACATACACACATATACACATGTACATATGTATACACAGTCACACTCACACAACACATTGTCTCCTCATTTCAAAATTTCAGTTGGATGAAATAGAATCGGGTGAATCTAAAATCACCGACGAACTCCTCCTTCCTCTACAAGGTTCAAAGTTGTTCTTTGAAACCTTAGATCCAGAATGTACCAGATCTGTGAACTTTTTCATCAAAGTAAGTATTCTTTACAAAACATTTTACTGTTTTTCGTTTTCAGCAATGGCTTGCCGGTCGCCGTAAAATCGATGAAATTTGTTTGTATCTGAGTCGCGACAGTGACTACGAATTCTTCGACCAAGAATTGCTCCTGGATGGAATTCCCCACACTGTCCTCTGGTCTCCAGAAACACATGAAACCAGCCTTCTGAAGAAGCATCCTTACGAAGCAGCAATTGGAAGATTGAGAGGGTACAAATGCTACTATTCAGTGGACAGGGGGGACAAAAAGTTGTATATTGGTAGTGAAAACGATCAATTGAACACCAAGGAAGTGGATGATGTGATGCCTCTGTTTCTTAGGAAATGTAGTCGATCCGTTATGGTTAAGGAGGATAAGGATGGGAATCTGTCGCTTGCTCAATGAAGATTTTGTGCTTAATGAGGACATTGTTATAAGTCAGGTGGAAGTGAAGTCTCTCTTTTCCTCTCTTCTCTCTCTCTCTCTCTCTATTTCTATTTGTCTCTTTCTTTTTCAGTTAAGGTAACGGTAACGTCCAGGAAATCGTTACAGTATCCCTCATTAATGGACAACGACAGCCTTCCTTAAAGGGGAAGGTCCTCGTAAAATTGATTTTTCAAAGTATCTTACAATTATTTTATTCATTAGATATTGTTTCTACGATTCTGATTATGATTTTGGCTGCAAAAGGGGGCGCGTTTACACCGCCGTTTTACGCGTTTGCCGCACGTAAACACGGCCAGAGTGGGCGAGAGAGTGTGGGAAATGGGGAGACGCAGAGTTGGCGGCAATTCAAATGGCCATTTCCCCAAAATTTCAAGCGCTCCTAAATCAATTCATTTTGATCCAAAATGGGTAAAAGAGGTATTTTTCGGTATCCTGGGAATAAGATCGAGACAAAAATAGAAAAATTATTTTTACGCGGTCCTTCCCCTTTAAAGCCTTACTTTATTTCCCTGTAAGGCAAAATTGTGTCCCAGTGTGAGGATTACGGCATGACTTTTTAAAAGGTTACTGTATCAATACTATTTATTAAGATTAACGACAGTTTTAGATATTAAAATTTATAACCGTCGTCTAGAACCACCACTTGGGCCACAAAAGCCAATTGGCAGGGCATTTCCACTCTGTTCGTACGCACTGGCATTCACGAGCGTACTCCTAGAATCACTTTGTTTTTAGAAAAATGGAGGGATCTTACAGGGTTCGAAGTTTTGATGAGAGTTTTCTCTCCATCGGTGAGACATTTGTCACCAGGATTGATCTTGCTGACAGTTTTGGCGGTTGAGAAGACCAGGAAGAAGCAGAGAAGGAGAATGAAGGGCCGCATTTTGATACAGATGATAAAAGTGGGAGGCCTGATGGTTTCCAATACAACTACCCTTCTTTTATAGCGAAATGAGGTGTCTGCGAATGATCGTCGTGCAATTTTGGACATTAATCATGTCTAGACATTGACAGGGAACATGTGACTCAACTGTCTCTTGGTGAAACTTTCAGACAAAATTTCCAGATAGAAATTGAATCACAACGCTTTGTTTCAATTTCACAAATGAAAAAAAATGGAAAAGTTAGCTTAGACAATATATAACAGTTTTGGGTTTTATTGGGTAGTTTTGGAGAAATTTTCCTCTAAAATGCCAGTGTTTAGCCTTTTATCTGTGGATAACCGGGGTTTTAACGAACTCCCTGCACTGCGTATACGCGTCCGTCCAATTGCATCGCTTATCGATTTTTTCATTGTCAATTTTGCATTTTCAATGTTCCCGCCTGAAAAGACGCTGAAAATTATGGTGGTCTGGCATTGTAGGGCCTCCAGTTTCACACCCGTACCAGATCGGCGGCCGCAGCAAAGGTAGTCTTGTCGCATACAGAAATGAGCACGATTATCAAGCACAAGTCAAAAAGAGATGCCTGACGGTTCCTTTAAAATCCTTTCATTAAAAAAATGTTTAAAAACTGAAATTTTCCAAACATTTATTGTTAAATTACAAAAATCAATCACAAAATATGCCTTCAAAGGCTTCCATAACATCGTCAACTAAATTCACAACCAACATGTTCCGATAAATTCTCACAAACAAATGTTCCCCTGCTCCATTTTCTCGTTTCAATGAAAAACAACGGAGGCCCTCCAAATCTTTGAAATCGCTAGTGAAATTTTCCTTCTTAATGTAAGAGAAAATACTATTTGAATGGCTTTCAGGGGACCAAACGAATCCGTAAGGGATCCCAGAGAATATTTCGTCGTCCTTTTTCAATTCTTCAAATCCTGTGGTGTCCGGTTCGTAGAGAAATCGAAGAAAGACGATTTCTCGAGAAGATTGGGACCATTGCTGAAAAGTCGTTTGAATGAAAAATGGGGAAATCAAACTTTGAAAAAGGAATTCAATTCCTTTGCGTTGAAATTAGCCGGATGTAGATTTAGTCTTTCGGCTTTTAGGGCAAGAAGAATATCTCGAGGAATTGGAGTTTGAACAAAAGGAATTAGCCGATTGTAGAAAATTGAAAGGGCAGGAATCTGAAAAAGTGAAATTGAATGAAAACAACAAAAGCAAAAAGAAATAATGGGAATGGAATCGAACCCCTATATTATTTTTTCTACATTAAAAAACGGTTTTAAACACTTTTGTCAATTTTTCTCTTTTGCGATAATGCTTTTTTTCGCCGAAATGTATCCAAAAATATGATAAAAACGTATTTTTTTAAAATTTTGATTTTATATAAACTGAATATTGGAAATGAAGAACATAATAAAAAGTTGTAATTTTCGAAAAGATTTATTTATACAAGTTTTTTTTAAATGTGTAAATAAGTTTTGAGATCAGTGGGCCCGGGCCCCGTCTACCCCGCGATAACCCGCGTCCTATTACAGTTGGTGGCAAAAACGTCGAAAAAGTAACTTTTAATCTAAAAAAGCTTGCAAACTTTTTAACAATTCAACAAAAAAACCTTTAAAAAAACTCAATTTTTGTTTTTCCGGTTGTCGAAGGTGTTCCACCGATAGATCTCCATAATTTTCAACTTTTTCAACACAAGCAACCTTAAAATTCTGATTTAAAAATTTAAAGTTTAAAAAATTTAATTCAACTAAAATCTACCTTCAGTAACTCATTGAAAAGTTCAGGGTCAATTCCTCCAATTCTGTCAACACCTATGCTTTTTATAGAAATTCTTCCATTTTCCAACAATTTTATAATTTTTTCACATGTAAAAATTGAAACCTCCTGAAAATTTCCTATTTTACTGGAAAATTAAATTAAAAAATAATATTAATTTTTATAACTTACATTGAGTGACAGATTTTCAGCCAGAATTCTTACAGGAAAGTTGTCCAAAATTGGGAACAAAGAAATTTGTTCAAAAGTTCTGAAGCACATGAAATAGAGATCTCCATTTTTGGCGGTAATGTCTTTTTTGATGAAGGGAATTCTTTTATTTAAATTGTTGGAAATCAATTGAGACTGATTGGAACATTGAGAAAATTTAGAATATTCCTTGAAAGTCAGCTGAAAAAAATGATTTTACTATTTTGTAAAAAGAAATCTTACTTTTTGGAGGACATTTTGCTGAAGATGCGGGAGGATGGAACAAAATTTGAGGGACATTTCGAAACACAAGCGAGAATAGGAAGCGGCTGGAAACGGAAATGATTACAAAGCAATAAAATTGGTGATAAGAAAGCAAACAAGAGAGAATCGGAGGGAAAGATCAAAAGAAAACATTTTTCTCTGTCTCTCTCTCTCTCTCTCTCTCTCTCTCTCCTTTATTCCTCTATTTTTACAAATAGTAAAACTCACGGTAAAGAAAAATAATGAAATAGCAAAATTAAAATATTTTCAACTCAAAAAATCCTTTTTTAAATGAAACATTAATTTGACAAATTTTCTTTCTGAAATAAAAATTCCAATAAAAAGAAAATTCTAAATCGAATGGTCAAAAGATGAAAAGTGGCGTTGGACTTTTCGCAGCCATTGCTCACTCAGCAAGTTGCCGCATGGACTTTGCGCTTTTCGTTGCGAGACCCTGCGCAATGACTGAGAAATATCTTGAAATATGGTCGCCTTAAAGATTTAACCCTTTATTTGAGAAAAAAGCTGTTTAGCAAAGAACTGTGTGATTTTAGCCAACAGTGGAAAGTTATCCAAAACTTTCTATTTTTCTTCTTCACATGAGTTTTTGTTTAATATTTTGAAGAATAATAAACAAACCTATTGAAATAAACAAATTAAATATTTTTTTAATAAAAAAAAACAAATAAATGAAGCCCACAAAGACTCCTGAAAACCAAACAATACTAAAAACACATTTTATAAGCTATTTTTGTTTATTAAAAAATATTGACAATGGTGTTTTTAATTATCTTTTTTCCGTTTCTCCTGTTTTTATTTCATTGTAGGGAAAGTTCCCCTGTTTTTTTAACCATATATAAAATCCTGCTTTTTTACCATATATACAATTTTAATAAGCCTTCGAAACATTTTAGGCTAGTAGTCGCAAATTTAAGTCGAAGCTCATTAATTTAACTATGAGTAATACCTAAAAATAAAACACTAAATGCTTTAAATAATGTTTAAAAAATTTAGTTTTTATACTGTTTTACTCGATTGTTTCAAGCGTTATTTATAAATTTTAACCCAATCTTTTATATTTTAATATGTATATTTTTTAGCTAAATTTAAAAAAAGCAAAGCTTGTAAAAAAAAGTCCATTAATTTCATATTTGACTACATGGTTAATTAATTGAATTAATAAATCAAAATTCTATTTTGTGGCTGTTGATTCACCCTTATTTGCGCCGTTTTTGCTTGTTCACCACTGTTTGTCTCTTGTCAGCAACTGATAGGGAATCTTCATTTTTGGTTTTTCTACCACCCTGTGCCTGCCGTGACCCTTAGAATGGAATGCGACTTTGCCCTCATCCGGCCTCATCTTCAACAACGCGTGCTTCAGAAGGTGGTTTTTTCTAGAAACACTGGATAAATCAACGTTTTAGCTCGATTTTTATGAATTCTCTCAGTTTTCCAAATGCTCCCATTACTCTCAGTTTGTGTCAAAATGTCTGAAACAACGATTACCGTGGAGAAGAGCTTTTGGCAAAATAAACAAACTTGGACTGACAGTGGAAAATAGGAATTGGAACCTTCAAATAATTGAAATTGTGGACCAATTTCAAGTCAGAATCTATATTTCTCACCTCAAATTTTTGGTATGTTTTGGCTCTTATAACAAAATTTATTTAAAAGGATGACTTCGCTAAAGAAACTTTGGATCGAATAATTCAATCCTTGGAAAATGGAAAAATCAAAATTAACACAATAGCTTTTTCTGTCGGAAAGATTGGAATATCACCTCAAGATTTCAATCAACTGCTGAAGGTTTAAAAAAATCTTACTTTCATTTGTATTAAAACCCAGGTTTCCAAAGCTAAAGAACTTTGCATTGACTCTGTTTTTCACTCCGACTACCTTTCTCAGCCTGAACTCAAAAAAGTTTGTTTTTATTTGTTTGTTATAAAAAAAACTAAAGTTTCATTTAGATTCCAAAAGTTTATATTGTTGTAACCTCTGGAGAGTCTGTTCCATTCGACCATTTTCTTGATTTACAAGCGAGAGACCTGCATCTGAGGCCAGTCACACTCAATCCACAGTCACTCAATCTATTTTCAAAGGTTTTTCATTTACATTTTATTTATACAATCATAAATTGAATTGAATAGGTAATGGTAAAATGGGTTTTGAAATATTGACCGCCGATGGCATCCTCAGGCCGCGTTTTTACAGAAATGACATCCTCAGGCCGCTGTTTACTGCAGATGGCATCCTAAAGCCGTTTTTTACCTTTGGTGGCATCCTCAGGCCGCTTTTTACCGCGAGTCGCATCCTAAGGCCGCTTTTTGCCTTAGATGGTATCCACAGGCCGCTTCTTTCCGTAGATGGCAACCTCAGGCCGCTTTTTTAAACCACGAATGGCTTTCATTTTTTTCTTAATTTCAGCAATGGTATAACGGCTTTCGAAACATTGACTATATCAACCTGAGGTGTACAAGTATTCCCAAGGACGAGGCCGATTCGATTTTCTCCGGAATTCCCTATGAACTCATTTGGACAAAGGACTTTCACTCGCAGAGTTTTCTCTCGCAGAGGCCAATTGAAAAAATGCTGCCTTTGGAAAATCATCGATTTTTCGTTCTGAAACGTGGAAATGAGAAGATCTTTGTCACTGTTTCTGAAACACTTTTCATTGCCAAGTTGATCAATTTCCCACTTTCTGAGTGCTCCGAATACCTCTTCTTGATATTTTCCCATCGACAACGACCACAGACCACTCTTGAACTTTTAAGAAATCGCTTTAGAAAATCAATGTCTGGAGAAATGGACTTTAAATGAATAAAATTTTAATTGTATGATTGATCCTTATGAATCTTATGAAACCTTTCTTCACGTTGAGTAAACAGCCCCATTTGTTCCCTTATCTTAAATTCGATAACCAATCTTTCCCTGAATGGTCTTTGATTTCACTCAGATCCGCCCTCGCCTTCAGCAAAAAGTCCTTCATAAGGTAATTTATTTAAAAAAAAAGGAAAATAGAACATTTCAGCTGAATTTCATTGATTTCTCCCGTTTTTCTCAATGCTCCCACTACTCTAAGACAATTTCGAAAATTTTGAAAATTCGGCTTCCATGGAAGAGAGATTTTGCAAAAATCGATGAAGATGAAATCACAGTTGTAAAGTTTTGTAGAGGAGATTTCCTCCCAATTTCAAGGATTTTGGAGGAATTTCCAGTCAGGATCCATCTTCAACAGGTTCACATTACCGTATGTTTTTAAGTCAAGGGTGGTCATAAAAATCAGGAGGGGGCCGGCCCGAGGTTTTTGTAAAAATCGATTTTTGTGAAGAACTAAAACTAAAATCCCTAATTTGCCATAACCATACTAAAACCTTTTTTTTGGGGTCGCGTTTTTTTGGTTTTTGTCAGGGTACCCTTGCGACCTATAAAAAAAGTGTTTCCAAAATGTGTTTAAAAAATTGAAATTATCCAAAAAATCATTCCTAAGACTTTTAGGTGAATATCGAATTTTCGTTTTGGTTTATGGAAGTTTTTCACTTTTTTGAAGGTTTTAATCATATTTTCGCCATTTTTAATCCATTTAGATGATTTGTCTACTCCACCGATTTCTATGAATTTGACATCACTTTTGTTTAAAAAACTAAAAAAAATATTCTTTTAAGGAAAAAAGTAACGAAACAATTCTGAGCAATTTTTTAAAACCTGATTTGCATTTTTATTATATTTTTCCTTTTTTTAAACATTCTTTACGCAAACAACTGTGAAAACTAATCTCCAGTGTTTTGCTACTTTTTTTCTTAAAAATGATTTTATTGGTTTTATGAATCAATGTCCCATTTACCACGGCTAAAAACGGCCTGAAAGCGGCCTTAATAAGACTTTATGAGCATCTAAAAAATACGTGATTGCGTCTTTGCCGAAAAACATTTACACGCGCGCTATTAAATTTTTTTAAAATTAATTTTTTTCTCGCAGGTTTTAAATGATATTTTTGTAGTTCCTGCCTTAAAAGATTTCTTTTCAATGTAATTTTTTTAAAATTTCAATTTACGAAGTAAAGAATATGTAAATAAAACTATTTTGACGAAGAAGGGGGGTTTCGCCGATGGACCTAGGCAAACGCCTGATTGTAGATAATTTAATATTTTACATTCAGATTCCAAGAATAATACTAGAATCATACGATGAAAACCCTTTTCCATTTCGCACTTTCTTCGATTTGACAGCGGTCCACCTGTTTCTGGACCCAGTCATTATCACTCCACAATTGATCAATCCCTTCCTAAAGGTTATTTTTAAACAGAAAATAAAATCAATAGTTTCAGGAATGGCATGATGGATTAAGAAACATCGACTATTTTTCACTCTGCTCTAAGGAAGAAATCGATAGCTATGACCAAGACGAGCTTTGGTTCTCTGGAATTCCTTATGAACTCATTTGGTCAAAGGAATTCCACCCAAAAAGCATCCTCTCACAAATCCCTATTGAGAAAATGGAAAGTAGATTCTTTGCCTTGAAAAGTGGAGTTGAGGAACTTTTGGTGAAACTTGAGAGAAAGCAGATCTCGGCAGAATTGGCAAGCGATGCAATTGAAGACTTCATGGAGTACTTTTTAGTTTTTCAAGACAGACTTTGAAAAGTGATCTAATAAATTTATATTACATGTACTTTGTTCGGTTTTATTGAAGGTACTGTCAGGGACCTTTTAGAAGCAGCTGTTTGGCGCTGTATTTTGCTTAAACCGCACAACCGATTCCTTACGGGTTTGAGTCGCGCAACCCTCACGTAATCAGTGTTGCGCTACTCAAACCCGTAAGGAATCGGTTTCACGTCACAATTAACCGCCAACTTTTTCTCCACCTCCCTTTTTCTTGTTTGTCTAAATTGAATAAAAACTCACAGCATTAATATTTTTTAAAAAGAACATCAATAAAGATTAACTCAAAAATTTTCGCCGTCGCTTCGGTTTTATTTCGGTTGGTCTTTTGGACCACCCTGCCAGCTCCCGACTAAGATCCGATCCACAGCGGCGTTTTTCTTCGCACGCGGATTTTCATTTGACAAAAGATGGAGATCTTTGGCTATTTTTCTGGGAGATCATCATTCTTCTTCACCGGGGTTTGGTGATCGGTTGCGCCACAATTACCCGCGGCTTCACTTCGGCAGGCGTACGGCAGCCTAAAAACAGTGGACTGGAACGGCAAAACTGTGTCCGCGCCCGTATTTAAGACACATTAGTCCCATTGATAGACACTTCCAAATGGAAACCGCCAACAGTAAGGTTAGTCTTTTGTTTCTCTCTCTCTCTCTCTCTCTCTCTCTCTCTAAATCCCTCTCTTTAGGCCTACCGTCTCATCGGCCACGCGGCCGTCTCCCTCTCCGTCCTCTCGGTGCTGGCTGTATGCATCACTCTGCCTCTGGTCTACCAGCAGGCCTCTCTCCTCCGTCGTCAGGTCGGAGGAGAACTCCGCACCTGCCGCTCTCAGGCTGAGGAGGTCTTGGCTTCTGTGGATCGTCTTCCGGTTGCTAGGAACCGTACCGCCCGTCAGGCTGGATACGACGCCCCTGTGGAGAACGAGGAGAAGACCCAGGATACCTGCACTGGGTGCTGCCTTCCTGGACCTACTGGACCTGCCGGAGCCCCTGGAAGGAACGGAACTCCTGGAAGACCTGGTAGGTTTTTCTTTTTATGTCTTATGAGGGCCATCAGCAGTTAAAAGCGGCCTGAGGTTGCCACATGCGGTTGAAAGCGGCCTGAAGTTGCCACATGCGGTTAAAAGCGACCTAAGCGTACATTCTGCGATAAAATGTGGACTGAAGCTGCTATATCTGACTCAAAGCGGCCTGAGGGTACCATCCGCGTTTTAAAGCGGCATTAGGGTACCATCTGCTGTGAAAAGCGGCCTGAGGATACACTCTGCGGTAAAAAGCGGCCTGAGGTTACCATCTGCGGTTAAAAGCGGCCTTAGTATAAACTCGCGGTAAAAAGCGGACTGAGGTTGTCATCACTGACTCAAAGCGGCCTGAGGTTGCCATCTGCGGTAAAAAGCAGTCTTAGGATGCCATCTGCGGTAAACAGCGGCCTCAGGATACAATCTGCGGTAAAAAGCGGCCTAAGGATGCCATATGCGGTAAAAAACGGCCTTAGGGTACCACCTGCGGTAAAAAGCGGCCTTAGGATACAATCTGCGATAAAAAATGGGATGAAGCTGCTATCTCTGACTCAAAGCGGCCTGAAGGTACCATCTGCGGTGAAAAGCGGCCTGAGGATACCATCTGCGGTTAAAAGCGGGCTGAGGTTGCCATCGGCGGTTAAAAGCGGGTGGAGGTTGCCATCGGAGCTTAAAAGCGACCTGCGGCCTGAGGATGCCATCTCTTCGCTCTAATTAACCATTTTCAGGAGCCCCCGGTCTCCCTGGAAACCCAGGCCGTCCTCCCCAGGCCCCTTGCGAGCCCCTCACGCCCCCTCCCTGCTCCCCCTGCCCCGCCGGAGAGCCCGGAGTCCCCGGAGAGCAAGGACCCGCCGGAAACCCTGGCCAGCCCGGCCAGCCCGGAAAGAAGGGACCCGACGGACAGCCCGGCGCCGCCGGACCCAAGGGACCCCACGGACCCAACGGAGAGAACGGAAAGCAGGGAGAGGCTGGAGAACCCGGACAGCCCGGAGAGAACGGAGAGCCGAAGCCTGGACCCAAGGGAGAGCCCGGAAGGCCCGGACTTCAGGGACCCAGAGGACCCGCCGGAAAGAATGGAAAGGACGGAGAGCCTGGACCGGAGGGAGAGAAGGGGCCTTCTGGAGAGAACGGACAGAAGGGAGTCGATGGACAGCCTGGACAGCCGGGAGAGCCTGGACAGGATGGAACCAACGGAGAGAACGGAATCTGCCCCAAGTACTGTGCCCTAGACGGAGGAGTCTTCTTCGAGAATGGAGCTCGCAGATAAATTTGAGCAGAATAAAGATTCTAGATTTAAATTCTACAATTCGGGAAATTTAAATTTTTTTAAATGTACCAAAAATATGCATATTAAATTAAAAATCTATATTCCGGCCGGTTTTTATCGGGTTTTCGTCCTTTCGTTCTACAAAAACAAAGAAAATAAAGTTTTTATTAAAGCTAGCTTAATTTAAATTAAAAACAAAATAAAATAAAATAATTAAAACAAGTACAAGAGAGAAATCAAATAAAACCAAAAAAGGGTCTATTAGCTGTTCCAACTGGGACTTTGAAATTTTTTCTGATCATCAATTCAGGGCTTATCTGAAATACACTTCACTTTGACCGATTGTGGCGTGAAAATGACTGGGTTTAGATGGGCTGTAGCGCCACTGAAATCGATAAAAATTTCAAATTGGATTGGTTCTCCATCGGAAGGATTTCGTGTAGAAAATTTCAAATTTTGAATCTAAACAAAGTCTTTGTTGACTTGAAATCAAAAGAAACCTTTTTCAATTCCGGCTGAAGAAGGTAGTCAGTGGAAGTTTTTGCGAGTGAAGCAAACTCCTCGACTTTAGAAACCTGAATTATAAAATGTTTTAAAAAAAACTTTCAGGTGATATTCCGTCCATCCATGTTTCCGCATTTTGGAAACAGTCGAAAGGGAACGATTTCTTATCAAATTGAAGATAACGGAACACACCAGGCTATTTACCCGCTAAGAAGAAATATTTCATAATTATTCAGTAAACTTTGTAAAAAAATCAAAACCTCTCGGCCATAATTCAAATAAAAAGTTAAGAGCTTATCTAGAATACACTTTACGTTTAGATGGCATTTATTCAAATACAAAAACTAGATGCAGTAAAATTACAACGTAATGAACTTTTTTTATAAAAAAAAACATTTTTTTTAAATGGGAAGGGAACACAGGAAATTGAGTAACTCAAACTGATTAGATTGCTTCAGAGCCTTCAGACGATGGTCCTTTAAAAAAATCCTTTTCTTCTGAGCTTAAGAAGAATAATCGTAGAATCTAAACTTTTTCCTGACGTCTGCCACTGGATCGCTGGTCATCTGTGCCGAGAATCTTTTATAATCAATTTCCACCAAAAGCTGCTCATTTCCACGTTTCAGAACAAAAAGTCTTAATCCTTCAAAACCTTCCATTTCCTCAATTGGTATTTGTGAAACAACGCTTTGTGGGTGAAATTCCATGGACCAAAGGGGTTCATGAGGAATTCCACAGAAGATGTCCTCGTCTTGGTGAACGCCAATTTTAACAGTACAGCGAAATGAAAGAACTTCGATTGTTCTCATTCCATTGTGCCATTGCTAAATTGATTTTCATCAATTCTTCGTAATTCCCACCTTTAAGAACTGATTAATCGATTGAGGAGTGAAGATAACTGGGTCCAGAAACAATTTAACAGCTTTGAAATCGAGAAAAAAGTCCAATGGAAAAGGATGAGAAAACGGGCACAATTCCAAACTTGGGATCTTAATTCAGAAATTGTTAAGCTGAATAAAAAATCAACATTTTTCAATTCGGGCTGAAAAAAAGTAGTCAATGGAAATTTTTGTGTGTAAATCTAATCCCTCAATTTTAGAAACCTAAATATAAAATTGAATTCACTTTTTTGTAAATGTACCTTCAAAAGTCGATTGAATGTTTCAGGCGATATTTCTTCCAGCCATTTCTCTCCGGTTCTCCAGAAATCGATTTCATTTGTTTTTATTTTCCCACTTTCGAACAGTTGAATAAGCTGATTCCATCTTTCTTCAGAGATTTCGCCCTTTAAAAAGTTAACACTGGGATATTACAAAACAAACCTCGTGGACAATACTTTTAATGTAGATCCTGACTGGAAATTGATCCAGAATTTTTGAAATTGGCAGGACAAAGCCAAGAAAAGGAAAAGTTTCAATTGTGAATTCATCTTCACGGAGCTTGACTTTCCTTATTTCATGGTATAACCGTGCCTTTAAACATTCCGAAATAGCCTTAGAATAGTGGGAGCATTGGGAAAAACGAGAGAAATCAATAAAATCTAACTGAAATGTTTCATTTTCCAAATAAAAGGAATTACTTTTTGGAGTACATTCTGCTGAAGATGAGGACGAATGAAATCGAAGTTGAAGACCATCTCAATGTTTACGAGAGGCACAGGATGAAATAGAATGAAGAAAGAAGGGCTGTTATCAAATTGCTGACAAGCCCAAACAATGCTGAAGCACACAAGATGGCGAAAATACCGTAGCTTCTGAATCACAAGGCACACAAACAGAAAAAGAAATCAAGTCTTCAGAGCGTGCTTTTTGTGCTGAAGCCCCGAAAAATTCCCATAAAAATAATCCGGTCGACACCAATTCCACCATTAGTGGTATAAAATGTAACATAGAGTGTCGCCGCAATCCCTTCTTATGTTGCCCTCATGCAATGAAGGTGCCTTTACGTCGTCTAATCACTGCTGTGCTCGCCTATTCTTCTTGTGCCTAGGAATGCCACGCGGTTCGGGTGGACGGCCAAAGACTACGTACGGTGGTTAACCCGAACAGCTGTTAAGGGCGGAGAATCTGCTCTATCGAGTGGTGAGAACGCATGTGAATAAGGTTGATGATGGTTCATTGAACAATACATACAACACACACACACAAAGTGAACACGAAGGTGGAGACCAAGGGAGAGGCGTCGGGCGGCAACAACGATTGGCTTGGAGTTGACGGTCCGCGCATTGCCTTGGGCACCAACATAGAGCACATCTGAAAGCACAAAGGTTAATCTTCATTACTCAACGGAAGGTCTACTGACTAAAATAACTAACTACCAACCTCACGACTGCTGGGGGAAGTGAAGGGTGGAAGAAACTCGTAATAGAACCTAATCCTCGCACATCTAAGGCGTGAGTGAAGAACCCGCTTCCCGGTAGACACTTCCCTGCCTCACCCTAGCGGGGACAGATGGAAGGTTACCGGAGAGTTGGCGAGAAGGACTCACCGAGTCCTTCTGCTCTTACCAACTGGAAGATGGACAGAGGTCCTCGTCTTGAGGAATATGCTCTACCATCTGGAGGGTTCCTCGCTAGTCGTGAGCCCTCAGGTCGCTCCACGTTACCCTCGCACCAACGTGGAACTCTCCCTGTCAAGAGGAGTCTACCAAGTCGTTGTAAGATAAGGGAACAAATGAGGTTGTTTGCTCGCCATGATGAAAAATTTCATTAATTTTTAATAAACTTTGTAAATATACCTCTCTCCCATAATTCAAATGAAATGTCAGAGCTTATCTAGAATACCCTTTACGTTTAGATGGCATTTATTCAAATACAACCACAAGATGCAGTGAAACAATGTAATGAACTTATTTATAAAAAAACATTTTTTTAAATGGGAGGGGAACACAGGAAATTGAGTAAATGCAGTAAAATTACAATGTAATCAAGTTTAAAAAATATAAACACGGGAACATTGGAAATTGAGTAACTCAAACTGATTAGACTCCTTCAGAGCCTTCAGACGATGGTCCTTTTTAAAAATAAATGTTTTTAATAAAGGGGACATAGGAAAATGACTAACAAAAGAGGATTCAACTTCTTCCGAGCTTAAGAAGAATATTTTTAAATGTTTGAAATAAGTTAAATTTACCTTCAGAACTCGATTGAAGTCTTCAGGTGTTATTTCCATCTTCTCACCGTCAAACCATACTTTGGTTGTTTTAATTTTGCCACTTTCCAAAGTATTAAGAGCTTTTTCAAAAATTTCCTTGGAAAAGCCATCCTTAAAATCATTTTTTTATTTTTTTTAGTTTTTTTTTAAATTTTAAAATATACCGTTAATCGAAGCTGAGAAAAATGAATTCTGACTGGAAAGTTTTCAAGAAAATGTGAAATTCGGTCTTTGTTTGAAGAAAGTACTAGTCCATGAGTAGATCTATCCAAGAGCAGTCGTCTATTTAAACATTTTGAAATAGCTACGGAGAAATGGGAACATTGAGAAAAACGAGAAAACTCCACAAAATTTAGCTGGAATTTTTTTTCTTTTTTTTCAAATTGAAAATTTGAAATTACCTTTTGAAGTACGTTTTGCTGAAGATGAGGGCGGAGCAAATTGAAGTCGAAGAACAGTAAGGGTTTTATTAAAAAAGATTTGTTAATATTTTGATGGTCACCGGAGCCAGGGATTGTCGAAATGCGAAAGCGATGGATTCTTATCACAGATGTGACGAAAAGGGTGGCAATCAAACAGAGCAAACAACTGTGAATCACAGAAAATGGCCCATGCCGAAAAGGTTTCTCACCCGTAAAATATGAAAATTGGCACAATTAAGCTGGTTAAGGAATGGAAGGCTTATGATTCACATTTTCTTTTTTCTTTTAATTTTTTGTTTTTGTTTTACGATTTAAAAAATATTAATTTGATAATATTTTATATCCTATTTATTCGTCATTTATGATCTTGGTGGAAAACCCTAAGATTTTGCGCATATTGTTTGGAAATGCTATTTTAACATTTCCTTTCTAAAATCAAAATTATATAATTAAACTGCTGTTTTAAAGTAACTCTTCAGTTTTTTTAACGAAAACTAAACATTGTTTGTATGACGTTAACTAATTATAATCACAAAATTAATTAAAAGAAAATGTACTTGTTTAGGTTCGCTAAAATTAGAATGAAAAACTGCATAGTTTTTATTTAAAGTTTTGTACCCACATGTCCTTGACAAATCGAAAATTGTAAATCTCCATTTGCAAATAACTAATCAAAATTTACTTTTTTAAAATAAAAATCAAATTTAATCCAAACAAAATGAATAAAAAAGAATATAATGTCGGAAATTGAAGGAAATCGATTGTAAAAAGCAGTTGAAGGGCTCTATATCCGCATTGAAACAATGAAGTGATGTGGCAAAAGTCCAGTGTTGGCAGTTTCTGATTCACCTCTATTTGCCTTAAGCTTTTGCCAGCAAACTGAATACACTTTACGTTTAGATGATCTTTATACAAATACAACAAATAGATCAAGTAAATTTACATTGTAATGAACTATTCATTAAAATAATAAATTTTTTTAATAAAGAGAAAGGAACTTAGGAAAAGTATTAAATTAAGAAGCTTTTCAGCCATCCACCAATGTCTTACCACTGCTCGGAAATTAAGTGTTTTGGGGTCGTTTATTAAGGCTTGTTCAGCGGAGTTGCCGATTGTTTACGTGTTCCCGCCGCAATCTCTCAGGCAGCGAGGGCGCAAGTGGGGGTGCGAATCGATAGTGTCGTTTTCAAAATCAACGAATTTTGACCTATGATCTACTCTTACCTAGGGTACTAACAGATTAAAAGATGAGACCACACTTTGAGTTTAGAAACATTTAAGATAAGGGAACACACCAGGCTGTTTACTCGCCATGATGAAAAATTTCATAATTATTCAGTAAACTTTGTAAAAAAACAAAACCTCTCGGCCATAGTTCAAATAAAAAGTTAAGAGCTTTTTTAGAATACCCTTTACGTTTAGATGACATTTATTCAAATACAACAACTAGATGCAGTAAAATTACAATGTAATCAAGTTTAAAAAATATAAACACGGGAACATTGGAAATTGAGTAACTCAAACTGATTAGACTCCTTCAGAGCCTTCCGACGATGGTCCTTTATTAAAATAAATGTTTTTAATAAAGGGGACATAGGAAAATGACTAACAAAAGAGGATTCAACTTCTTCTGAGCTCAATAGGAAGATCAGTCGTATAATCCAAGCTGTTTCCTGACGTCTGTCTCTAGATCGCTGGTCATCTGTGCCGAGAATCTTTTATAATCAATTTCCACCAAAAGCTGCTCATTTCCACGTTTCAGAACAAAAAGTCTTAATCCTTGGCGACCTTGCAATCGCCCAATTTGTGTATGTGAAACAACGCTTTGTGGGTGAAATTCCATGGACCAAATTAGTTCATGAGGAATTTCAGAGAAGAAAGCCTCGTCTTGGTCAATTCCAATGTTTTCAGTAGAGCCAAATGAAAGAACTTCGATTGTTCTATTTCCATTGTACCATTGCTAAACTGATTTTCTTGAATTCTCCTTAATCCTAACCTTTAAGAACTGATTGACCGATTGAGGAGTTAGAATGACTGGGTACAGAAACAATCTAACAGCTTTGAAATCGAGAAATATGTCCAGTGGAAAAGGATAAAACGGGTACAATCTCAAACTTGGAATCTTAATTCAGAAATTTTTAAACTGAAAAAATCCAACTTTTTTCAATTCTGGCTGGAGAAGGTAGTCAATGGAAGTGTTTGCGTCAAAAACAAATTTCTCAATTTTAGAAACCTAAATATAAAATTAAATTCACTTTTTTGTAAATTTACCTTCAAAAGTCGATTGAATGTTTCAGGCGATATTTCTTCCATCCATTCCGCTCCATTTCTGTAAATTTCGATTTTCCTTGTTTTGATGTTTCCACTTTCGAACAGTTGAATAAGCTGATTCCATCTTTCTTCAGAGATTTCGCCCTTTAAAAAGTTAACACTGGGATATTACACAACATACCTCGTCGACAATGCTATCAAAGAGGAGTCTGACTGGACATTGATCCAAAATTCTTGAAATTAGCAGGACAAAGCCACGTGATGTTTCAATTGTGAATTCATCTTCACGGAGCTTGACTGTCAACATTTCATGGGATAAGCGTCCCTTCAAACATTCCGAAATAGCCTTAGAATAGTGGGAGCATTGGGAAAAACGAGAGAAATCAATAAAATCTAACTGAAATGTTTCATTTTCCAAATAAAAGTTAGGAATTACTTTTTGGAGTACATTCTGCTGAAGATGAGAGCGCATGGGAGTGAAATCGAAGACCATTTGGTGCTCAGAAGAAGTTCAGGGTGGAAGAATCAAAAGAAGGGTCTCTTATCTATGTGTGGATAAGAAGACAAGCAAAGGCGACAGTGGAAACACGTTTGTTTCATCCACAAAAGAACATTTAAGAAAAAATGCATTAAAAGACCTGGCTTGGCGGCATAGTTTCAAACTGTTCGAAACTGATTTTGAGTAATTGGAAAATTTGGAAAAAGCGAGAGAATTCCGGAAAATCGAACAAAACTGGAATTTTAGTTAGAATTCGATTAGAATTTGAGTATTACGTATCAATTACCATTTTGGGAATCAAAAGATTACAAAGCAGAAAGAACAAAATGAGAGACGAAACTAGAAAAAAAGGTTGTGAAACCGGTGTTCTCCGGCTTGGCGGCGAAGATCAATAGTTGGCCGATTAGACTCACCGCCCGCGTCATAATGACGTGGCGGGCCTTTGAACTATTTATTTGAAACTAGTTATTTTAAAATACGGTATTTTGATGAAAAAAAACGAAAAAAAAAATTGAAAACGCGTTGAAACAATGGAGTGATCTGACAAACGTCTTCTACAAATTCCGGTGTTGGCAGTTTGTGAATCACCCCTGTTTGCCTTTTGGCCTTTTGCCTGATAACGTCTCCTTTCTTTTTGGTTTGGCTACCCAGGGTCTCTCGTAAAACTCGAAATGGTCCTTGACTTTTCATCAATTCGTCCACATCTTCAGCAAAACGTTCTTTACAAGGTACTTTACGAAATTCACTTTATAAATAATTAATTTTAGTTAACTTTCCTGGAATTCTCTCGCTTTTCCAAGTGCTCTAAAAACTCCCAATTGGTTTCAAAAAGTTTAAAACGACGACTTCCGTTGGAAAAAAAGAAAGCTGATTTAAATACACACGGACTCATTTATTTAACCAAATACTTTCAAAGAATTAAAATTTGTCAAATTGTAAATAAATTTCCTGTCAGAATCCACTTTTCTGAAATTGTCTTCCAAGTGAGTTTTTTTTTTAATTTTCAAATTTGTTTTATTAAGGAGAGCTTTTCCAAAGAAAACTGCAAGAAAACTATCGAATGCCTTGAAAAGGGGAAAATTAAAACCCGTAAAATCACTTTCACATATGACATGTCAAGGATGACCCCTGAAGATTTCAATCAATTGCTGAAGGTTGGTTTTAAAATTAAAATTAAATTCAAAATTCAGGTTTCCCAAGTTGAAGAATTCTTTTCTGAGATAATTTACGTTGACTACCTTTGTCAGCCCGAAACGGAAAGGGTAGGTTTTTTACATTATTTTCGCAAATGTTTTGGCACATCATTCCAATGTTTGAAATCTATTTTGTGACTATGAAATGTGAAGAGCAGTTTAAAAAACAGTGGATATATGTGGCAAAATTTTTTAAAAATAATTTTCATTTCACTCTAAAAGAAACTTTCAGATCCCGAAATTCCAATTTTTCCATATCAGGGAAAGAATTGCAGGACCGGATATTGAATTAGAGGATATAAAACACGTCAAGTCATTTCATTATAAAAAAAATAATAATTTTTCATTTCAGGCTGAAAGGACTGTCAAACTGGGAAAGGAACGTTCCTCAATGGGCCACGTAGATTGTAATTTTTATTACTCGTTTTTTGTGAAAAATTAAAAAAAAGTTTTTATTTAAAATTGGGATGGGAAGTTTGCCGTGTTTTTCAATGCATTTATTTAATATAAAGGTTTTTTCATGTTTTTTGTTACATTTTTGTATTTTGACCAACATGTTCTACCTTACGCCTGTAATAAAAAAATAATAATAAACTTTAGTTGTCACCTACATACTCCAAGAATGAAATAAAAGGGTCATCTACCAATTTTGCCCTAATTGTACAATTGAAGACAAGTACAATAAGTTTGTCATTTCCTCGTTTCAAGGCTCAAAATCTATGACTTTCGCCCAAACATAAGATTTCCTCAATTTTCCTATCAGAAATGATGCTCTGAGAATGAAAGTTTTGGGGCCAAATGGGTAAAAGTAGATGGCATCCTCAGGTCGCTTTTAACAACAGATGGCATCCTCAGGTCGCTTTTAATTACAGATGGCATCCTCAGGCCGCGTTACGGTAGGTGACCCCAGGTTACTGTAACTTTCTTCAAACTTAGCCAAATTTAAACATAATTGCGCTTCTTTTAAAAAAATTGACTTTGAAAATCGGAGTTCCCCTTCACACATAACATTTCTATAAAAAACTTTACAATTTAAAAACTAATTCATCAAACATTTCCACTTCTGAGGTTGAGAAACCAAATGTGTTTCCACTGCTACCGTGTGTGCCCAGTGATTCACCTTTGTTTGCCTTCTTTTCTAAAAAATGATGCTATCTCCTTCTTTTGGTTCTTCCACCTTGAGCCTCTTCTGGGCTTCAAAATGACCCTCGACTTCTCCCTCATCCGCATTCACCTTCAACAGAATATACTCCACAAAGTAATTTCTAATTTTTATTTGGAAAATAAAGCATTTTTGCTTGATTTTGTTGATTTTTCTCGTTTTTCTCAATGCTCCGATTACTCAAAGGCAATTTCGAAATGTTCTAAACGACGGCTTCCATGGAACCAAAAATATGCAAACATACGTACAAATGAAATAACAGTTGGAACTATTGACAATTGGAACGACAATAACCTGCCAACTTCAAGAATTTTGGATGATTTTCCAGTCAGAATCCATATTGAAGCAGCGAAAATTGATGTAATTTTTGGAATTTTACTAAATGTCAAATTGTTTAAGCACAAACTCTGCAAAGAAGCATGGGATCAGATTATTCAATTGTTCGAAAGTGGGAAAATAAAAATACGAAAAATCGATTTTTCCTGTCGTGACAATACGGAAACATGGATGGACGGAATATCACCTGAAACATTCAATCGACTTCTGAAGGTACTCTTTAAATGGACCTCAGGGACCTTAATGACGTTACCTCATATTAAAGAGCTTGAAATGTTATTTGAGAAAATAAAAAAAAACAGTTTGAGGGTTTAAATGTGTCGTTTTGGAAAAATCTCCTATTGAAATGCCATTTTTGGCCATTCGAGGCAACCTGTGGATAACCTGCGTTTTAACGGACTACGTGCACTGTGTTTACGCATCCGTCAAATTTATCGATTTCTTGACATTTTAGTATTCAATTTAGAATTTTCAATGTCCCCGCTTGAAAAGACGCGGAAAACTCTGGTTGTCTGGCGTAATAGCGCCGTGCGTTTCACACCCGTACGAGATCGGGGCCGCGGCAGGTGTAGTTCCGCATGAGCACCACAGGCAAATACAAACCTTGAAGAGGTCCCTGACAGTTCCTATTTGTTGTCTAAAGTTTGAAAAAAATTAAAATTAAAATTCAGGTTTCCAAAGTGGAGGCGTTTTCTTCAGATGCAAAAACTTCCATTGACTACCTTCTTCAGCCGGAATTGAAAAAGGTTTCTTTTATTTTTAGCTCAGCAAATATTTTATTTAGATTCCAAATTTGGGATTTACTACGCGAAATCCATCCGATGGAGAACCAATCCAATTTGAAATTTTTATCGATTTCAGTGGCGCTACACTTTATCTAGGTCCAGTCATTTTCACTGCACAATCGGTCAATCACTTTTTAAAAGTTTTTTTAATACAATTTAAGAAAACAATTTAGCAATGGTGTAATGGAATTCGAACCATCGAATTCCTTTCACTCGAATATACAGAATCAATTGGCGCTGACCAAGACGAGGCCATCTTCTCAGGAATTCCTCACGAACTCATTTGGTCCAAGGAATTTCACCTACAAAGCACTGTTTCAGAAATTCCAATGGAGGAAATGGATGGTTGCGAAGAATTTAGATTTTTTGTTCTGAAACGTGGAAATGAGCAGCTTTTGGTGGAAATTTTGAATGATAAATTCTATGCAGAGATAACCAGCGATCCAGTGGCTGGCGTCTGGAAAGAGTTGTTAAACTGGGAAAGGTTTCAATGGGACACGTAGATTGTTATTTTTATTAATCGTCTTTTTTGTGAAAAAATTGTTTAAAGTTTTTATTGAAAAAAGGGATGGGAAGTTTGTCGTGTTTTTCATTGTATTTATTCAATATAAAGGGTTTTTCATGTTTTTTGTTACATTTTTGCTTTTTCACCAACATGTTCTACATTACGCCTGTCTGGTGTTTACAACAACAAAAAATAATAAAATTTACTGGTCACCTAAATATTCCAAGAATGAAAAAAGGGTCATCTACCAATGTTGCCCTAATTGTACAACTGAAGGCAATTATAATAAGTTTGTCATTTCCTCGTTTCAAGGCTCAAAATCTATGACTTTCGCCCAAACATAAGATTTCCTCAATTTTCCTATCAGAAATGATGCTCTGAGAATGAAAGTTTTGGGGCCAAATGGGTAAAAGTAGATGGCATCCTCAGGCCGCTTTTAACCACAGATGGCATCCATTGTAATTTTACTGCATCTAATGGTCGTATTTGAATAAATGTCATCTAAACGTAAAGGGTATTCTAGATAAGCTCTGACATTTTATTTGAATTAAAAGTTTATTAAAAATTAATGAAATTTTTCATCATGGCGAGTAAACAACCTGGTTTGTTCCCTTATCTTACAACGACTAGGTAGACTCCTCCCGACAGGGAGAGTTCCACGTTGGTGCGAGGCTAACGTGGAGCGACCTGAGGGCTCACGACTAGCGAGGAACCCTCCAGATGGTAGAGCATATTCCTCAAGACGAGGACCTCTATCCATCTTCCAGTTGGTCTCGCCAACTCTCCGGTAACCTTCTATCTGTCCCCGCTAGGGTGAGGCAGGGAAGTGTCTACCGGGGAAAGCGGGTTCTTCGCGGGTTGGGTGTTATCAGTTTGCTGGCAAAAGCTTAAGGCAAATAGAGGTGAATCAGAAACTGCCAACACTGGACTTTTGCCACATCACTTCATTGTTTCAATGCGGATACAGAATAGTCATAGTATGTTTGGCGCCAATTTTTAGCTGAAAAGGTCAAGTCTCTGATTTATAGTAAATTAAAAACCAAAAACCTTTTGAAGGTGGCGATGAACTCTAACTATTTCTCAAAACAGAATTCCTCTTTTGTTGTTTTCGATTGTTACATTACGTGATTGTATATAGTAGGTGGATTTGTGGATTTTTTCCAGTTTTGGTGACTCAAAGTTGACTTTAGGGCAAAAAGAAAAAGTTTGGCAAAAGGGTGAGTCGAACCCCTGACCGCGTTGGCCGCAGTCGGACGCGCTAACGGCTGCGCCATCAATTCACTGCAGCCGACTGGCTGCAGGCGCTTTATGTACGCGCCTGGCCAGCATACCACACAAGAGCGGTTCAGCAGAGGGATTCTTCTGAGAAGCTATAAAAAATGTTTTTAGTTGTATTAAGTGCAGAATATGTCATTGTTGGCATAGTAGAGCTTAAGTCCAGAAAACAAAAGAGTTTGGTCGACTGCGGATCCGATCCCCCGGCCGTGTGGGTGACGTCTGCGCCTTAGACCTCTCGGCCGCGCGGGCGCTTTGGCGGCGGCGCCCAGCCGGGACGTAGTCTCAAGTCTGCAAAGCCTATGGTTATGCAGACCGGCCGTCTCGTTCGCAATTGTGCGAACGGCTGGGCGCCGGGGATTCGTGATTGTGCGACTCTGCAAAGCTGGAACTGTTTAAGACCGGGCCGCGGCGGCTCTAAACGGCACTATTCCGCCTAACTCTTTTAACAAACTAGGCCTTATTTTGCACGTAGATTCAAAATATCTAGGTTGTTTTTGAATTGGACAACGTTGAGCTAGAGTAATGCGCCAACTGTAGCTGTTTTGGGCGTTTAAAGAGACAATTGTTCACTGTTTGCACTCAAAATGTTTTACGTACACAGTATTCAATCTAATACAGTATTCAATCTCACTGTTAGACTGTAAATGACTCGGGAAATGAGACAAGGAAGCTGAAACTCGGGAAATAGAATCATTTCTTAAGGAAAAACCTGTGCATAGAGTCAGACACATTATTTAATGATTTATCAAAATGAATCATACACGAAAAACAGTCTGGGACTGGGGTTTTGGAGGTTTTTCGTCTTTTTGGCCTACTTAAAGTGGTCAGATCCCAAAATGAAGTTGATTTTTGAATTCTCCGTCCTGAAATTTACCGGATCCTTCCTTTAGGGCGTATTTGGTGAAATCGACTTGAAAAGCATGTGAAAAGCAGGCCAGCGGAGAGAATGCTCGCCTCTGAAAAGATGGAGGACTTTTTAACTGTTTCAAAGGGCGGGGTCGGAAAAGAAGGTGTTTTAGGTATAACTATGAATATTTAAGCTATAAATAACATTAAAATCACTATTATCTTGAAGTATTTCATTTTTGAGCGTGTTGCAGGCGCTTTTGGTGTTCAACTGGGGTTAGGGGGCGAATGGGGGGGGGGGGTATTCTAGCAATTCAAAATTGCCAAAAAAAATAAAATGTATTTTAACAAGTTTTATATGAGTTGGTGATGCTTTTAGAGTGGAATACCAAGAAAGCAAAAAGATTTGCAAAAGGGAGGAGTTGAACCCATGACACCGTGAGCCGCAGTCTAACAGCGTAACCACTACTCCATAGAGGCACTGTGAGCAACGGTGCGCGGCTGCCTTTTCGTCGCGGCGGCCACCCTCAATCACAGCCGACGTGTACGAAATTGCTGGAGCTTGAGAAATGCAAGCGTTTCCGATGGGATAACCTGTGAATAGACTTGAAGAGGGGTGCAGGGCCTCAGTCCAACGGCGTAACCCCTAGACCATGCGTGCGTCGCTGTCAGCAGTGTGAATAGTCCTTTTCCCGTCTTAAACTGTCCCAACTACCTCCGGCAGCTCAAAAACGCCCTAAAGGCTTGATATCGGAAATTTAGGGTTACGGTAACTTTTCTAATTCAAGACGCGATTAATGTGATTTGCGTAGGTTTTGAATTTTGGAGAGCAAAAAGCGATGAATGCAGTCTCTAAGTAGGATGGGATGGTGTGACCATGTGAGGAAGTACGGACGTGGAGTAGTGAGGGTGTGAGGACGTGAAGATATGAGTGAGTGAGGATGTCCGGATTTCAGGATGTGAAGATGTCAAGAAAAGGATGTTAGGGCGTTACGCCGCTACGGATCGGATCTTGACGGGAGCTGACAGGGTGGTCCGCCAGATTCACCAAAATGAATCGGAAGCAGCGGCTAAAATTTTTTATGCTTATTGTTTTTATTCATTGTTTTAATAAGATTAATGTTGTAAGTTTTTATTTAATATAGATAACCAGCATTGATAATCAACTATTTTAATTGTAGACTACATAATCTTGGAGTCAGCATCCCTTCTTTGCCCAGAAAGCGTTGTCTTGAATTTCTATCGAAAGTTGCTCATTTCCGCGATTCAGGACGAAACGCCTGGATGAATTTCCGTTTGTCCAAATTAGTTTATAAGGAATTCCGGTGAATATAGCCTCGTCTTGACCTCTGCCAATTTCTTCCATACAGATGAGTGAAAGTGTTTCGATATGTCGAATTCCATCGTACCATTGCTAAAAAAACTTTTTCAGTTTAATTTAAATTTAGAAAAATACCTTTTAGAACCGATTGACCGATTGCGAATTGAAATTGACTGGGTGCAGCATCAATTCAACGGATTTGGAATCGAGAAAAATGTGAAATGGCAAAGGATCAGCCGTAGAATATTCCAACCTCGCAATCTTAATTCACAATTTATAGGGCTAAATAAAAAAACAACGTTTTTCAATTCGGGCTGAAGAAGGCCATGGAAATTTTTGTGTTTAAAACGAAATGCTGAATTTTAGAAACCTAAATAATAAATTAAATATACTTTGTTTAGAATACCTTCAAGAGTCGATTGAATGTTTCAGGTGATATTTCTTCCATCCATTTCTCATCTCTCACTAATTCAATTTGCCGTGCTTTGATTTTCCCACATTCTAACAATTGTATAATCTGATTCCATCTTTCTTTGGGGATTTTGGCCTTTAGAAAGTTAACGATTGGATACTACAAAACGTACGTTATAGACAATGCAATGAATCAGGAGTCTGACTGGAAAGTCATCCAAAATGTTGGAAATTGGCCTGGTATGGGCGTAAGAGAATCCAACGTTGATTTCATGTCTGTAGAGCCGGGCTATGCTTCTTTCCCACGGAAGCCGTCGTTTCAAACTCTTTGAAATGGCAATTGAGGAGTGGGAACATTGCGAGAAACGAGAGAAATCGAGGAAATCAAACTGAACCAGAAGATAGTTTTGTTTCTGCTGAAGAATACCTTGTGGAGTACATTCTGCTGAAGATGAGGACGGATGAGGGTGAAATCCAAGACCATTTTGAGACCGAGTCCGATGGGAGAAGGCCTGGTGGAAAAAGTCGAAAGGGGAAGATTTCTTATCAAATTTGAGATAAGGGAACAAACCAGGCTGTTTACCCGCCATGAAAAATACTTGCATTAATTTTTAATAAACTTTGTAAATATACCTATAGTTTAAATAAAAAGTTAAGAGCTTATCTAGAATACCCTTTACGTTTAGATGGCATTTATTCAAATACAACCACAAGATGCAGTAAAATTACAATGTAATCAAGTTTAAAAAAATATAAACACGGGAACATTGGAAATTGAGTAACTTAAAATGATTTAACTCTTTCAAAGCCTTCAGACGATGGCCCTTTTAATAAAAATAAATGTTTTTAATAAAGGGAAGGGAACATAGGAAAATGACTAACAAATAAGGATTCAACTTCTTCTGAGCTCAATAAGAAGAATAATCGTGTAATAAACAATGTAACAATGTAATAAACATTTAATAAAAGAAATTTAAAAAAATAAGGAAATACACTTTAATTAGATCGCATAGTGTTTTATAAAGAAGGCGAAAGGATCGTCGACCAACTTTGCATAAAACTCGTTTTCACAAATTCTCACAATCAGTTGCTCATTTCCACGTTTCAGAGCAAAAAATCTAGATTCTTCGAAATCTTCCACTGTCTTCATTTGTTTTTGAGAAACAAAGCTTTGTGGGTGAAATGCCTTGGACCAAATGAGTTCATAAGGAATTCCACAAAAAATGGCCTCGTCTTGGTCAATTCCAATTTCTACAGAAGAACCAAGTGAAACCCTTTCGATGGTTCTCATTCCATTGTGCCATTGCTAAACTGATTTTCCTCCAATTCTTTGTAATCCCAACCTTTAAGAACTGATTGACCAATTGAGGAGTGAAGATGACTGGGTCCAGAATCAATTTGACAGCTTTGAAATCGAGAAAACTGTCCAATGGAAAAGGATAAAACGGGTACAATTTCAATCTAGGAATCTTAATTTAGAAATTTTTAGGCTGAAAAAAACCCAACTTTTTTTAATTCTGGCTGAAGAAGGTAGTCAATGGAAGTTTTTGCATTAAAAGCTAATTCCTGAATTTTAGAAACCTAAATAATAAATTAAATTTACTTTTTGTAAATTTACCTTCAAAAGTCGATTGAATGTTTCAGGCGAAATTTCGTCCTTCCATTCCTCTCCATTTCTCCAGAATTCGATTTTATTTGTTCTGATTTTTCCATTTTCTAGCAATTGTATAATCTGATTCCATGTTTCTTTGGAGATTTTTCCCTTTAAAAAGTTAACGCTGGGAAATTTAAAAAAAACATACGTTATGGAAAATTTGATGAAGGTGGATTCTGACTGGAAATTGATCCAAAATTTTGAAAATTGTCAGGGTTGAAAATTTAATTGTGATTTCATCTGCATCGAAAATTGCAAAATCCACTTCCCAAGGAAGCCGGCGTTTTAAGCTTTCCGAAATAGTATTTGAGTAATGGGAGCATTTTGAGAAACGGGAAAAATCAGTAAAATCAAGGTGAAATATTCCATTTTCCAAATAAAAAGTTGAAATCACCTTTTGAAGGATATTTTGCTGAAGATGAGAGCGGATGAGGGTGAAATCGAAGGCCATTTTGAGACAAAAAATTTCGGATGGGGTGCCTGGTGGAAAAAGGCTAGATTTCTTATCAAATTGAAGAGATATGGGAACAAACCAGGATGTTTACTAATAAAACATAAAAAATTAACTTTATTCCAAATCACTGTTACTGGAATACAGCGATTCTACATCACTGCTACTCGAATCTACAGAATTTACATAATTCAGAAATTCAGCAAAAGGATCTTCTACCAATTTTGCCTCAAATACATATTTACAAATTGTTACAAAAAGGTGATCATTTCCACGTTTCAAGGCATAAAAAGGGATTTTGTCTGGCATCCATTTCAGTTCTTCCATATCAGAAATTCTACTCTGAGCATGAAATTCCTTTGACCAAATTATTTCGTAAGGAATTTCTGAGAAAATGGATTCGTCTTCGTTTTGTTCCAATGGTTCATCAATCCAATACTCGAAACGAATGGTTTGGATTTTTCGAGAGCCACGGTGCCATTCCTGAAAAGTAAAAAAAAATTAAAAACATAAAACAATTTTTAAAAAGGAAACTCGAAAAAAACTTAATTTCATACTGTTTTAGAAATTAATGCCTGTTATCTTTACATTTCGTTTTTTTTAAGAATATGAATGTTGAAAAATAGTTTCCTCTAAAAAAATTTTAAAAATGTTTGATTTTTTTCTAAATGTTCCAACGATTTGTTTAGACCTTTCACAAGCTTATGTCAAAATTTAAAAGGTTTATTTTTGATTTTTGGAATAAAATTTATATTTAAAAAAATTAAAAATAAAGACGATCTAAATTCAAAAGTAAAAAATAGGTTTTTTTACAAATGTTGTAAGCTTTATTGTAAAAATATTTTTATGAAAAAAGTATCTCGTTATTTAGAAAATAGTTTTGCTAAAATATATGTTAAAATGTTTACAAAAATTCATTTTTTGGCAAAGTTTCACCGAATTTAAGTATCGGGGGTCCAAACTGCTTTATATATTTTCTCTCTCTCTCACACACACACACACACACACACACACACACACATACACACACACACACACACACACACACACACACATACACACACACACATACACACACACACATACACACACACACATACACACACACACATACACACACACACACACACACATACACACACACACATACACATACACACACACACACACATACACACACACATACACACACACACATACACACACACACACACATACACACACATACACACACACACACACACACACATACACACACACACACACACACACACACACATACACACACACACATACACACACACATACACACACACACACTTTTCCAATTTCAGGTAAACAAAAGTAGTCCAACTTCACTTTAGCGTTATAAAACAGCTCCTTTACCTGCGAAACCTAAAATTGAAAATATTTAAAAAATTAAACATTAAAAAATTAATAAACTTTTACCTACCTTAAGTAGCTGATTGAAATCTTCAGGTGGCATTCCTCCGTTTCCTATTGAAAATCTACCCAAACTTATTCCACTTGTTCTGATTCTTCCACTTTCTAACAATCGGATGGCTTCTTCGTAAATTTCTTTGCTTATTCTCTTAAATTGAAAAATTTAGTTTAAAATAGAAAAAACCTACCCTGAAGCAAATATCAGAATTCTGACTGAAAATTCATCCACAATTTGTGAAATCGATAGTTCATTTTCACGATTGGCCATATTGGCAGCGCCATTTCTTTTGATTGAAAGATTGAATCCATCTTCATTTACTTTGGAATAATCGCTGTGCCATTCTGATTGAAAAACGGCCCATGGAAGCCGTAGTTTCAAACTTTTCGAGGCTGAATTGGAGTAAGTGGAACATTTCGAAAAGCGAGAGAATTCCAGAAAAGCAAACTAAATTGTCTTTTTTAGTCACAATTAAAAGAAAAATTACCTTTTGAAGTACTTTTTGCTGAAGATGCGGACGAATTAGAGTAACGTTGACCATTTTGGGGTTCAAAAGATGGCAGGGCGAAAGGAACAAAATAGACGAAAACGAGAAAAGTGGTTGTGAAACCGGTTTTCTCTGGCTGGGCGGCGAAGATCAATAGTTTGCCGATTAGACTCAGCGCCCGCGTCATAACGGCGTGGCGGGCGAAAAAGACCTTTGAACTGTTTCACCTTAGTTGAAACTAGTTATTTTAAAACGCGGTGTTTTGTTGAAATATGACGAAACATTTTTTTAAAGAATTGAGCAGTTTGAAGAAATCACCAAATTAATTTAAAAAAGTTTTAAAAAATCCCGTTTTCATGTTTGGTTTGCTAAAATTAGCTTAAAACTGGATAGTTTTCAAATAAAATTTTGTACCCACATGTCCTTGACCAATCCCTTGCATTCATTAAAATTGAAAACTTTAAAAAGAGAATAAAATGCAGGAAATTGGTGAAACAATGTAGTGATCTGGAATTTGTTATGAGAATTTATTATTGTGGCTTTATTTTTAAAATTTTATATAAAAAAGAAAACAATGACGAGTGCCCCCATTAGTTTTGCAGAAAAAGTTAGTTTGTTTTCTCAATAAAACATAGCGAAATAAAAATAAACAAATTTTGACTTTATTAACGTATTTTTATCATATAAGAATTTATTTGGAGGACGGCATAATTAGATGGTATTTATCCGAATTAAAAAAATAGATGAGAATACAATGGCATGCGTAACATTCAAATAATTATAATACACCGACATCGTCTTGATTAAAGGGGAAGAACCTCGTAAAATTGATTTTTCAAAGTCTCTTTACACTTATTTCATCGAATAGATGTCGTTACCACGATTCTGAAACATACCCCTTTTATACAATTTGGACTGCAAAAGGGGCGCGTTTACACGGCCGTTTTACGCGTTTGCCGCACGTAAACACGGCTAGAGTGGGCGAGAGAGTGTGGGAAATGGAGAGACGCAGAGTTGGCGGGCATTCAAATGACAATTTCCCCAAATTTCAAACGCTCCTAAATCGGTTCATTTTGATTTAAAATGGGTAAAAGGGGTATTTTTCGGATTCCTGGGAATGAAATCTAGGCTTTTATCGCAAAATCAGAAAAATTATTTTTCGCGGTCCTTCCCCTTTAAAATGCAGAAAAAGATGATCATCTCTCCGTTTCACACTAAGCGGAGGCAACCAAAAACCGTGGAGCATAAATTAACAGTTTCCAAATCTCAACGTTGTCCTTCTGCCCTTCTACGTAAATGGGTGTTTATATAATTCAAACATGCTTCTTTTGCGTCACTGACCAATTCTATTCCCACAGAAACTTTGCTATAAATCACCCACAATTGCGCATCCTTTCGTTGCAAAGCGAAAAATTTCAGGTTTCCCAAGGGTTGCATCGAAGCGATTTCCAAATGTTGAAGACTACTCCGATGATGAAACTCTTTCGACCAAATCAGTTCGAAGGGGATTCCGGAGAAAATCAAATTCTGGTCCAGGTCAGCAGTTTTAAATTTGAAAAGGATGTGGACATCGTCAATATCTCGAATTCCACTGAACCAATCCTAAAATAGCTTTTAAAATGCATTATTTAAGTTTTGCCTTAAGGAAAGAATTGAGAGATTCCGGATCGACTGCAACTTGTTCGAGATCCATCTTGACAGCTTTAAGATGAAGGAACATGTCGAATGGAAGAGTTTCTGCTGCGTTCGGTCGAACTTTCAACTTTTTAATCTAAATATTATATTTTGTGTAACTTAATCGATTAGGAATTAATTATCATAATGTATTAGTATCACCCAAGAACTAGATTCAGCGATAAGTAAAGTTTTAAAAGATAAACATACATTCTATGAAATAAAAAAACTTTTTTTGCCGGTTTATCACAAAACAATTTGTTGGGAAATCTTAAAAAAACTGAGTTTTAAGATTTACTCAGAGAGCATTATTGGATTTTTCTGTTTTTACAATTATACACAATTTAGAATTAACTTTAATGTTTCAGAAGCATATTAATCCAGCATACTCAGATTAAAGGACTGTGGTAGATTAGAGCGCTTTTTTATTTAGACAAATGAGTCATGCTCGTTTAATTTTAAATAGTTATTCATTATCTTTTTTAATTTCTAATTCAAAATTATTTGGAAACCAAAATGTTACTTCCATTTAAAAGAAAATTTTAAATTATAACTTGCATTGCTCATTGCGGGTTGGAACAGATACTCAACATTTACATCTTTAGTGAAATGAAGTTCCGTTGCTTGGGAAGCCTAAATTCTTTTTTGAACTTAAAAATATTTATTTTTAAACCTTTAATATTTGATTGAAAAGAGAAGCCCCCATCTTTTCTCCATCCAGCCAAATAGTGGGTGTTTTAATTTTTCCAGTCACCAGAAATTGGATCGTTTTTTCGGATGTTTCTTCGGTTGGAAATTTATTCTTCAAATAATTAACATTATGTTTGCTTCGAAATTTACCGCAAACCGCAGATGATCAAAATGAATTATGAGTGGAAATGTTTCGATAAAATTTAAGACGCTTCCTCCGTTTGCACAAATCAAGTGTCCTTTATGAAATCTATACCACGGCAGTCGTCTTATCATACACCTTGAAATAGCCATCGAGGAATGAGAACATTGGGAAAAACGAGAATATTCCACAAAATCGAGCTGAAATTTTATATTTTAAAGTGAAAACCCAAAATTCAAATATAAAATTTTAAAAAATTAAAATAAAAGATGGAAACCTTGTGAAGCACTTTTTGCTGAAGATGAGGGCGGATGAAATTGAAGTTTAGGACCATTTTAATGTTGAGACAAGGCCATGGGAAGAGAAAACGGAAAGATAGGAAGTTTTATCAATGTGCTGACCAGATGGCTCGTTGGAAAATTCCTCTAATGCAATAAACAAAGGCGAATCACCCGAAATATTGATTCGGGTGATTTGCCTTTGTTTATTGCATTAGAAGGTTGTTGCACCAAAACTGATTTGTTATGTATAACCCAAAATAAAAGCTCTCCAAAACGAAAAAACCAAAATTCTACATTCTTTTTTAAATATAACCAAACAAAATAAGGCGGAAGTAGCGAAAAATGGGAAAAAATCTAAACAACGTTGCATAAGTATAGTGGCACCCCATTTCCGCAAATTTTGAATATTGCCGGTTGTTCTTAGGTATAGTTTGTATAGGTATAAAATGCTTTTTAACGTCAATTTTGAAGGTTTAATTTTGATTTTTTTTATACATTAGTTTAATGTTATCGAGTGTTAAAACATTTTTAGAAAATTTTCCAGGTGTGAAAGGGTTGCCACCGCGACCCAATGAACTCAAAAGTTGGTGGCGCGGCTTCAAAATTATAGTTTGGTGCCTTTGAGGCCTCCGAAAATTATTGAAAAAATATTACATGTAGAAAGGAAAAACATGCAAAGACGTTTTCACACATTTTGAGGAAATGTCATTTTTGTGCCTTTTTTGAGACATTTTGTCTTCAAACTTTTTTATAAGCGTTATTGGTGTCATATATGTGTTATAAGTTGCTTATATACCATATTTCAGCCAGGTCTAACCACTGAATTTGAATGTCCATGTCTCCTCCGAAGATATAACATAGGATGAAAACTATTTTGTTTTTTTTAAAAATAATGTTTTATAATTTTTTCTAAAAGAGATTATAAACAAATCTTTTATGTTATGTTTTTTGAGAGCTTAAAGATTTTATTATTAGATCCCAAAGAGAAGTCAGTTTACAACAGTCGCTTTATCCAAGACAATCAAATAAACATTATTTATTTAAAAATCAATAATAAACTTAATAATTCATAAGAAGGTGTTTATGACAAACTATTGTTGTCCAACGCGTTGGGCATATGTGCTTAGAAAAGTTTCAATATATTTCAAACAAGCGTCTTGTGGGTCAGTGACCAATTCCGCGGAAAAAGAATCATCGTTCAGAACAACGTGCAGTTGAGCATCGTTCCGTTTGAGAGCGAAAGATCTATGATTTCCCAGTGGTTGCATTTGGTCAAGAGCCATCTGACGAAAAACACTCTGGTGATGCAACTCTTTGGACCACAGGAATTCGTGAGGAATTCCGGAGAAAATCACATGGTCGTGGTTTGAGTCAGCGTGTTTGAAATCGGTGGTGATGTAGGTTAATTTGATTTGTCGAGTCCCATTGTACCACTGCTGAAATAATTTTAAAATTTAATTTTTCGTTTAAGAATGTTTTGATGAAAAATACCTTGAAGAAAGAATTGAGAGATTTTGGAGTGAATGTAACTTGTTCCAGATCCATGTGCACAGCTTTAAGATGAAGAAAAATATCGAACGAACGCGTTTCTACTGCGGTAGATTTAATTACCAGCTTAGAAATCTAAATGTTTTTAGTAAAATTTATTTCGAAATTATACTTTTTTTTTTCAAATAAAAATTATAATTTTATTTAGAAAACCCAAATGGGTAATTGTAAAAGAGCAATTAACAAAAATGTCATTGTTGGTCAAAACCGATTAATTTTTAAAATTTTGCAATTTCATAATTTTACAAAAATCAAATAAAATTGTTTTTTTTTCTTTTTAAAATCATTTCAAACAATTTAAAAACTTCGTATTACGACGGATTGTTATCAGAAGAAGGAAAATCGTCTTCACCTTAAAGGACTATTGTGGATTGGAGCGCGTTTTTTAAAAATAACTGCAAACACAATGTTTTTGTATTTTAAAATGAGTTTTTTTTTCATTTTGATTGAAATTTTAAAAAAACATACATGCATCATGGCGGGCTGACATAAATATTCAGCATCAAAACCTTTAACAAAGATGAGATCCGTTGCGTGGGAAACCTAAATTTTCAAATTTACCGTAATAGTTTATTAAAATATTTTTAAATGTTTGAAATAAGTTAAATTTACCTTCAGAACTCGATTGAAGTCTTCAGGTGTTATTTCCATCTTCTCACCGTCAAACCATACTTGTTTTAAGGTTGTTTTAATTTTGCCACTTTCCAAAATATTGAGAGCTTTTTCAAAAATTTCCTTGGAAAAGCCATCCTTAAAATCATTTTTTAGTTATATATTTTGAAAACGTACCGTTAACCAAAGCTGAGAAAAATGAATTCTGACTGGAAAGTTATCAAGAAAATGTGAAATTCGGTCTTTGTTTGAAGAAAGTACTAGTCCATGAGTAGATCTATCCAAGAGCAGTCGTCTATTTAAACATTTTGAAATAGCTACGGAGAAATGGGAACATTGAGAAAAACGAGAAAACTCCACAAAATTTAGCTGGAATTTTTTTTCTTTTTTTTCAAATTGAAAATTTGAAATTACCTTTTGAAGTACGTTTTGCTGAAGATGAGGGCGGAGCAAATTGAAGTCGAAGAACAGTAAGGGTTTTATTAAAAAAGATTTGTTAATATTTTGATGGTCACCGGAGCCAGGGATTGTCGAAATGCGAAAGCGATGGATTCTTATCACAGATGTGACGAAAAGGGTGGCAATCAAACAGAGCAAACAACTGTGAATCACAGAAAATGGCCCATGCCGAAAAGGTTTCTCACCCGTAAAATATGAAAATTGGCACTGTTTGGAAATGCTATTTTAACATTTCCTTTCTAAAATCAAAATTATATAATTAAACTGCTGTTTTAAAGTAACTCTTCAGTTTTTTTAACGAAAACTAAACATTGTTTGTATGACGTTAACTAATTATAATCACAAAATTAATTAAAAGAAAATGTACTTGTTTAGGTTCGCTAAAATTAGAATGAAAAACTGCATAGTTTTTATATAAAGTTTTGCACCCACATGTCCTTGACCAATCGAAAATTGTAAATCTCCATTTGCAAATAATTCATCAAAATTTACTTTTTTAAAATCCAAACAAAATGAATAAAAAAGAATATAATGTCGGAAATTGAAGGAAATCGATTGTAATAAGCAGTTGAAGGGCTCTTTATCCGCATTGAAACAATGAAGTGATGTGGCAAAAGTCCAGTGTTGGCAGTTTCTGATTCACCTCTATTTGTCATAAGCTTTCGCCAGCAAACTGATAACAATTCCTTTCTTTTGGCTGTGGCCACCTCTCGTAAAACTCGAAATGGTCTTTGACTTTTCATCATTTCGTCCCCATCTTATTTATTCTAATACAACAACTAGATAAAATTAGAATGTAATTAACTTTTTATAAAAACATTTTTTAAAGACGAAAGGGAACATATGAAATTTAGTACCTTAAACTGATTTAACTCCCTCGTAGCCTTCAGATGATGGTCCTTTTAAAAAATAAATGTTTTTAATAAAGGGAAGGGAACATAAAAAAATGACAAACTTAAGAGGATTATATAGCCCCGCTCAGCTGGGGGTGCCAGCAATGTCTCGTGTGGAGGACGCAGACAGCGAGGGTGCAGCAAGTGGGGTTGCGAATCGATAGTGTCGTTTTCAAAATCAACGAATTTTGACCTATGCTCTACTCTTACCTACTGTACTAACATATTAAAGATGAGACCACACTTTGAGTTTAGATAATATAACATTTATTCAAATACAACAACTAGATGATGTAAAATTACAATGTAATGAACTATTAAAATAACAAATGTTTTTAATAAAGGGAAGGGAACAAAGGAAAATGACTAACTAAAGATGATTCGTCTACTTCAGTGCTTAAAAAGGTCTGAGGGTTCACCGGAGACTCCCAACTCTTTCCTGACATCTGCCTCTGGATCGCTGGTCATCTGTGCCCAGAAGTTGTTATTCTCAATGTGTACCAGAAGCTGCTCATTTCCACGTTTCAGCCCAAAAATTCTTAATCCTTCGCGACTTTCCATTTCCTTCTTTGGAATTTGTGAAACAACGCTGTGTGGGTGAAATTCCATGGACCAAAAGAGTTCGTGAGGAATTCCACAGAAAATGGCCTCGTCTTGGTCATTGTCAATTGTTTCTGTGCATCCGAGTGAAAACACTTCAATTTTTCGAATTCCTTCGTACCATTGCTAAAAAGTTTTTTTTTAAATTTTTTAATAAAAATACCTTTAAAAACTGATTGGCCGATTGCGGATTGAAAATGACAGAGTTCGGCCTCAATATTTCAGCTTTAAAATCAAGAAAACAGTCTAAGGGAACTGGAACAACCGTGTACAAATTCAATCTTGGGATCTTAATTTAGAAATTTTTAGGCGGAATAAAAAAAATAAACTTTTTTCAATTCTGGCTGAAGAAGGTAGTCAATGGTAGTTTTTCCATATCAGGGAAAGAATTGCAGGACCGGATATTGAATTAGAGGATATAAAACACGTCAAGTCATTTCATTATAAAAAAAATAATAATTTTTCATCCTTGACATGTCATATGTGAAAGTGATTTTACGGGTTTTAATTTTCCCCTTTTCAAGGCATTCGATAGTTTTCTTGCAGTTTTCTTTGGAAAAGCTCTCCTTAATAAAACAAATTTGAAAATTTAAAAAAAAAACTCAATTTGACAAATTTTAATTCTTTGAAAGTATTTGGTTAAATAAATGAGTCCGTGTGTATTTAAATCAGCTTTCTTTTTTTCCAACGGAAGTCGTCGTTTTAAACTTTTTGAAACCAATTGGGAGTTTTTAGAGCACTTGGAAAAGCGAGAGAATTCCAGGAAAGTTAACTAAAATTAATTATTTATAAAGTGAATTTCGTAAAGTACCTTGTAAAGAACGTTTTGCTGAAGATGTGGACGAATTGATGAAAAGTCAAGGACCATTTCGAGTTTTACGAGAGACCCTGGGTAGCCAAACCAAAAAGAAAGGAGACGTTATCAGGCAAAAGGCCAAAAGGCAAACAGGGGTGATTCACAAACTGCCAACACCGGAATTTGTAGAAGACGTTTGTCAGATCACTCCATTGTTTCAACGCGTTTTCAATTTTTTTTTTCGTTTTTTTTTCATCAAAATACCGTATTTTAAAATAACTAGTTTCAAATAAATAGTTCAAAGGCCCGCCACGTCATTATGACGCGGGCGGTGAGTCTAATCGGCCAACTATTGCCAATTTTCCTATCAGAAATGATGCTCTCAGAATGAAATTCTGGGGTCCAAATGGGTAAAAATAGATGACATCCTCAGGCCGCTTTTAATCACAAATGGCATCCTCAGGCCGCTTTTAACAACAGATGGCATCCTCAGGCAGCTTTTAACCACTGAGGGCATCCTAAAGCCGCTTTTAACCCCAGATTGCATCCTCAGGCCGCTTTTAACCCCAAATGGCATCCTAAGGCCGCTTTTAACCACAGGTGGCATCCTCAGGCCGCTTTTAACCACTGAGGGCATCCTCAGGCCGCTTTCAATCCCAGATGACATCCTCAGGCCGCTTTTTCCAAATTTTCCAATTACTCAAAATCAGTTTCGAACTGTTTGAAACTATGTCGCCAGATCTTTTAATGCATTTTTTTTTCTTAAATGTTCTTTTGTGGATGAAACAAACGTGTTTCCATTGTCACCATTGTTTGCCTTCTTATACACACATAGATAAGCTACCCTTCTTTTGGTTCTTCCACCCTGAACTTCTTCTGAGCACCAAATGGTCTTCGATTTCACTCCCATGCGCTCTCATCTTCAGCAAAATGTACTCCAAAAGGTAATTTTTACTTTTTATTTGGAAAATGAAACATTTCAGTTAGATTTTATTGATTTCTCTCGTTTTTCCCAATGCTCCCACTATTCTAAGGCTATTTCGGAATGTTTGAAGGGACGCTTATCCCATGAAATGTTGAAAGTCGAGCTCCGTGAAGATGAATTCACAATTGAAACATTACGTGGCTTTGTCCTGCCAATTTCAAGAATTTTGGATGAATTTACAGCCAGGATCCACATTAATCGATTTGTCAATCGCGCAAGTTTTGTCAATCGGGTAAGTTTTGTATTATCCCAGTTTAAGTAAAGTTTAAAGGGCAAAATCTCCAAAGAAAGATGGAATCAGGTTATCCAATTGTTCGAAAGTGGAAAAATCAAAACACGGAAAATTGAAATTTGTAGAGGAGAGGAATGGATGGAAGAATTATCCCCTGAAACATTCAATCGACTGTTAAAGGTAAATTTACAAAAAAGTAAATTTAATTTTATATTTTATAATTTTATAACACACGGACTCATTTATTTAACCAAATACTTTCAAAGAATTAAAATTTGTCAAATTGAGTTTTTTTTTTAAATTTTCAAATTTGTTTTATTAAGGAGAGCTTTTCCAAAGAAAACTGCAAGAAAACTATCGAATGCCTTGAAAAGGGGAAAATTAAAACCCGTAAAATCACTTTCACATATGACATGTCAAGGATGAAAAATTATTATTTTTTTTATAATGAAATGACTTGACGTGTTTTATATCCTCTAATTCAATATCCGGTCCTGCAATTCTTTCCCTGATATGGAAAAACTACCATTGACTACCTTCTTCAGCCAGAATTGAAAAAGTTTATTTTTTTTATTCCGCCTAAAAATTTCTAAATTAAGATCCCAAGATTGAATTTGTACACGGTTGTTCCAGTTCCCTTAGACTGTTTTCTTGATTTTAAAGCTGAAATATTGAGGCCGAACTCTGTCATTTTCAATCCGCAATCGGCCAATCAGTTTTTAAAGGTATTTTTATTAAAAAATTTAAAAAAAAACTTTTTAGCAATGGTACGAAGGAATTCGAAAAATTGAAGTGTTTTCACTCGGATGCACAGAAACAATTGACAATGACCAAGACGAGGCCATTTTCTGTGGAATTCCTCACGAACTCTTTTGGTCCATGGAATTTCACCCACAAAGCGTTGTTTCACATATACAAATTGGGCGATTGCAAGGTCGCCAAGGATTAAGACTTTTTGTTCTGAAACGTGGAAATGAGCAGCTTCTGGTGAAAATTGAGAATAACGACTTCTTGGCACAGATGACCAGCGATCCAGTGGCAGACGTCAGGAAAAAGTTTGGATTCTACGATTATTCTTCTTAAGCTCAGAAGAAGTTGAATCCTCTTTTGTTAGTCATTTTCCTATGTTCCCTTTATTAAAAACATTTATTTTTTAAAAGGACCATCATCTGAAGGCTATGAGGGAATTAAATCAGTTTAAGGTACTCAATTCCCTTTTCCCTTTCGTCTTTAAAAAAATGTTTTTATAAAAAGTTAATTACATTCTAATTTTATCTAGTTGTTGTATTAGAATAAATTAGATGGGGACGACATGATGAAAAGTCAAAGACCACTTCCAATTTTACGAGAGGTGGCCACAGCCAAAAGAAAGGAATTGTTATCAGTTTGCTTGCAAAAGCTTAAGGCAAATAGAGGTGAATCAGAAACTGCCAACACTGGACTTTTGCCACATCACTCCATTGTTTCAATGCGGATACAGAGCCCTTCAACTGCTTTTTACAATCGATTTCCTTCAATTTCCGATATTATATTCTTTTTTATTCATTTTGTTTGGATTAAAAAAGTAAATTTTGATGAATTATTTGCAAATGGAGATTTACAATTTTCGATTGGTCAAGGACATGTGGGTGCAAAACTTTATATAAAAACTATGCAGTTTTTCAAGCTAATTTTAGCGAACCAAAACAAGTAACGGACATTTTCTTTTAATTAATTTTGTCATTTAACGTTTAATTTAATTTATAACGTCATACAAACAATGTTTAGTTTTCGTTAAAAAAACTGAAGAGTTACTTTAAAACAGCAGTTTAATTATATACTTTTGATTTTAGAAAGGAAATGTTAAAATAGCATTTCCAAATTCCAAAATCTTAAACTAATCTGGAAATGGGTTTTCCACCAAGATCATCGACTGACGAATAAATAGGATATAAAATATTATCAAATTAATATTTTTTAAATAGTAAAACAAAAACAAAAAATTAAAAGAAAAAAGAAAATGTGAATCATAAGCCTTCCATTCCTTAACCAGCTTAATTGTGCCAATTTTCATATTTTACGGGTGAGAAACCTTTTCGGCATGGGCCATTTTCTGTGATTCACAGTTGTTTGCTCTGTTTGATTGCCACCCTTTTCGTCACATCTGTGATAAGAATCCATCGCTTTCGCATTTCGACAATCCCTGGCTCCGGTGACCATCAAAATATTAACAAATCTTTTTTAATAAAACCCTTACTGTTCTTCGACTTCAATTTGCTCCGCCCTCATCTTCAGCAAAACGTACTTCAAAAGGTAATTTCAAATTTTCAATTTGAAAAAAAAGAAAAAAAATTCCAGCTAAATTTTGTGGAGTTTTCTCGTTTTTCTCAATGTTCCCATTTCTCCGTAGCTATTTCAAAATGTTTAAATAGACGACTGCTCTTGGATAGATCTACTCATGGACTAGTACTTTCTTCAAACAAAGACCGAATTTCACATTTTCTTGATAACTTTCCAGTCAGAATTCATTTTTCTCAGCTTTGGTTAACGGTACGTTTTCAAAATATATAACTAAAAAATGATTTTAAGGATGGCTTTTCCAAGGAAATTTTTGAAAAAGCTCTCAATATTTTGGAAAGTGGCAAAATTAAAACAACCTTAAAACAAGTATGGTTTGACGGTGAGAAGATGGAAATAACACCTGAAGACTTCAATCGAGTTCTGAAGGTAAATTTAACTTATTTCAAACATTTAAAAATATTTTAATAAACTATTACGGTAAATTTGAAAATTTAGGTTTCCCACGCAACGGATCTCATCTTTGTTAAAGGTTTTGATGCTGAATATTTATGTCAGCCCGCCATGATGCATGTATGTTTTTTTAAAATTTCAATCAAAATGAAAAAAAAACTCATTTTAAAATACAAAAACATTGTGTTTGCAGTTATTTTTAAAAAACGCGCTCCAATCCACAATAGTCCTTTAAGGTGAAGACGATTTTCCTTCTTCTGATAACAATCCGTCGTAATACGAAGTTTTAAATTGTTTGAAATGATTTTAAAAAGAAAAAAAAAACAATTTTATTTGATTTTTGTAAAATTATGAAATTGCAAAATTTTAAAAATTAATCGGTTTTGACCAACAATGACATTTTTGTTAATTGCTCTTTTACAATTACCCATTTGGGTTTTCTAAATAAAATTATAATTTTTATTTGAAAAAAAAAAGTATAATTTCGAAATAAATTTTACTAAAAACATTTAGATTTCTAAGCTGGTAATTAAATCTACCGCAGTAGAAACGCGTTCGTTCGATATTTTTCTTCATCTTAAAGCTGTGCACATGGATCTGGAACAAGTTACATTCACTCCAAAATCTCTCAATTCTTTCTTCAAGGTATTTTTCATCAAAACATTCTTAAACGAAAAATTAAATTTTAAAATTATTTCAGCAGTGGTACAATGGGACTCGACAAATCAAATTAACCTACATCACCACCGATTTCAAACACGCTGACTCAAACCACGACCATGTGATTTTCTCCGGAATTCCTCACGAATTCCTGTGGTCCAAAGAGTTGCATCACCAGAGTGTTTTTCGTCAGATGGCTCTTGACCAAATGCAACCACTGGGAAATCATAGATCTTTCGCTCTCAAACGGAACGATGCTCAACTGCACGTTGTTCTGAACGATGATTCTTTTTCCGCGGAATTGGTCACTGACCCACAAGACGCTTGTTTGAAATATATTGAAACTTTTCTAAGCACATATGCCCAACGCGTTGGACAACAATAGTTTGTCATAAACATCTTTTCCCTTCTTCTGAATTATTAAGTTTATTATTGATTTTTAAATAAAGAATGTTTGTTTTTTTAATTCGGATAAAGACCATCTAATTATGCCGTCCTCCAAATAAATTCTTATATGGTAAAAATACATTACGAAAATTCAAAATTTGTTTATTTTTATTTCGCTATGTTTTATTGAGAAAACAAACTAACTTTTTCTGCAAAACTAATGGGGGCACTCGTCATTGTTTTCTTTTTCATATAAAGTTTAAACATAAAGCCACAATAATAAATTTTCATAACAAATTCCAGATCACTACATTGTTTCACCAATTTCCTGCATTTTATTCTCTTTTTAAAGTTTTCAATTTTAATGAATGCAAGGGATTGGTCAAGGACATGTGGGTACAAAATTTTATTTGAAAACTATCCAGTTTTAAGCTAATTTTAGCAAACCAAACATGAAAACGGGATTTTTTAAAACTTTTTTAAATTAATTTGGTGATTTCTTCAAACTGCTCAATTCTTTAAAAAAATGTTTCGTCATATTTCAACAAAACACCGCGTTTTAAAATAACTAGTTTCAACTAAGGTGAAACAGTTCAAAGGTCTTTTTCGCCCGCCACGCCGTTATGACGCGGGCGCTGAGTCTAATCGGCAAACTATTGATCTTCGCCGCCCAGCCAGAGAAAACCGGTTTCACAACCACTTTTCTCGTTTTCGTCTATTTTGTTCCTTTCGCCCTGCCATCTTTTGAACCCCAAAATGGTCAACGTTACTCTAATTCGTCCGCATCTTCAGCAAAAAGTACTTCAAAAGGTAATTTTTCTTTTAATTGTGACTAAAAAAGACAATTTAGTTTGCTTTTCTGGAATTCTCTCGCTTTTCGAAATGTTCCACTTACTCCAATTCAGCCTCGAAAAGTTTGAAACTACGGCTTCCATGGGCCGTTTTTCAATCAGAATGGCACAGCGATTATTCCAAAGTAAATGAAGATGGATTCAATCTTTCAATCAAAAGAAATGGCGCTGCCAATATGGCCAATCGTGAAAATGAACTATCGATTTCACAAATTGTGGATGAATTTCCAGTCAGAATCCATTTTTCTGATATTTGCTTCAGAGTGGGTTTTTTAAAATTCTAAACTGTATGTTTCAATTAAAGAGAATAAGCAAAGAAACTTACGAAGAAGTCATCCAATTATTAGAAAGTGGGAAAATTATAACAAGTGGAATAAGTTTGGGACGATTTTCAATAGGAGAAGGAGGAATGTCACCTGAAGACTTCAATCAGCTACTGAAGGTAGGTAAAATTTTATTTATTTTTTTAATGTTTAATTTTTTTTAAATTTTCAATTTTAGGTTTCGCAGGTGAAAGAACTGTTTTATAACGCTGAAGTGAAGTTGGACTACTTTTGTCTACCTGAAATTGGAAAAGTGTTTTCCATCTGAAAATTAAAATATCGATTTTTCAGATTCCAAAAATTGGAGTTCAAGCTATCGGTATTTTTCCATTTCAGTGTATTTTTGGGCTACAAGCCGAGACAATGAAGATAGAACCGGTGGAATTCAGCAAACACGAATTGAATGTGTTTTTGAAGGTAATTATGTGTGTGTGTGTGTGTGTGTGTGTGTGTGTGTGTGTGTGTGTGTGTGTGTGTGTGTGTGTGTGTGTGTGTGTGAGAAAGAGAAAGATAGAGAAAGAAATAGAGAGAGAGAGAGAGAGATGAGGCAGTTTTAGACCCTCGATCCTCAAATTCGGAGAAACATTGTCAATTTTCAACATGTGTTTTTGCAAAAATATTTTTTAAACAGCGAGTTACGTTTTCTAATAATTATATTTTTACAATAAAGCTTACAACATTTGTAAAAAACCACTTTTTTGCTTTCGAATTTTGATCATCTTTTTTTTAAAACTTTTAAAAATAAATTTTATTTCAAAAAACAAAAATTAACCTTTTAAAGGGGAAGGACCGCGTAAAAATTATTTTTCTGATTTTGCGATAAAAGCCTAGATCTCATTCCCAGGATTCCGAAAAATACCTCTTTGACCAATTTAAAAACTAAAAACTGAACCGATTTAGGAGCGATTAAAATTTGGAGAAATTGTGATTTGAATTGCCGCCAACTCTGCGTCTACCCATTTCCCACACTCTCTCGCCCACTCTAGCCGTGTTTATGTGCGGCAAACGCGTAAAACGGCCGTGTAAACGCGCCCCTTTTGCAGTCCAAATTGTATAAAAGGGGTATGTTTCAGAATCGTGGAAACTATGTCTATTCAATGAAACTATAATAAATATATTTTGAAAAATCAATTTTACGAGGTCCTTCCCCTTTAAATTACGACATATGCTTGTGAAAGGTCTAAACAAATCGTTGGAACATTTAGAAAAAATCAAACATTTTTTAAATTTTTTTAGGGGAAACTATTTTTCAACGTTCATATTCTTTTAAAAAAACGAAATGTAAAGATAACAGGCCTTAATTTTTAAAACAGTATGAAATTAAGTTTTTTTCGAGTTCCCAAAAATTGCATGTTTTATGTTTTTAATTTTTTTTTACTTTTCAGGAATGGCACCGTGGCTCTCGAAAAATCCAAACCATTCGTTTCGAGTATTGGATTGATGAACCATTGGAACAAAACGAAGACGAATCCATTTTCTCAGAAATTCCTTACGAAATAATTTGGTCAAAGGAATTTCATGCTCAGAGTAGAATTTCTGATATGGAAGAACTGAAATGGATGCCAGACAAAAGCCGTTTTTATGCCTTGAAACGTGGAAATGATCACCTTTTTGTAACAATTTGTAAATATGTATTTGAGGCAAAATTGGTAGAAGATCCTTTTGCTGAATTTCTGAATTATGTAAATTCTGTAGATTCGAGTAGCAGTGATGTAGAATCGCTGTATTCCAGTAACAGTGATTTGGAATAAAGTTAATTTTTTATGTTTTATTAGTAAACATCCTGGTTTGTTCCCATATCTCTTCAATTTGATAAGAAATCTAGCCTTTTTCCACCAGGCCATCACCTATCGGAATTTTTTTTGTCTCAATATGGTCTTCGATTTCACTCTCATTCGCCCTCATCTTCAGCAGAATGTACTCCACAAGGTGATTTCTACTTTTTATTTGGAAAATGGAATATTCCAGCTTGATTTTACTGATTTTTCCCGTTTCTCAAAATGCTCCCATTACTCAAATACTATTTCGGAAAGCTTAAAACGCCGGCTTCCCTGGGAAGTAGATTTTGCAATTTTCGATTCAGATGACATCACAGTGAAATTTTCAACCCAGACAATTTTCAAAATTTTGGATCAATTTCCAGTCAGAATCCACCTTCATCAAATTTTCCATAACGTAAGTTTTGAAATATTCCAACAAAAAACTTTTTAAAGGGAGAAATCTCAAAAGAAACATGGAATCAGATTATTCAATTGTTCGAAAATGGAAAAATCAAAACAAATAAAATCGAATTTTGGAGACAAGGAGAGGAATGGAAGGAAGAAATCTCACCTGAAGTATTCAATCGACTTTGGGAGGTAAGTTTACAAAACAATATATTTAATTTATTATTTAGGTTTCTAAAATTCAGGAATTAGCGTTTAATGCAAAAACTTCCATTGACTACCTTCTCCAGCCAGAATTGAAAAAAGTTGGATTTTTTCAGTTTAAAAATTTCTGAATTAAGATTCCAAGTTTGAGATTGTACCCGTTTTATCCTTTTCCACTGGACATATTTCTTGATTTCAAAGCTGTTAAATTGATTGTGGACCCAGTCATTTTAACTCCTCAATTGGTCAATCAGTTTTTAAAGGTAGGGATTACAAAGAATTGGAGGAAAATCAGTTTAGCAATGGTACAATGGAAATAGAACAATCGAAGTTCTTTCACTTGGCTCTACTGAAGAAATTGGCATTGACCAAGACGAGGCCATCTTCTGTGGAATTCCTCATGAACTGCTTTGGTCCAAGGAATTTCACCCACAAAGCGTTGTTTCTCAAAAACAACTGAAGACAGTGGAAGATTTCGAAGAATCCAGATTTTTCGCTCTGAAACGTGGAAATGAGCAACTGATTGTGAGAATTTGTGAAAACGAGTTTAATGGAAAGTTGGTTGACGAGCCGTTCGACTACTTCATAGAACACTATGCGATCTAATTAAAGTGTATCCCTTTTTTCTTTTAAATTTATTTCATTAAATATGTATTACATTATAAATTTACTACATCTTGCTGTTGTATTTGGATAAAGATCACCTAAACGTTATGAGTATTCCAAGGAAGCCCTGAAATAAATAATATCATAGTTTAATTATATAAATAATACCTACTCCCAACGTAATTTCATTTTGTGCATTCTAACTTTTTGATCCATTTACTCTTTTCTCTGATGAGTTTGGTTTCCAGAATAAAAGTGCAGTTTGAGATTAATAATCGATTAGTTTTCGATAAAACGAAGATTTTCTTATTGAAATTCATTTCAAAATAAATAGAAGAGTTGTTTTGATAAAAATAATAATTCCATATAAAAATAATTTATTTTCTCTATCGGACCCTGTATTTCGAAACCCAGATGTGTGCGTTATCATGTTTGTCTCTGTCAGCAATTTGATAACAGCCCTTCTTTCTTCATTCTATTTCATCCTGTGCCTCTCGTAAACATTGAGATGGTCTTCAACTTCGATTTCATTCGTCCTCATCTTCAGCAGAATGTACTCCAAAAAGTAATTCCTAACTTTTATTTGGAAAATGAAACATTTCAGTTAGATTTTATTGATTTCTCTCGTTTTTCCCAATGCTCCCACTATTCTAAGGCTATTTCGGAATGTTTGAAGGGACGCTTATCCCATGAAATGTTGACAGTCAAGCTCCGTGAAGATGAATTCACAATTGAAACATCACGTGGCTTTGTCCTGCTAATTTCAAGAATTTTGGATCAATGTCCAGTCAGACTCCTCTTTGATAGCATTGTCGACGAGGTATGTTGTGTAATATCCCAGTGTTAACTTTTTAAAGGGCGAAATCTCTGAAGAAAGATGGAATCAGCTTATTCAACTGTTCGAAAGTGGAAACATCAAAACAAGGAAAATCGAAATTTACAGAAATGGAGCGGAATGGATGGAAGAAATATCGCCTGAAACATTCAATCGACTTTTGAAGGTAAATTTACAAAAAAGTGAATTTAATTTTATATTTAGGTTTCTAAAATTGAGAAATTTGTTTTTGACGCAAACACTTCCATTGACTACCTTCTTCAGCTAGAATTGAAAAAAGTTGGGTTTTTTCAGCTTAAAAATGTCTGAATTAAGATCAGAATATTGAGATTGTACCCGTGTTATCCTTTTCCATTGAACATTTTTCTCGATTTCAAAGCTGTTAGATTGTTTCTGTACCCAGTCATTCTAACTCCTCAATCGGTCAATCAGTTCTTAAAGGTTAGGATTAAGGAGAATTCAAGAAAATCAGTTTAGCAATGGTACAATGGAATGAGAACCATCGAAAGGGTTTCACTTGGTTCTACTGAAAAAATTGGCATTGACCAAGACGAGGCCATCTTCTCTGAAATTCCTCATGAACTCCTTTGGTCCATGGAATTTCACCCACAAAGCGTTGTTTCACATACACAAATTGAACAAATGCAACTTTGCGAAGGATTAAGACTTTTTGTTCTGAAACGTGGAAATGAGCAGCTTTTGGTGGAAATTGATTATAAAAGATTCTCGGCACAGATGACCAGCGATCTAGAGACAGACGTCAGGAAACAGCTTGGATTATACGATTATTCTTCCTATTGAGCTCAGAAGAAGTTGAATCCTCTTTTGTTAGTCATTTTCCTATGTCCCCTTTATTAAAAACATTTATTTTAATAAAGGACCATCGTCGGAAGGCTTTGAAGGAGTCTAATCAGTTTGAGTTACTCAATTTCCTGTGTCCCCTTCCCATTTAAAAAAAAGATTTTTTTTTAATAAAAAAGTTCATTACATTGTTTTACTACATCTAGTTGTTGTATTTGAATAAATGCCATCTAAACGTAAAGTTTATTCTAAATAAGCTCTTAACTTTTTATTTGAATTATGGGCAAGAGGTATATTTACAAAGTTTATTAAAAATTAATGAAATTTTTCATCATGGCGAGTAAACAGCCTTATCTCAAATTTGATAAGAAATCTTCCCCTTTCGACTTTTTCCACCAGGCCTTCTCCCATCGGACTCGGTCTCAAAATGGTCTTGGATTTCACCCTCATCCGTCCTCATCTTCAGCAGAATGTACTCCACAAGGTACTCTTCAGCAGAAACAAAACTAGCATTTGGTTCAGTTTGATTTCCTCGATTTCTCTCGTTTCTCGCAATGTTCCCACTCCTCAATTGTCATTTCAAAGAGTTTCAAACGGCGGCTTCCTTGGGAAAGAAGCATAGCCCGGCTCTACAGAAAGGAAATCAACGTTGGCCACAATTACGCCCGAACCCAGCCAATTTCAAGAATTTTAGATCAATTTCCAGTCAGACTCCTCATTGATTGCATTATCTATAACGTACGTTTTTTTTAATTCCAGTGTTGATTTTTTAAAGAGCGAAATCTCAAAAGAAAGATGGAATCAGATTATACAATTGCTAGAAAATGGAAAAATCAAAACACGGAAAATGGAATTTTGTAGAAAAAGAAAAGAATGGATGGAAGACATATCGCCTGAAGTATTCAATCGACTTTTGAAGGTAAATTTACAAAAAAAAGTGAATTTAATTTTATATTTAGGTTTCTAAAATTCAGGAATTAGCTTTTAGCGCAAAATCTTCAATTGACTACCTTCTTCAGCCAGAATTGAAAAAAGTTGGTTTTGTTCAGCCTAAAAATTTATAAATTAAGATCCCAAGTTTGAAATTGTACCCGTTTTATCCTTTTCCATTGGATATTTTTCTCGATTTCAATGCTGTTAAATTGATTGTGGACCCAGTCATTTTAACTCCTCAATTGGTTAATCAGTTTCTAAAGGTAGGGATTACAAAGAATTGAAGAAAAATCAATTTAGCAATGGTACAATGGAAATAGAACAATCGAAATTCTTTCATTTGGCTCTACTGAAGAAATTGGTGTTGACCAAGACGAGGCCATCTTCTGTGGAATTCCTTATAAACTGCTTTGGTCCATGGAATTTCACCCACAAAGCTTTGCTTCACAAAAACCAATTGAACAAATGAAATGGTACGATGGATTGAGATATTTTGCTCTGAAACGTGGAAATGAGCAGCTTTTGGTGAAAATTGGGAATAACGACTTCTTGGCTAAGATTTCCTGTGATCCGGAGGCAGATGTCAGGAAAGAGTTGGGAGTCTACGACGATCCTTCGGACCTTCTAAAGCTCCCTCCCCCTTATTAAACAATAGTTCGACTATATTAAAAAAACACTATGCCTTCTAATTAAAGTGTATCCTTTTATTTCTTTTAATTTATTTTATTAAATGTTTATTACATTGTAAATTTACTACATCTGGCTGTCGTATTTGGATAAAGATCATCTAACCGTGAGGTGTATTCCAGATAAGCTCTGAAACGGTGAAATAAATTAAATTGTGGAATTGAAATTTACCTCCCACGTAGTTTCATCTGATGCATTCTAACTGCTTGATCCATTGTGGTGGCTACTCTTTTTACTCCCCTATGCACGTTGAAAAGTTGAGATACAAGGAGGAAAGTGTAGTTTGCTCGGCAGAGTTCATAGGCCTAAAAACAAGATAGAGAGAGAGAGAGAGAAAAAAAGAGAGGGAGAGAGAAAGAGGGAGAGAGAGAGAGATAGAGATAGAGAGATAGAGAGACTAACCAAAGCTTGTTGATCCCTAATTCTCGTTGGAAAATATTCATCACTGAGAGGAGCCGAAGCGTGCATGATTACTTGCGGTTCCCAAGCAGGACTTCTGAAAATTTGTTTAAAAAAATGGAATAAACATTAAAAATATTAAAAACATTTAAGTGTTTTATACTTAAATGCCATTTAAATGCATGTTGATCCCTAATTCTCGTTGGAAAATAAATGCATTGTTATATTTTTCACCTAGCCAAACGTTAAATTTCAAATGAAACAGTGGTATGATAGGACAAAACGAGACAAAAGTTACGCAAAAAAAAAATTTGGTACTTTTCGGCTTAGGACCCGATTTCTCTCCACCAAAAAGATCGTATCCATGTTTTACATAAAACGACTATTCAATTTTTTTGATCCTCAGTCGATTGCCAAAAGCCAAATTAAGTACGCAAATTTTCGTCGAGATTAAAATAGATACCATTCCGAGAAAAAACCCCAATTTTCAGCACTTTTAGGTCCCGCCACGAAAAAAACCCACTTATATGGAATTTCCCAAACAATCGGATAATTACTAGAATTTGACATTCGAAGCCAATGCCACAATCCAGCAATTGTGTGGCCCTGAGGGAATAATTTGTGGTGGAATTCGAAAATCCTGAAAAATTAAATTTCAAATTTCCAAAAAATTAATTTTACGTTTTATTCGTAAGTCGATCCCCGAGGTCCTTGACAGTTTGAGGTACTTTTTTGATTCCATCGTCTAATTCGAATCTTCTGAAATCAATTTATTGAATGTAAAATTCAAATTCTTTTGTTTTTTTTTTAATAAAAAAAATCACCTTATTACAATTAGCCGTTTACAAGTGCCACATAAATTGTTATTGGCTATTTTCTTTGCTGAAACGGCAAAATCCAAACTGAAGAATGACATTTTAAATTTCAATTAAAAATACAACTTACGAAAAAATCATTTCGACATCAGCTACCAAATGAATTGGACTCGGGGCTCCTAGTCGTGCAATATTTCGAAGAATATTGATTGGGTAAATTGTAAAAGGGGATACCAAGCGGTTTACGAAGGCGTTCACTGAAAAAGTGGTTTTTAAAGTTTTCGAAACGACTTTTTTAATAAATTGACCGATTTTTGAAGCATTGAGCCAAAAAAATTAACAAAATGATATACATTATTTTATTTTTACTTTACGAATAAAATACATAAGTAAATCTAATTTTAAAGATAAAGAGAACCTAATTTAAACAAATTACAACTTTTTAAATATTCTCAATTTTCAGAAAGTGTTTGTGTTTTTTTCACAACAAGATTTTTATCAACGGTCTGCTTTTCACGATTGATTATTATTGTTTAAATTTTTAAAAATTTACTAAATATAGAAAATTTTTTAAAAAATATAGCACCATTCGAGATTAAAATTTTAATAGATAAAATCTTAATTGATATTTTTTTTTATTTTTTTTTGACTTTACTTTTCAGCAGTTCTTTGGAGAATACAAAAAATATTTTCTAAACTGCAAATAAATCTATTTAAATATGTAATAAAAGGAAAATAGTTATCATTTTAAACTGAAAATTCGAAGAAAACTACAATACTTAACTGATATTCGAAAATCATTGTGACATGGATAAAACATTGATCCAAATAAATTTTATATTGATTTTATTTGGGCTTTTTTATATTTTTTCTATAAAGTGATTTATAAAGAAATCAAAAATAGAATAAACCGAATTTAGTAACTTACTGTATTTATAGGTAATTTCACTGCAAGGCTTCAGTTGTAAAATCATGCTCTCACATGAATCTTGAAATGCGGTCATTCTGTAAACAGCGTGCAGAGAAACCTGAAAATTGTTTTATTGACTTTTTTTTGTAATTTTACATTTTTAAATCTAAAAATTGCTAATTACCTTTCTGGCAAATGCTTCGTCGCAGGAGTGAACATTATATAGGAATTCCACAGCTGCCTGAGAACTTCTGTCGACGAATAAAGCGAGAGAGATGGGACCATCCCAAGTGGAGACCTGGTCTATTAGAAGTGTTAAATTAGAAATAAACATTTGTTTTTTTTAATTTTAAACAAATATTTTTAAAAAAATTGTTTTCGCCAAATCTAACTCTAAGGTTTTGAAACTATGATGAAACAGTGGAATGATGTGGCAAAAGCGCAAGTTTCAGAATTGTCGATGACTGTATGACATTTCAACTTTTCGGTCAACTACTAACCATATGAAACATTTCGATAACTTAACTTTTTATAAAATTTAATTTTTGTTTGTTAAACATTAAAAATTGTTTTTATATTGGCCTGATAATCGTATCAAATTCTTAAAAAAAACTAAATACAAATTAAGCAGATTTTACATAAATGCTTTTTGCAAAAAATAGTTTGCAAAAGCGATATTTGTTGAAAAATTAAAATGATAGTTTTGGCTAGATTATTAGCTAATATTTGAAAAGTAAAAACGTAAATTAAATCAAATGCATAAATGCTAAACGCTTGAAAAAAAAGCTCAGCTTTAAAACAGTAGAATACCGCGTACTGTAATAATTTTTTAAAACTGGATATCATTTTTTATTCCTTAAAATACTAATTTCGAATGGATATTTTAAAATTGTTTTCACTGCATTTGGAAGTTCGCGGTAAAGTTTTAGGCTTATGATCAAAGGTGAAATATTAACATTTGTCTAACTTAACTTTTTTATTTAAATGTTTTATGTTGTTAAAATGATTTAGTAAAAAATATTTTTAAATTGTTTTTAGTAATAAATACATATTTAAAAATAGTTTATGTAAAAAAATCAATTGAAACGCAAAAGAACCAATGTGAACATTATTTTTTTTTTGTTGACCCGAACGCACTGCAGTTGCAGTCGGTGTGCCCACTGAATACGTGGCTGAAATATTGCAATGACTTTAAATTTTTTTAAAAATAGGATTCTTGGATACTAGCACAATATTAAATTTTTAAAATAAGCAATCTCACCTGTTCCAAGACAAAATTCAAATACATGGATGTAGTGTGAACTGCCAGAGTAATTGGTTCTAAGCCGTCTTCTCGAAAACTCCTTTGGGCCTTAGTGACGTTATATGAGACGCAAAAATCCTGGCCGTATCGTTCTGACTTGATCAAAATGGCATCTTTGTTCAAAATGGGAGTGGTTGAATTGTAAATTTGAAAAGAGGAAGGCTGATTCCTTAAAAGTAAAGTTTACATTAAAATGAATTTCAAAGTTAATATTTGTGAAAATTGCATTTAAAAAGTTTTTTTTTTTTAAATTTTACTTTGTATTTTAATTTTTTTTCAAATTTCAAAATTTTATGAATTTGAATGATTTAAAACAAAAAACATAAATGAGATTTTCAATGTGTTTTTGAGTTTGTGATGTGATTAATCCATCGAAAATAAGAAAAATGTACATATTTTGCATTAAAAACAATAACGTAATCCAAATTATTCAGTCAAAAAAAAACATAAAATATGTTTGATGTTACCAGAAATAAGCTATTCTTGTTTTTGTAGTTTTATAACTGAATTCTAAAACTAAAAACGTGATGAAATTTTTTTACAAAAAAATTCATTTTAATTTGAAGAAAAAAAGCTTTTTTCGAAAAAAAAATTCAAAGGCAAAAAATATGGTTTAGTTTTCACGTCTTAAAACTGAAAAAAATCTAAAAATGAAAACTGCACGCTGAAATATTAAATTTAAAAAAAATATGCTTATTGTCTGAAATTTGGAGAGAGAAAAAAATTAACTAATTTTTTAAAATTGAAGTTTGTTAAAATTTATTTACTCGAAAACATGCAAATACTAAATTAACTTTTGAAACATATTTATCTTCTTATCTTCTATAAATCTTTAATAAAAAATTTTAGTTTTCATTTTTATTCTTCACCCCAATGTTTTGCTAATGTAAAAAATAAGCCACATTTTGAGTAAAACGATGTCTTCTTGTTACTAACCTGTAAACTAATAGCTCGTAATTAGCAAAACCCAGAATTGCGAGGAGACACAATTGAAGGGGCAGTTTCCGGCGCATCGGGACTGATTTGCGAGGGAAACACGTCGAAACAGGTAGGTTTAATTGGACGGCGCGAGGATTTTATGCCGACGAAAGGGAATACAACGAGTGGGGATTGGACTTTCAAAAATGATAGTTCCGCATCATAATTTGGGATTATTTCGGAATGATATTTTAAAAGAGATTCAAAAAAGCAAATTTTAAAATACCCTTTGAAAAAAAACTTCCTATTTGAGCCTCCAAACAGCTGATTTTTACCTACGATTCTACTTTAAATTTCTTACCAATTTAAAAAAAACTCTATGTTGCCCAAACGTTGGTAGAATTTCATTTTTATTGGATGGGGCGAGAATTTTATGAAAACTTTAAATATCGATTTTTTTCTGGGTTACGCTAGCAGTTTGTTGTTGTTTGAAAAAGAAAGAGTCAAAAACTAATGAAGACCCCTTTTTAAGATTTTTCATGTTTTGAACAATTCATTTTCCTATGACGCTTACTTTTGAATTTTCAATGTTCCCGCTTGAAAAGACGCAGAAACTTTGGTAGCCTGCCATGGTAGTGCCGCAAGTTTCCCACGCGCATAAGATCGGCGGCTGTGGCGAGGGCCCCTTGATTTTACTTTGATTTTGTGCCCTTTGAAGATGCTTCGCAAAGAATTGTAATTTTGGCACACACGACTCTCTCTCTCTCTCTCTCTCTCTAACCTCCTCTCTTCAGGACCAAGGCCATCATTTTTTCTCCCATAATTTCATAATTTTCCATTATATCCTATTGTTAAGCCGAAAAACCCTTTGTACGGTATCCTGTCAAACACTTTTTGCGTCAAAGACGCAGAAAGTGTGAAATTCATTTTAACCAATTTTGAAGTATTTTAAAAAATACATTTTTTGCGTCAAAGACGCAGAAAGTGTGAAATTCATTTTAACCAATTTTGAAGTATTTTAAAAAATACATTTTTTGCGTCAAAGACGCAGAAAGTGTGAAATTCATTTTAACCAATTTTGAAGTATTTTAAAAAATACATTTTTTGCGTCAAAGACGCAGAAAGTGTGAAATTCATTTTAACCAATTTTGAAGTATTTTAAAAAATACATTTTTTGCGTCAAAGACGCAGAAAGTGTGAAATTCATTTTAACCAATTTTGAAGTATTTTAAAAAATACATTTTTTGCGTCAAAGACGCAGAAAGTGTGAAATTCATTTTAACCAATTTTGAAGTATTTTAAAAAATACATTTTTTGCGTCAAAGACGCAGAAAGTGTGAAATTCATTTTAACCAATTTTGAAGTATTTTAAAAAATACACTTTTTGCGTCAAAGACGCAGAAAGTGTGAAATTCATTTTAACCAATTTTGAAGTTTTTTAAAAAATACATTTTTTGCGTCAAAGACGTGTGAAATTCATTTTAACCAATTTTGAAGTATTTTAAAAAATACATTTTTTGCGTCAAAGACGCAGAAAGTGTGAAATTCATTTTAACCAATTTTGAAGTATTTTAAAAAATACATTTTTTGCGTCAAAGACGCAGAAAGTGTGAAATTCATTTTAACCAATTTTGAAGTATTTTAAAAAATACATTTTTTTGCGTCAAAGACGCACAAATTGCCCCGCAAATTTGGCTATTAATCATGCCGGAAAATTGAAACAAACCGATGTGATTCAAATTCTGTCTGGAAATTTCACCAATAGATAGTTGAGTCACATGTCCACTGCCCATGTCTAGACATGATTAATGACCAAAATGGCAATGTAATAATTCGCAGGCGCCTTTTTTTGCTATAAAAAAGGGCAGTTAGTTTGAAAACTATAAGATCTACCATTTCAATCGTTGTCATCAGAATGCGCCCCTTCATCCTCCTTCTCTGCTTCTTCCTGGTCTCCTCAAGTGCCAAAGCTATCAGCAACATCAGCCCCGGAGATAAATGCCCCAACGATGGAGAGAAAACTCTCATAAAGACTTCAAAACCTGTAAGCCCCCTCTATTTTTCTAATAAGAAACTAATTTCAGGGGTACGTTCATGAATGCCAGTGCGTGCGAGACAAGTGGGAATGCCCTTCCAATTTCATTTTGTTTGGAATTGCCCTGCAAGTTTATTGTCTTTTGGATGCCGACTGTTCTAATACTGGTTGGTAGTAATAAAATGATACAGTAATCTTTCCAACGGTGTACCATAATTCTTACAATGGGGGACACTTTTCCATCAAGGGATTACCGTATTCTTGGTTCTTGTCCCTTTCTTAAGGATGCCGTGGGCCTTAAAGACTTAGAAAAAGTATATCATAAACTAAAGGTACCTAAATTCATAAATGAGGACCCTTTGCATGAAGGTACGGTAGCTCTGACTAAAATTAAACCTCCGACAGAATACCGTAACCCTTTCCTGGAATAAACCGTAGACCTAAAGGGACCGTCAGAAACCTTTTTCGTCTTTCCTCATATTAAAATACATTCAAAGTTTTTTTTAGAAAATGTATAAGAGTTTGGAGTTTAAATGCGTAGTTTTGGAGAACATAGGAAATAAATCGATGGACTATCTTAAATCAGGTTTCAGCGCGTTTGATCAACTGATTTTGTATCTGAAGAACAGTCAATTCAGAAGATCAAATGGCGTCTTGGTATACAAGAAAAATTGGTACCAATATGAAAAAATCAATATCACCATGTTTGGACTTTGATTTTGTGGATTTTGAAGATGTTTCTCCCTCTCTCTCTCTCTCTCTCTCTCTCTCTCTCTCTCTCTCTCTCCCTCTCTCTCTCTCTCTCTCTCTCTCTCTCTCTCCCTCTCTCTCTCTCCCTCTCTCTCTCTCTACGGTAGTGTTGTTAGGGACAATTGTACACTTTCAATTTGGTTCATTGTATCATTCTAATTTTCAGCCGCCTAGGATCCCTAGGGCCAAGATCCAAAAAAGCATATTGGAAGGGCATTCCCACTTGTCTCGCACGAACTGGCATTCACCAGCGTAACCCTGAAATTACTTTCTTATTGGAAAATTGGAGGGCCTTACAGGTTTCGAAGATTTGATGTAGGTTTTCTCTCCATCGATGGAACATTTGTCACCGGGGCTGATGTTGCTGAGGGTTTTGGTTGCTGAGGTGACCAGGAAGAAGAAGAGAAGGAGGACCAAGGGGCGCATCTTATGATCGAATTGGTAGATCTCATGGTTTCCAAACCAACTGCTCTTCTTTTATAGCATATTTCGGCATCAGACATGCCCCGAAATGAAAACAAACATGTGATTCATTATTCTGTCTGGAAATTCCGTCTAGAAATTCAAAGACAAGACCAACAGTTTTGCTTCAATTGTGATTGCTTCCATCAAAAACAACCAAGTTTTAAACCAAAAACAAATAGATCCGGAATTTCTTTAAAACAGCCAATATATATTATATATATTATAATATTATAATACTATTTAAAGTTTAACAAAACAATGTGAACGTTTGTTAAAAGAAAGTTTTGACAGTTTAAGATGCAAATTCTCTAAGGACGCCGGGTTATTGCGCGCGAGTCCAGGGTTACGTTTTACTTGGTCAAACCTCATCAAACCTGCTAAAATAAGTATTTTGAAGTAAGCTCTTTTTAAAAACAAAGCGTTTATAATGTAGGTAAAAACAAGTCTTTGGTTTGAAAAACAAATGCTCAAAAAACAACAGTTTTAATTTTTTTCGAGTTTTGAAAAATGTATTTTTTCTATGCTACAACGTTTTAACTTTTTAACTCTCTCTCTCTACCGCTGACTTTGAAAGTCTATTTACCAATTTACCACATGATTGTGTTATCAATTCAGTAAAATATGTATTAAATACATGCTTTAAAAACGCTGGTAAAGACAAAAACTATTTAGTTAAATCAGGGAGAACTTACTATTACAGTGAATCACCTAGATCAAATAAAGAAAATTACCATGCATCGGAAATTATATCTCTTTTATAGTATATTTTAAATAACAGCTTTACAGAATATCAAGAGATTATTTTTAAGCAAAACAAAGGCATTCCACAAGGTAATAATGCATCTCCAGTTCTGATTTGACACTTATGGCTATGGAAGTCAAGTTCATACTACAAAACAAACATTTGTACTATGATCGAGACGTTTTTGTAGCTAGATACATGGATGACATTCTTTTTATTGGAAACAATTTGAACAATGTTTTAAGTCAGAATGCATATATGTATCACAATTCACTCAATCTCAGTCAAACAAATCCTAATCCTAATGAATGTGATTTTTTGGATCTCTCAATTCAATTAATCAATGGAAAAATAGAAACCAAGTTATATAATAAAACAGATGATTATAATTTCGAAATTATACGTTACCCACATCACGATTCAAACATTCACTCTAGTCTTATTCTAAATACCGTAACCGGTGAAACTGTCAGAATCTTCAGAAGTTGTAGTTTGAAAAGTGATTTCGAAATTCGAATTAAATCACTATACAAAAACATTTTGAAAAATGGATTTAAAAAAAGAAACATGACAGTTCACCTCTTTAAGATTATTTGCAGATTTAAAGAAATTAGAGCAAAATATGGATATAAAACTTTAGATTCGGTGAAACATCTAATTAAGCGCATACAAAACTAATATATGCTAAATTTTATGCCATCTACTTTCATATAGCCCTTGTTTTACTCTAATTAGCAGAATTTATTCGTGGATTGGTGCAGATATCGATTATCCTATGACCATGGGGTTGAGACAGAATTACCGCGACTATTCACCATTTGTAGCCAAAGTCACAATCTCGCGCGCTTTCTTCCATTGAACGCCGCAAAAGTACATTCTGCTTCCCTATACTTCCCTTTATCATCGTCGTTTACTTTATCATTATTCATTATTTAAATTTGTATCTATTCCTCTTTTTCTTGTTCTTTTATATTAACTTTAGAGTGAGGCTTCTCTGATGAAGTATTTAACTTTTTAATTTGAAATTTCTATTTAACTATGCCCCGCTCACTCTATTATATTGATATTTTCACCGTCAGTAGCAGGGGGCGAAACGGTGAATTTATCTATTTAACTTCCCTTTTCTATATCCTTATCTTTCACCTACAGGTTTTCAAATTCATCAATTTATCAGTTTCTCTTTTTCTTATCTCTCTCTCTTTCTCGTTTGATCAACTGATTTTGTATGTAAAGAGCCCTCTATTCAAAAGATCCAATCGCGTTTTTGTAGACAGACACATTGACCTGCAAAAACCAATATCATCATTTTGGGACTTTGATTTTGTGGGTTTTGACGATGTTTTGCAAAGAATTGTACTTCTCGCTATCTCTCTTCTCTTTTTTTCTTTCTTTCTCTATTTCTCTCTCTCTCTCTCTCTGTCTCTCTTTTGACAACGGCACCTTTTTTACACTCCTACTGTTCCATTATATCGCATTGTAAAACTCATGTAATCCCTTGGTACGGTATCCCGTTAAAAAAATTGACTTCGGTAGTCTCGTTAATGAAAATTGCACCCCGCTGTAAGGATCACGGTAACACACGGAAAAAAGTTACTGTATAAATATATTTATTAAGATGAGCGACAATTATAGACATTAAAATCATAACCATCGTCAAGAAAATTACAACCACGCAGGCCAATTCATTTGCCAGAAAAGGTTGGCAAGAAAGTAATAGTTTGCTCCGGGCAGGTGATATTGCTTAGATGTTTGTTAGGTAACCGGGAGGATTGGTGAATGAGAAGGAAAGGGTTGATGCATCAGTATATTTATTAAAACTAGATGGTTATAGATGTTCACATCACAACCAACGTCTAGGAGCATTAGTGCCACCGGTGCGAGGGACCCCACCAAAAATTGGCAGGGCATTTCCACACTCTTCGTATGCACTGGCATTCACGGACGTATCCCTGAAATTACTTTCTTATTGGAAAATTGGAGGGACTTACAGGTTTGGAAGTTTTGATGAGAGTTTTCTCTCCATCGATGCGACATTTGTCACCGGGATTGATCTTTCTGATGGTTTTGGCAGTTGATGAGACTAGGAAGAAGCAGAGAAGGAGGATGAAGGGCCGCATTCTGATGAAAATGATCAAAATGGGAGACCTACTGGTTTCCAAACAAACTAACATTCTTTTATAGCATCAGACATTCCCTGAAATAAAAACAAACATGTGGTTCATTATTCTGTCTAGAAAGTCCGTCTAGAAATTCAAAGACAAGACCAACAGTTTTGCTTCAATTGCGATTGCTTCAATCAAAAACAACCAAGTTTTAAACGGATTTTATTTAAAACAGCCAATTTAGATTTGTTTAACAAAACAAAAAAAACTAAAAACACCGAAAAACTTGGTTTTTGGAGGGTTTTCAAGTTTATGTTTTTAATATTTCGGCAAAACAAATTTTTATTTGTACCATTGGTTTCCTTGTAAAATTCTCCACATTTTAATATATATGACAGAATAAAAATTTTAAAAAATTGAGCTACAAAATTTTGTAGCTACCGTAACTCCGGTCAAAAAATCGATATTAAGCTGAAACTTTCAGAATAAGGTTTGTAGGTCATAGGGAGCTTTCAAATAAATTTTGAGCCGAATTGAAAGTGGTAACTTTTCTAAGACACTGCTTATAAAGAGCCGGCACGAGTTTTAGATACACGCTTAGGCTTGAAATGTAAGCAATCAGGATTGGCTTCGACTATTCATACTCTGACCACCCAAAAAGTACTTTGATGTTGTATTAGTCCAGACTGCTTATCAGTATATTGTTTGGCTGCATATCTTTGCAATTCAGGACATTTTCCCTGCTATCAACATTTTTTGTTAGTTCACCATCAGCTGTTATGTATTTCTTTTTCTTTTTTTGAAAGTGTATTTTCTACTAAGATAAAGTACATTCTTATAATTCTTCTTATAAAAACCACAATTTTCAACTTTGAAAACATTTTTGGAAAATAAGTTACAAAGTTAAAACGGAGAAAATATTTTCCGGAACAAGTTTTCAAAGTATAGGAGGACCTAGGACAACAAAGTAGATCAATAAAACAATTTTCTGATCTACAAAATTAAAACATTGTGCCTGTGGGGGAAAACTCTTAGAAAATTAGAAAATTTACAAGGTCTATATTTATATTAGTATTTATTTTTAGATTTATCAGCACAGGCTATAAGGCAAATACTAGAAAGCAGAGGCTACACTGAAGCCAAGCGACCCCATCACAAAACAGCTGATTAAAGCTTTTTATTGTTTGTGTCCGTCATGTCAGCAAATAAAAACGACACAAATCACTGAAATCGGACATTAGATTTCAATTTCACAATTTATTTCACGAATCTTTATTTTCATTGTGATTTATTAATTCAAATATTTAAATCACTAAACATTTCAACGTTTCAGTTTTCTTTAATTCACTTTTTCGGTTCAGAGATGAGGGATTACGGTAGCATGGAAGACGTAACATCGCAATATCGGAAAATTTCTTCAATGACTGTGGGTACTATTCGAACTATAATTAAACTATTAAAAAAATACAAAAGTCATTCTGAATTTTTCATTGGTTTCTTTTCAACAATAACGTAATAAAAGTATTTTATGCCTTTGTTCTAACACTTCTTTTATTTTTGAAATTTCTAAGTGCCTTTTTTGCGAAATAATTTTTTGATTTGGCTTTTCAAGGTTTTTCGATGATCGTTTTTAAGACTTATTGTTAAATGCAAGTTCAAATTGATCAAGAAGAATTGTCGGGGAAAATTGAAAAATGTGTGATGACACGTAAATGATAATCAAATGAAACTGCGGAATGATTTTTAAAAAAGCGTGTTACAATTTTATTTAAAAAGCCTTAATTTCACTTTTTAAAGTCGACAAAAATTTGAACCTTTTCAGCATTAATAGAAATTTAAACGTAATTTTACTAAAACTGTATGATAATCTAAGAAAAGCAAACTGTTGCCCGATAGTTATTTTTGCGCTTTCAAACAATGTAATTTATCACAAACTGCGTTTTCATTAAAAATGTTTTACTAGAGTTTAAAAAAATGCAACAAAAAAAAGAGAAAAAACATCGGTTTTTTTGTCTTTTTCGACCAGACGCGCAAAACGTGACGTATTTATTTAAAAACTAAAATTTGTTTTCGCATCTTCTAAAAAAATTGACTTTGAAAACACGGATTGCTCCAGAATACCGAGAAATTCGATAAAAATAGCAATTTTTTTAAATTGACTCAATTCTCAACATGTTTGCTATTTGAGAATTAAAGTTTAAAAACATTCTTTTTTGTAATGTAGGAAAAGGAACTCCGCTAAGTAAAAGAAATTTTGAAAAAACTGTTAAATATGGCAAGCAAAAAGTACAGACCTTGCATTTTACCCGAAGCCAACTATGCTAACAATTTGGGAAAATTGGAAATACAGGCGCATTGTGTTTTTTTTTAAATTTTCATTTATAAAAACAGATTTTTCAAAACAAAAACCTGATACTCCTTGTTTCGTAAACAAACCCCCTTCTTCCGCTCTTTTGTCCATGTGACTCACCCCTCGGGGAACAAACACTCTTGTGCAAATCGGCCGCAGATAGCGTCTGCCCTCTGCCTTTTCTTATCAGCACATTTGCGTCTGTTGAAAGGTCCAATCGGCCAATTTTCTGATATTACGCTTTTGCCATGACGTCGAATATAGAAGAATTTACCTTAGCTGAGGTTAATGTAAGTTTTTTTTTCAGTTTTTGAATGATCTTAAAATTTATTGAATTCAAAACATAGGCACTTTTAATTTTGCAACATTCCAAATTAACGATTCGAAATACGCTAAAATTCAGAATTCAATTTTTGACATTTCTTTATTAATTATAAAAACATAAAACAATATATCTTTATATCACATGTATTTTTTGTATTTCTTAATTTTTTATCTTTTCATCCAAACCCGAAAAAAATATAACATTTTGTACAATTATCCAAGTTTTTGGAATGATTTTCAAATTAATCCAAATTACAACAATTGAAATGATAAAACACACCAAAATTCCAAAATACATTATTAATACTTAAATTATTTAATTTATTAAATTTAATGCAAAACATTTTTAAGGGCTCATTGGAACGGCTATTTTCAATTTTTAAAAGTGGTTATTGAAAGTTTGAGATTATTTTGAAAGAATTTTATTGTTTTTAAACCAATTATTATCTGCAATTCTTGTAAATTCAGTTTTCCAGGCCAAAAATGAGTTGAAACATTTGCCATACAAGTTTTCTGAAAACTTCAAATAGATGAGCAAATTTTATAAAGTTCGAGCCGAGATATATTTATTCATCACTTGAAATTTGCTCTGGCGCGCGATCGCGGCGAGACCCAAACGTGAAATTTGCCCAATAACCTTCTCTAAACTACGGTACATGCATATTTAAATTAGAGCCTGTCACGATCAGTGAGAGCTGAGCTATACATATTAAATATAAATAAATCAACGTCATATGAATGTGGGATCAACTAAATGTTTCATCAAATTCTCAAAGTTTTATCCAATTTTGTTTTTTACTCAACATCGTCGTGTCCCAAAAAACAAATTAAATCTTAACTATAGGAGGAAGTCAAAATCTATGTAACTAAAAAAATCTGCCATAATATCGTTTGAATTACCGAAATCCTGATAATAAATCGAAAATATGATGTCATCAATTTTTTGATATTTCGCACCTACTTGGGTGTTTCATCTATTTTTCATAGTCTTAACTGAATTGCTTGTGTATTAAATTCCTCCATCTCAAAAAATTAATTAATTCCTAGCCATAAGAAAAAAGACTTATGAAGTCATAAAGTCTAAAAAAATGTATTTGTTTCTGAATTTTTTACTAAAAGCTAATTTTTCATTTTTAATTGAACTTTTAAGGCAAATAGTCACTGCTAAGTTTTTGGGGTTAATGTTTTTATACTGCAAATTTTTAAATACCAAAACGTTAAATCCACTTTGCCACACAAATTTTTAAAAAAATAGACACTTTGAATGTAGCTTGGTTTTTAATAATTTAAATACCAACTTTTTTTACCCATTTATATTGTAATCCGGGTAAAAAATCGATATTGAGTTTTCACCAGTGTTTCATCTAATTTTAAAAGTATAAACCAAATTGTTTATATAATGGGTGAAACGTTCATTAAATGAAAATAAAGTAATTTGTTAAATTAACTGTAAAAATTAACTGTAATTTTTGTAACATAAATTTTCTAGGCCAAAAATTAGTTAAAACATTTTTCAGTCGAGTTATCTCAAAGTTCAATCAAATTTCTGATTTCTTTTAGTAATTTTATAAAAACAATTATGTTCATAATTTCCAAGGCCAAATCAATGCAAACATCTATAAACAGTGGAATTATGTTGCAAAATTTCACAATTCAAAAAAGGGTAGCAAAAATGTTCCTCATAAACATTTTACCCCTTTGTTTTAATACATAATTATATTGTTTCATTATTTTACCATAACTTCTAATGTAATTTTTACGACAAAAAATGATTTTATCGCTTAACTATTTTACTTATGTGTTTCATCCAATTCTCAAAGTTTCATACAGATTTCTTTTACATTCAGTGCTTGCTTCTTTAGATAAAAAAGAAAATGTATTTAATTTTAAAAACATATTGATTTATTTATTTGAAATCATTATTTTGTCTGCTGAACATCCCCCAAAACAAGCGTAAATATCATCCGGCGGCGGAATATGAATCACGTAGGCGATTGGAATAATCTGCGCCCGAACGCCACACCACTCCACTGTTTTCCCGTCCATACCACCGATGACCCAGAATTCACAGCAAGTCCACCCCGTTTCAGCCACAGCTGAAAAGAAGGAAAAAGCGAAAGTGAAGAATGTCACTTGGAATTCACCCATTGATGTTGGTTTTTAAATGTTTTAAAAGCTTACTTAAGCAAAAACCAACTTTAAAAAAATCAATAATTAATTTAAAATCTGAAAAAAACGAATTTTTCTAATTTTCTTTTTAAAAGAAGGTGATTTGCAGGTAATTCAACCAACAGAGGAGCCAAATATTCACAAAATCAACCTCAAGGCGCTCATCTTCAACTTTGTTTTTCTCTATGGAATTGGTGGGTTTATTGCGAATACATTATTGTAAAACTTTAAATCTGTTAAAAGAACCCATGGTCTATTGAGAGAAAAAACACAGAAGTCTTCCAAACTTTAAATTTTTCAAGAAAAAAGTGAATCTTCGATGTGTCAGCCAGAAAACTAGTAAAAACTTGATTTAGTTTACAAATAATTTTAAAAGTATTAAAATAAATTGTTTTTAAAAATTGTTTAATTGACAAAATTCTTTTCAAAGGTTTTCAAATTTTGAAAATCTCATTGAGAGCGTTTAAAAATTTGAAAAACAAACTTTCAGTTTTTAGCATTTGACTAAAACCTAGGAATGGCGAGATGTATTACTTTCAACTAACGTTAAATTTCCATAAACTAATTTCAATATAAAAATAATTTCTAAATGTTTCATAGTTTTGCTAATCGTGTTCCACGGTTACATTCCTTTTAGGTGCTTCGGCTGAAATAATCCCTCACTTCGTTGGAACCTACAAAAGAGGCTTCTTCTGCGATGACGAAACCATCATGTACCCCTTCCGCCACAGCACTGTCTCAGCTGCCGTGATGTTTTCATACTGTATTCTAATGAATGCACTTGTGGTGGGTCTATATACAATTGAACAAGGTGTACTTTTTTTTACATTACGCCACTGTTTCACTGCTAAATATAAAAAATTTGCAGATTAACATTGATTGAATTGTCATTTAAAACACGACGTCTACCAATCTCGAAAAAGCTATTGATTTACAATTTGCAGATTTTAAATATTCTTAGATCACCGAAAACAACCAATTCTGCTTTTTCAGGCTAATTAATTAAATAAAATTTAAAAACAATTAATTCATTAAAACTAAGCCAAGAAATAAAGCTAATTTTTATTGACTTTTCATTACAATCTAATTCATTCATTTAAAAAATAGAGGCTGAGACCTCGATGGAATTAACCAAAGTAGTTTTTGATTTGGGATAATCTGATTGCAAAACATTTGATTGACTACAATTAAGACAACAATTGTTAAAAATCTGTGGTATATGCAACTAATTTAAAATATCTCATAATTACCCATTTTTTCAATCTTTATATTCTTATTATATTATTTTAATTAGAACAGTTATGTAAACTTATATATGGCCAAAAATTGTAAAACTTTGATGTTTCATGTTGATTTTTCACAAAATCTGTATATTTCAAGTCCAACTGACTAAATTTAAGTTTACGTGTTTCATTGAGCGATGTTCGAAAACGAATCCAGTTTTCAGATTCTGGCGGTAGAGTACTATCGGATAATGAGGTTCGAGAACAACAGAGAACAACCACGGTACCAGTTCAAGAACAGCACCATTCATCACTTTATTGTGAGATGCATGACCTATTTTGGTATGTCTTTCTCTCTTATCTATCTTTCTTTCTCTCTGTCTCTCTCTCCCTCTCTCTCTCTCTCTCTCTCTCTCTCTCTCTCTCTCTCTCTCTCTCTCAAAGCTATCACTTTCAGCCTACTCCCAAATCGGATTCGTCTCTATCTTCGTCCTTACAAACGCCACAAAAAGTGTCGCCGGCAGGCTCAGGCCGCATTTCCTGGATGTTTGCAAGCCTATCGATGCCAACTGTACCATTAACGAGTAAGTTCATTTTCAAAGGGTCTCAGATTAAACGAAAAGTCTCAGATTTGAAACACTGGAAAACAGTTGAACAAAATAAAAAAAGTTACAACTTTTTTAATTTTTTTATTATTTTTTTGTATAAAGTAACTTGAAAATCAACTCACAAACGGTTATTTAGCATGCAACATGTAAACTTAAAATGGCTTGTAACAAACTTGTTAAATTTTGTGACGTCGGGCACCGTAGCAACAAAACGCTGAAACTCAAACGTTTCTGTAGGTTTTGAAACATTCTCGAAATTTAATTTGTTTTTTTTTTGTTAAAAAAAGAAATTCGTAAAAAGGCACTGATTCGAAAAGGAAATTTAAATTTTATCGATGTACTTGATATTTAAAAAAGTTTCAGAGAAACTAATGGAAAAATCAACTTATTCGGACCAATTTTAACAAAAAAAAATTTTAACTTATGCAAAAATACAATTTTTTTAGAAGAATTCAAAGAATTTTTATGAAATCCTAGTTAATAAAAAATCTTGAGGCATCAAATTACCGTATCAACAAAACATTGCAGCTCAAACGTTTCGGTGGATTTTAAAACATTCCTGAAAATTACGTTTCAGCTAAAAATGCAATTTTCCAGAAAAATGTTGATCTACTTTTGTTTTTTCAGTTTAAATGTTTGATCATTTCGATTTCAAATTTACATTCATGTTGCACTCAATAACTGAAGCATTTAAAAAATCCAGTTTTTGGAGAGAAAAAAAGTTAAAAGTAATGTTTTATAGAAGAACATTTTAATTTCAAAGACGATAACCATTTGAACCTTAAATTTGTTCTTTTAGACACCGTTTCGTCCCCGAATACACCTGTTCCGGCGATCCTTCAATGGTCGTAGAAGCCAGAAAGTCATTCTTCAGTGGTCACTCCAGTTTCAGCATGTACGCCACCGTTTGGGCTATTGTGAGTTCAAATGTATTGATTTGCATAATCATTATTAAATGATTTTTCACCAATTTTACAATTATTTTTGTACATTACTCCACTGTTTCTTCGTTTCTTAAAATATTATCAATTTATCTATTTGAATTGGAGCTGACGTTTGCAGCAAAATTAGCAGAAATTCTTTAGCCGTGAATAATCATAGTAAAACGTATTTCGATTGAAAGAAAAGGGGGAATAAACACTGGAAATTGTTAATTTTCAATATTAATAAAATTTCTAGAAAAAATACAAGCAAAATAAGCAAAGTAGTAGGCTACCAGTAAACTTAGTGAAAGTTTCAAAATTCAAAGTGAAGGGGCTGCCTTGATCATACTAAAGTTTGAAATTCAATTATCAATTCAAAACATTTTTGAAACATTCACTTCATTAAATCGAATATATTGGGAAAATACGTTTACAACAACATCGGGCGAAAATATTTTCCCAGTTTTATTTATGCAGGAAATTAAATTGTAAATCAGTCAATTATGTCAAAACTTTTCTGCCGCCATCCATTTTTTTAAATCGCAATTAAAAAATAATGAAATTATTGGAAGTGTATGAAAATCAAAATGTAAACATATTTTTATGTTTTTTCTAAAAAAAAACTTTTTTAGCTCTACATTCAAGCGAGGCTTCGTATGGCCGGAGGCAACAGGATCATGATTCCAATTATTCAAACCCTTCTTCTTGCCATAGGTAAGTATTTTATTTTTTAGACTGTTTTTAGAAAACGCCAGAACAGTATAAAAACGAAATAACAAAACTTTTTCTGGGGCGTTGAAAAATTTTACATTTGAGTTTTAAAGATTTTTTAACGTTTAAAAAAGTTAACAAAAAGAAAAAAAATATTTTAAAGGACTATCCATCTGTTACACTCGTGTGAGTGACTTCAAGCACCACTGGAGTGACGTCATCGTAGGAATCTTCGCTGGTTCCTTTATCGCAGTTTATTCCGTAAGTTTTACTTTCATTTTTTAATGTTTAATATCATTTTTTATATATTTTAGTTAAAAAATTTAACACATTTAAAATTTTAACTTTTTCAGTGCGTTTTCTGGTCAGGAATGTTCAAGAACGAAAACAACGGAGAAAAATCGTCTCTTCTCCCTAACACCGGGTCATTTATGCTGGTGGATGGAAGAAGTTCAAACAGTTCTCCTGCTGAAAATTGTAAAGTGTAAATTTTTAAAATTGAAAAATTCGAATTTTCAGTGCAAATGGAGCATGATGTGGAGCAGGGACCTTCTTTTAAGTGAAGAAAAACGATAACCAATTTTTATAATAATGTTTCTGTGAATAAATTGTCGGGATTTTAAGTTTTATTTTAGAATTTGGAAGGATTCGTATTTTGTGGTTCTGCTTTTTAAAGCGGCCTTAGGTTTCCATCTGCTTTCTTAAAGCGGCCTTAGGTTTCAATTTGCATTTGAAAAGCGGCCGTAGGTTTCCATTTACTTTTAAAAGCGGCCTTAGGTTTTCATCTGCTTTTGAAAGCGGCTTCAGGATTCCATCTGCTTTTTAAAGCGGCCTTAGGTTTCCATCTGCTTTCTTAAAGCGGCCTTAGGTTTCCATCTGTTTTTTAAAGCGGCGAGAAAATCGATAAAGAAAAATGCGATTGGGGCAAGTAAAAATTAGCATAACAACGAATCAGAATATCAAACTTTTCAAATTAAACTTGCCCTTCAATTTAGTGTTTTCATTAGAATAATTCAAATTATTCTTCCTTCCCTGCCAGCCACATTTCATTCTCCCATCCTTCGACGATGACGGCCGGTTCTAAAAAGTTGGTTTCTTTCTTTTTTAAGCTATCCTTTTTTTTAGGAAATCTGTTGTGAAGAAGAAACCGTCGAAGCCAAAAGCCAAGGAAGCCCCTAAATTGGTGGTTAGCAAGACTATCTTCATTCCCTCCATTCGCAATGAGCACTTTCCCGAATTCACTGTCAATAGGAAGCCTCTTACACTGGCCGAGGATAGAAAAGTGGGAAATTCGACCATTTAAATATTTTTAAATATTTATTGTTTGTATAACTTTCGTTAAATAGTTTTAGTTAAGTTTTAGTTAAGTTCGTTAAATAGTTTTAGTTAAGTTCAGGTTCACTGTTTTAAAAAAGGTTATAATAAAATTTTCATTTTCCTGAACCAATAGGTGTAACAAAACAAACATATACAAAATATACAAAAAAAATTGTTACATTGATTAGTTAAAATTACTGAAAAAATAGTTAAAATTAGTTTTTTTTTAATTGAAAAAGTTTACTTTTTGGAAAACAGCCGAAAAAACAAAATGTAAACAAAAAATTCGTTTTAATTAGTTGATTAATGAAAGAATAGAAAAAACAAAAGAGGGAATTATAATAAAACCTGTAGGGAAATAAGAATTGATTGGAAAACATTAATTAGTTAAAATTGGTTTTAAAAATAAGTTAAATGTTTTGAAAAAAATTGAAAAAAAAATTTTGTGTTCTATAAAATTGAGAATTTTTAACTATTTTTATTTCAAGACATTTTTCGTTAATGGAAAATTGGAAAATAAGTAATAATATTTAAATTCATGAAATACTTGTGAAAAATACATTCTTTAAAGAAAACAAACATGTAAAACAATTTTTAAAATACAATTTCTTTTAAAATCTTCTATTTTTAATTATTAATTTTTTCGTTCTCTTACATTTAGTATAATATTTTTTAAACATTTTAATAAAGAATAATTGTAGAATTTTTTTTATATTTTCAAACTTTAATTTTGTAAGACTTTAAAACTTAGAAGATAATTTTATTTTTTTAAAGAATGAAAACAAAATTATTTGAATTAGTTATACATTTTTAGCCTGAAGAAACAAAAAAATGTAGATCTTTGATTTGAAAAGAAGAAAACAACATTTGAAAAGTATTTTTTCTTCAAAAATCTTAAATTTACTAATTTTATGAGAACTTTTAATGCTAAATCATTTTTTTAATTGAACTTTTAAAAAAACATATTTTGTTATTAATATTTAAACAAAAATATTGTTTTTAGGCCGCTGTGATGTTATTGGACGACCACCGAGACCAGAAGGATGGCAAGTTCTTCCGTCTGCCCTCCTACGCCGACAAGTTCAATAAACGTCTCTAGTGAGTTTTCTTTTAATATAAATTTTTAAATTAAAAATTATATTTAAATTTAAAATTTAGTCGTCATTCTACAACCAAGAACTTCACTTCGGTTATGAGAAAGAGCTATGGCTACTGGTATTTGTACAAGACCTTCGCCAGGGCGGACAAAGTGAGATTAAAAGTTTTTGTTTGAAATAAATAAAAAATTGTTTCAGTTGCTGATGCACGATGCTTTTGTCGCTCAGTTGAAGTATCTGATGAATATTATGCAGAAGGAAAAGGCCACGAAAGAACAGGTCCTTCAGTACATGGGGTCAGTTTTCTGAATGATACTCAGCCAAAAAAACCAAAAATTTTTTTTAACACATTTCGGTCATATTTTTTGAGCCGGGTTATTGCGCGCGAGCCCATGTTAGAGATATTTTTTGAAATTAAAAAAAACAGTGATTGTTATCATCCACTTAAAATTTTATGAATTAATTTTTTCAGTAGTAAACTCATTTTTATTTAAAGAAGCATTGTTATAACATGTGCTTCACTAGTTTGTAAAGAAAGATTAACGTTTAAGTATTTGTTGACACGACGATTCTTCCAAAAAAGTAAAAAATAAAGTAGACGTAAAAGTGCTGAAATTTAAATTTCGTTTTCAGTATTTTTTCTCTCACAAAGAATTACCAATTTATCCTTTAAATTTATTTGAGCATTTATTTTAACAAGTTTCCATGCAAAACGTGTTTGTTCAAGTGTCAGTTTTCTGAATTATATTCCAGCGTAAAATAGAAGTTAAAATTACAGAAAAAATATATTCGGTCCATAAAAACACAATTCTGACATGTTTTCGTGCCGGGTTATTGCGCGCGAGTCCGGCTTACAGTAAATTCACAGCAGTGTAACAGATTTTTCTTCTGCGGAAGTTTTATTTATCAAAAAATACAAAACAAACTCTTATTTTTAGTGTCAACCAAATATTTCCTTAGGTCATTCGCAAACAAGCTTTTTATTATGTTTTTAAAGTAAACACGGTTAAGATTTTTAAAATACAAATTGATAAAACTTTATTCTGCATCACTCCGCTGTTTTATTTGTTTATCAAGAAAAGTTTACGTTTAATTACTTGATTATGCGACGGTTCTTACAAACGTGAAATAAAAGTGGTGAAAGTTGAATTTAAATTTAAAAGGCCACTGGACTTTAAAAATTCAGAATGAGTATTGTGAAAGCCTTTCTAAATTGGAAAAAATCAACAAGTTTCACTGCAAAACGTTTTCGTTTAAGTGTTCTTATCCCGATGTTTTATCCAATTTCCAAAACATGATAACATGGGTTTTTTCGGTCACGTCAGTTTGCAAACACAACTAATTTTTATAAACTCAAAATAAATAAAATATAAATAAAAGATGGATTATCAGGCAAATAGTTTTTATTAAAAAAACTCAAATTTAAACAAAATATCCGGTTTTAGAAATAGTATATTGGCAAAAAATTAAGCAGTTAAAAAAGTTGAATTTTCGTAAAAGATGAAATGTTTTTGCTTATGATCGATTTCAAAATAGTCCTTTACTAATATAATTCAAAACACATGAGAAACTAACAATTTCTTTTTTTCGTCTAAAATACGAGTTTTTTCAGTTTTCAAAGGCAGTTTTATTTATAGTCACCCAAATTTGAAATAACTATTTTTTAAAGATGCAAACAGAATTTTTCTACTGTAATGTTTTAAACGCAAATTTTTTTTTACCTTTTTTCCTGTTTTCTCAATGTTTCAGTAGTTTATCAAGAAATCTTAAAATTGAATTACTGCACTATGCGACGGTTCTTTTAAAAATGTATACAATTTAAAGTTAAGGAAGCTTAAGTGCTGAATGTTGATGGATTTCTTTCACATAAAGTATTTACAAAACTTTTTTAAAGTAATTGTTGAAAAAAAAATCGGAACAGACGTGATTTTCAACTGGTTTAAATTAAAATAATCGTTTTAACATTTTTATTGTAAAAAGTAATCGGAAGGAAGTTAATACCAGATCTTTTGACAAACAAAGTTTTTGTCTCATTATTCCAATGTTTCAGCAAATTGTCAAAACAAAATTGAACATAAGTCTCTTCGTTCATGTTAGAAAATAAATTTAAAAATAAATTTAAAAAAATTAAATTCTATTTTCAGATTGGCTCCCCTTGCCGCGAGGTACCGCAAGTTCCGTCGCCGCACCTCCTGGCTCCGAATCGGAATGGCCAAACAGCCGCTGAATGCCCGTTGCATGCCGATGATGGGCTCCCGCAAGGCCTTCGCCTCCATTTTCGTAAGTTCTTTAAATTAGTTTAAATTAAAAATCATTTTTAAAATTAAAATCTTATTTTCAGAAGGACGACCGTGGTTTCTGTCCGATGTTCCTGGGTCTCAACCTCGACAACGTCAGAAAGTCTTTGGAAAAACGGAAGCTTCAAATTGAGTACCAGGCAAAAAAGGACAAACCGAGCATGAAATCCGCCCTTAAGGTTTTTATATTATTTTTAAAATAAAATTATTTAAGTTTAAGGAATTCAAAGAGACTAATAAGGAGCATTTGAAGGAGAGACTGCGTTTCGACGCGGCGGATCCGATTATTCTGCCTTTGGGACACTTTGGACCCATGTGAGTTTTTTTTAAATTTAGGTGGGATTAACGAAAATATTTATATTTAATTTAAAACATCACTATGAATTGAAAATAAAGAATATTCACGTTTGTCAATTCATTCAACCAACTGGAGCTTGAAAATTTTAATTTATTTTGGAGGCGCCAGAAACATTCAAGCGATGTTTTTTCCCAAATTAAAATTATTACTTTTCAGTCCTAATTTATTTTATGCAAATTTTCGAATTCCACTTTTTATAATTAACTTTTTAATTTAACACTTTTTGAAGTAAGTTTTTTTTTGTTTTGAAACCCTTCGTGTGATTGTGGTTAAAAAACGTTTTGAAGAAGAAAAAACTTTTTTTTCTGGGTTTTTTTGTGTTTTAACCTACTTATTTATCTCACTTCATAAAACAAAATCACCTTTTAATTTTCAGGCAGGTTTTCTTCTTAACTTTTTATAATAATATTAATCTAATTTATAACTTGTGTATAAAGTAGAATAAAGATTATTTTATTTGTGTGAAGCCTTTCGTCTGACTGTGGTTTTTAAATTTTGAGTTTATTTTGGGAATGATAGAAACATTCAACCAATCGCTGTTTTCATAAAACGTTGTTTTCATTAGATAATAATACAAAAAAACTTTTTAATTTTCAAGATTTTGGCAAAATTGGGAAGGAGGGAATTCAATGGAACTTCTTTACAAATAAAATTTATTTAATATATTTTGTAATTTATGAAAAAAGAAAAAGACGTTTTTTTTTATATTTTGGCATGACAGGAATGTTTCAGTTTGTCGCATTACACTTTATTGTTTGAGAAATGAGTTTTTTTTTCTTTTCCAAATAAAAATATTTAAAAAATTAAAAACCTGTTTAAACTTGGAAGATTAAATTTAAATTTTAAGTAATATTTGTGTTTAGGAAAACAATTTTTGTTTAAAAAATTTAAATCAACAATCACTTTCTTATTTTCAGGCAGATGTTCCACCCTTCTTCCCTCATTCACAACGCCGACAAACTGCAGAAGAGACCCATCTGCTACGGAAAGATCTCTCCCTCGCAATTCATGTCCGAATTCAACCAGGTTTCACTCAACTTCGATTAAAACCCAACGATCTTTCCAGTTTCCGGCCGATTTCTCCCTGCATTACTTTGTCCTCCGCGCCAATCGGAATCTCGATTTTGAGATTAGGGAATACTCTCCGCTGAAGTGAATTTCAATTTCAATTCAAAATTTAAAAATATTTTCAGAAATGTCAGTCTTACTGGACCCACCGAATCAGCTGCCACTAGGTACCAGTACTATGGGCATTCCTGCAGAAAGGTAATTCAATTTTAATTACATTTTTTTTATTTAAAAAAATTTAAAATACAATTAAAACAATTAAAAAATGTTTTAGGTGACTAACACTGTGGACATCTACGGTAGATTGAACTTCCGTCCCATTACGCTCCGTCGCAGCTTCTACCGCCATGAGGTTGACCCTGCCGTCAGTTTCAAGCCAAGAAGTAAGATTTTAATTTTTTTTTAAATTGTTTAAATTTTAAAATTGTGATTTTAGAAGAGAAGGACAGTCCTTTGGTGGCCCAGGTCTTCCGCTTCAAGGAGTACGATGCGGTTTCTCTCGAGTCGATCAGTGGATTCAGCACGGAGTCGATTGCCAGTACTGCCACTTTGGTAAGGATTAGAGAGAGAGAGAGAGAGAGAGAGAGAGAGAGAGAGAGAGAGCGATTCTAAGAATCTTTTCCTTATTCTCATTTTTCACCAAAATCAAGCGGAAAGGAGTTATCGAAGAATTTGTGATGCGGGCTGTTTCGAGGGTAGATGAGTGAAAATCGAGAGAAACTACTCGTGGAACTGAAAATGTTGACATTTCAGCTGATTTTCAAAGATTTCCCGCTCTTCCGAGGGGATTCCAAAAATTGCACATACTCATTTGTGTCCACTTGCACGGAAATCTTTAGTAAAAGGCGAAAGATTTTCACGCGAGATTGCAAGTGAACCAGAGGTCCCTTTCGATGCACGGCTGGGGGGGTCACTCAGAGGAGTGTCTGATGCGATACGGGTGCGAGATTCACCCTGTTTGACCTAATTACAGGAGCAGCGGCGCCTGAGAGTGTCTGCGCCCTCCGAGCGAGAGAGTATGCGGATGGAACCCGTAAGCGATCGGCAACACCGCTGGGTGGGGTTATGTAAGCGATCTCAAAACACCCCTCTGCGTGCAGCGGTGAAAATCGTTGTAAAATCGGGGGTCAGGTCAGAAATGGTCTGCTGAGGGTTCCCCGGCTACCCACGTGGTGACATCCCCCTTTGTTTTTTCTGTATTAAAAAAAATCATTTTGACACTGTTTTTTCTTTCAATCCTCCTTTATCAACCGTCCTCCATTTCTTTCATAGTGAGTGAGTGAAAGAAAGAACGAGAGCTAGAGAGAGGGAGAGAGAGAGACGCATAGTCATTTTTCAGTCTCCCGGTCAGAACATTTCAATGTGGCGTGAATCCAGCAAAATGAAGGACATGTGCACTTTCCGTGCCGATGACAGATACTGCCAGGTGATTTTAAATTTAATTTTAACAAACAAAAAATTAAAACTTTTTTGAAAAATTTAAAAGTAGTTTCGAAATTGAATTTCAGAACCGTCGTACCTGGAAACTGGACGCAAAGGCTGGTTTCGCAGGAAGGCTCTCCCTTGAGACTGAGGAACGCGTCATCATGGCTGGGTGATTTAAAATTACTGAATTTCAGTACTGAATTCAGTGTTTCAGAATTTCCTCGAGTAAAAAGCTGTGTTTCCAGTCGAAGAACGAATACTTCCAGAGGATCATGCAGAAGGATAAGGTAATAATTTATTAAAGTTTTTTTTAATTTTATAAAATGGTTGAATTTTTAGGACAGGAAGATCAGGCGCCATCCGATTGACGAACAGAACATTGCCTATGCCTTGGAGTGTCTTCTTAATGCTTTTGAGGCTACTGACGGTACTACCGCAAGCGAGGGATCGGTGAGTGGATTTGAATTGTAACCGCAGGTGGCATCCTCAGGCCGCTTTTAAACGCAAAGGCCAGCCAAAGGCCCTTTTTGACCGCAGATAGCATCCTTAGGCCGCATTGGACCGTACTTGGCAGCATCAGGCCGCTTTTAACTGCACTTGGTATCCTCAGGCCGCTGTTATTTGCAAAGTCCATCCTCATGCCGCTTTGAACCGCACATGCCATTCTCAGGCCGCTTTTGACCGCATTTTGTCGCGGGTTATTGCGCGCGCGTCCGCGTTACTTTTTCGAAAGGTTTTTTTAAATGATCAAAGTTTATAATGTATGTAAAAACAAGTTTTCCATAATTTTTCGCCTAATAGACAAAAAAATCATTTTTTTGGAAGTTTTTAAAACTTCGTTTTCAGTTGTTGGAGGAGACTTTCCGTCGTATCTTCCACTTCTACCCCTACCCGGAGATGGACAAATACAAGGGGTAGATTTTCTGAAAGTTTGTAGTTTGAACCGAAAAATTGTAGTTTGGACATTACCCCTGGCTGGAGGGCTGCCATCGACTCCGGGTGGCTCAAGCCTTCGAAGCTGGTCTTCCTCTCCCATTTGGTGAGTTTTGCAACTAATCGATAAATTAATCGATACGTGGAAGTCAATCGATAAATCGATATCAATCTATAACTTTTCAATCAATCAATAAAATCGATTTTTCAGATCAGTTCCCACGACAGTTGGGTGGAGAGCAGTCCCATCTCGGACAGTAGCCGTCACTGGCGCTGCGACAAGATGCCCGTGGAGAAGAGGCAGAGTCCGGTAGGTCAAACTTTTAGACCTTTAAAGAAAAGCGATCCAGCTGCTGGCGATCGAGGTGCTGTGGATCATCGCGATGTCTCTGGTGCTCTTCGGATCGCTCATGTTCATTTCGCTGACCGGCCCCTTTGACTACTGAAAGAAGACACGAGAGACTTTTAAATTCCTTTCCAGTGATAAAGAATGAAGAGTTCAGTTTCTGAGATTGTGGATATGATTTATGAGCCAAGATAACCAAAACAACATATAAGTAATCTTTTGTCTTCGATGATTTTTACGTAAAGATCCTCTCGTCTTAAGACGTAAACTCTGCTCTTCCATTCCATCCATCCTTCGTCACAAGGAATTCCTTCCAGAATTGATTCATCTTTTTCTAGGGACAAATACTGACTTTCGTATGTGAAAATCATTCTGAAGACCTTTCGAGTGCTATTAAGCAGTTGCTGAAAAGTTAAAATGTTATACTTACTAAGGAACCTATGTGTTTTATCAGTATGGCCAGATGGTAGCCTCAGGCCGCTTTTCAGGGCAGATAGTAGCCTCAGGCCGCCTTTTGAACGCGTATGGTATAAAGCCGCTTTTTAACGCAAATGTCCTCAGGCCTCAGGTATCCTCAGGCCGCTTTTTACCCCAGATGGTAGAATTAGGCCGCTTTTTACCGCAGGAGGTAGGCTCAGGCCGCTTTTTGGCGCAGATGGTAGCCTTAGGTCGCATTTGAACGATTGTGGTACCCTAAGGGGGATTTTTGACGTAGATGGTAGCCTCAGGACGCATTTAGTGGCCGCTAATGCCTAAGGCCGCCTTTTTACGCAGATGATACTAGGTCCTGTTTTTACAAATGTGGTAACCTCAGGCCGCTTTTTTCCGCAGATGGTAGGCTCAGGCTGCTTCTTACCACAGAAGGCAGCCTGAGGCCACTTTTTGACGCAGATGGTAGCCTCCTACCTTCAAAAAGAGATTGATTTGTCGAGGCGTGAATTCAACTGGCTTGATCATAATTGTGTGAGCTGTCCAAGAAAGAAGGACTTCGAAAGGAAATGGCTCGTTTGTGGATACTCGAATATCCTCCATCTGGAAACATAACAATTTAGCATTTTAGTAAAGCCGATGTTAGAAAAGTCGAGCTATGACAAGAAAATGTTTAAGTCTTCGATTTGGCCCAAAAGTTGAACAAAAAGTCATTATATGACATTCTGAGACTGGATCTGGGATACGGTAGATGACCCCGGGTTACGGTAACTTTCTTCAAAATTTCAATTTGAAAAACGTCGGCTCTTGTTTTGCTGACAAACATTGTTAATAACGAGTTTTTAAGTAAAATCTCTCGTAAATTTTTAAGTACATTTTCTTGTGATGCGGGCTGTTTCGAGGGTAGATGAGTGAAAATCGAGAGAAACTACTCGTGGAACTGAAAATGTTGACATTTCAACATTTCCCGCTCTTCCGAGGGGATTCCAAAAATTGCACATACTCATTTGTGTCCACTTGCACGGAAATCTTTAGTAAAAGGCGAAAGATTTTCACGCGAGATTGCAAGTGAACCAGAGGTCCCTTTCGATGCACGGCTGGGGGGGTCACTCAGAGGAGTGTCTGATGCGATACGGGTGCGAGATTCACCCTGTTTGACCTAATTACAGGAGCAGCGGCGCCTGAGAGTGTCTGCGCCCTCCGAGCGAGAGAGTATGCGAATGAAACCCGTAAGCGATCGGCAACTTCTCTGGGTGGGGTTAGATAAGCGAGCTCGAAACACCCCTCTGTGGGCAGCGGTGAAAATCGTTGTGACGGGCTAGTTTCCCTACCAAGTTAAGTAAAATCGGGGGTCAGGTCAGAAATGGTCTGCTGAGGGTTCCCCGGCTTCCCACGTGGTGATGTCCCCTTTTGTATTTTTTTTTCTTGTTACGAAAAATTTCACTAGCCGAAAATGTTAAAATTTCGGGTTTTCGATTTTGTCGACTAAATTTTTTCGTGTTATTAGCCTTAAGAGGCCATCTCGACTTTTTTGGACCTTAACTCTTAAAATTTTAAGGAAACCTACTTTTTGTAGTTCTGGCTCACGAATGTTGTTATATGAAAGGCTGGGTTCCGAATAAAAAGATTTAGGTTTCAAGACCTAAACAAAAATTCCAATTTTAAATTTAAATTTTTAAGGCAAACTTTTAGTAGACGGCTAAAGAGTTCAGGTGCCATTTCGTCTATCGTTCGGTAAAACCTTAAATCCAATGATTTCATTTTTCCGCTTTCATGGAGTTCTATCACTTTTTCGCATGCCTCACTGGAACTGTCCTAAAAAGCCATTGACACTTTAGAAATTCATAAACTTACAAAAAAGCTGAGATCCACTACAAAGACATTGACGGGAATCTCATATAGCATTTCTGAAGTCAATTCGATGGACCAGGTGGCAAAATAGACTTTATTCTCAGAGACAGTGGCACCAATTGTGTTATACAAAACTCTTCTCTTTAAACATTTTGAAACTGATTTCGAATATTTTGAACATCGAAAGAAACGAGAAAACTGGTTAACATTGAGCTAAAATGAAGTTTTGTTGTTAAATTAGTGTTTTAAACCTTTTGGATCACTTCTTGCTGAAGATGAGGACGAATGGAAGAAAAGTCAAGCATTATGAGTTTTCTCCCAGAAGAGGAATCACAAGGGGGTAGCCGAACTGGCAATGGGTTTCTGATATCAAAGAGCTGATAAGAAGGCAAACAAGAGTGAATCAGTGAAAAAGTTGTTTAAACCCAGATTTCCACATTTTCGGGAGATGTTAGAGAAAAATGGTCTTAAACTGTAAAGGGAAAGGACCGCGAAAAATAATTTTTCTGATTTTGCGATAAAAGCCTAGTAGATCTCATTCCCAGGAATCCGAAAAATACCTCTTTTACCCATTTTGCTTAAAAATGAACCGATTTAGGAGCACTTGAAATTTTGGAGAAATTGTGGTTTGAATTGCCGCCAACTCTGCGTCTCCCCATTTCCCACACTCTCTCGCCCACTCTAGCCGTGTTTACGTTCGGCAAACGCGTTAAACGGCCGTGTAAACGCGCCCCTTTTGCAGTCCAAATCATATAAAAGGGGTATGTTTTAGAATCGTGGAAACGATATCTATTCGATGAAACTATAATAAATATATTTTGAAAAATCAATTTTACGAGGTCCTTCCCCTTTAAGACTTATTCTCGGCAGGTCAGAGGCTAAAATATTTTTCGAACCAAAATGCTCGAAAATATCTAATCGGCTTCCTCAGATTTTTATTCCTAAGGTTGTATTTTTTCAAAATTGAATTTCCTACAATATATCCAAAATCCGCGGAATTTTAATAATGGAACTCCAAATTTAATTGAATTTTAAAAAATCCAACTTTTTGTAGATCTGGCTCACGAATGTTATATGAAAGGTTCGGTTCCGAATTTTAAGGATTTTAAGACCTAAACAAAATTTTAAATTTTAAACTATTTTTTAGACAAACTTTCAGTTGACGGTTGAAGAGTTCGGCTCGTACCATTTACGTCCCCCTAGGGGGGGGGGGGCGCAAAACGTCACATGGATTAAACCTAAGGCCGCTTTTTACCGCAGATGGCATCCATAGGCCGCTTTTTCCACTAATGGAATCTTCAGGCCGCATTTTACCGCAGGTGGTGGCATCCGCAGACCGCTTTTTTTTACAAATGACATCCTCAGGCCGCTTTTTTACTTTCAACAAATGACAAAAAAACATGGAATCTGGGCTTAGAAACGAGGTAACAAAGGACAGAGCAACAAAGGGGCAACAACTTCTTCTTCAACTTCAACTCTTCTTCAACTCAAAGCAACAACTTCTGGTGAGTCTTCACGTGCCTGGAGAAATTCGGCTGGTCGGCTTTCTTGTAACGGCACTCCTCGCAGGCGAATGCCTTCTCTCCCGTGTGAATGGCCATGTGTTGCTTCAGATTGCCCTTCTGGGAGAAGCAGCGGTCGCAGACGGTGCATTTGTGAGGCCTCTCTCCCGAATGGGAGCGTTGGTGTCTCTTCAGATGGGATGAACTGGAGAACGTCTTCTTACAAAGATCACAGTCGAATGGGCGCTCCCCGGTGTGCGAGCGAATGTGAATCTTGAGGTAGCCGGATTCGGGATACGACTTGTGGCAGATGTCACATTCGAATGGCCTTTCTCCCGTGTGAACCCTATAGTGACTGCGGAGCTCCTTCGGCTTCTGCCAGGCCTTCTTGCAAATCCTACAGTGGTAAGACTTCTTGTGACGTAACATGTGCTCAGCGAGATCCTCCGTCGAAGAAAGTTTCGTGGAGCAACCGTCCACGGGGAATTCTTCTCAGAATCCTTGGGAGGCTAAAACACAGTATACTTATTGATCATCAGCTAAATACCTCAGAATCGTCTCTATTCACGGTCAGATCCACCTCCTCCTCTTCTTCCTCTTCCATCTGATCCGCCTCCTTGCCTTCTAGCTCTCCTTCCGCAGCTCCAGAAACATCTTCAGCCGCTTCAGGATCCTTCTGAAAGAAACCGTCGAATTCTGAATATAGGACCCTCACCTTGGAACCTTCGTCTTCCACTGTTTGATCCACTTCCTTCTCTTTCTGTTCCTCCTCTTCTCCACTGGAAGCCACGACGGAAGAGAGGGTCAGGAAGCAAGGGTCCAGAGGACAATCCTTCTGAAGCGATTTGGGATTCTAAAAACGTAGTTTACAATTTAGAATAAATAAGCTAAAAACCTGGGAATCGATGTCATTCGCCTGCTCATCCATCTCCTCGTCGTCCTCGATTCCAACAACGTCTACTTCCGCTTCAGAATCACTCTGAAGTACAAAGCATATTCTTTCGAAACATGGGATGCCCACCTCAAAACCATCGTTTTCCACCGCTTGATCCATCTCCTTGCCCTCTAGCTCTCCTTCTACAGCGTCAGAATCATTTTCAGTCATTTCAGGCTCTTTCTGAAGTGCAAATCATTAAATTTCTGCCAATTATAGGATTACTACCTCGAAAACGTCGTTTTCCACCGTCTGCTCTTCATTTCCAGTTTCCTGATCGAAATCATTTGGAGCTCCCGTTCCATCTTCTTGACGCTCTCCTCCAGAATCAGACTGAAAAAAGACATATTCTCAATTGAATCCACTCACAATTTGATAGTGCACCGGTTGATCCACGACTTCGCCGTCCCTTTTCTCCTCGTCCTTGGCGGAAGACGAACGCTTGCGGTGAGCCTTCTGAAAATAGAGTCTTAATTATGAATTTTGAGGATGTAAATACCTGGGAATCGATGTCACCCATCTCCTCTTCTTCATCAATTCCAACATCTACTTCCGCTTCAGAATCACTCTGAAGTACAAATCATATACTTCTTTCCGGACTCCAACCTCATTTTCCACCGTCTGATCCCCATTTCCAGTCTTTTGGTCGAAATAGGCATGGAAATCGATAACCCATTCTCCGTCCACTCTCCTTCTCTTCGGTTCCTGAAACAGCATCAATTTCAACTAACAATAAAGCAGCCTACCGGTTGATTCACGTCCTCGTCCATCTGTTCTTCCTCTTCTTCGCCGGAAGAGTGGAAGCTTCGACGGGGCTTTTGAATTTCATCTTCAGTCGCTTCAGAAACACTCTAAATCACAAAAGATATAATTCTTTCTAGAGCTCAACCTCGAAATCAGCATTTTCCTCCGTCTGATCTTCATTTCCAATCTCCTGGTTGAAAAGAGCGGACAAATCGATGACCTCCTGGCTGCCCATTCTCCTTCTCTTTGATTCCTGGAAATCTTCCATTTCAAGCCATAGAAAGCAATCTACCGGTTGATTCACATCCTCGTCCATCTGTCCTTCCTCGTTTTCATTGGAAGAGTGGAAACTACGACGGGGCTTCTGAAAATGCCCTATTGATTGGGTTGGGAATCTCAGTCTACCGTCTCCAATTCCTCGTCACTCCACGGACGTTCCTCTCCACTCTCATCCACTTCTTCGCTTTCCTTCTCCTCACGATATTTCACATCCTTGGAGAAGAGCTTCTGTTCCTCAGAAGTCGAACCCATTCCGGGACCGAAATCTGGATTTCACTGAAAGTGCCCATTTGGTGACTTTAAGGATTACAATCAGACTTTTAAAATTCAAGGATCATTTTGAAATTGAACCGAATGAGATTAAAACAGGAAAAGGTATGAAGGGTGGAAAAATCCACTTTCTCTTTGAACAAACACATTGAAACTTGATTTAATTTCAACAAAACGAACAACAAATGACAACAAAACATGGAATCAGGGCATCCGGAGGAAAGAGTAACAAAGGGATCTACTTGTGGCGGCTCTTCATGTGCCTGGATAAATGCGATGCATTGGCGGTCTTGAAATCGCATCCGTTGATGGTGCAAGCGAAGGGCTTCTCCCCCGTATGAGTACGGAGGTGCTTGGCCAGATCACTGGAAGTGACACAACGGTGGGTACAGGTGGTGTAGGCGTACGGTTTTTCGCCCGTATGGCGTCGTCGGTGGACCAACAGAGTAGACGAGAGCGTGAACTTATGGTCACACAGGTCACATTCAAATGGTCGCTCTCCCGTGTGAGAGCGAATGTGGTCCTGCAGATGGCTGGATTGGGAAAACGTCTTCTTGCAGGTGGTGCAGGCGAATGGTTTTTCGCCAGAGTGAATCCAGTAGTGTCGGCGGTGGTGAGATGCATAATCAAAAGGCATCTTGCAATCTCGACAGAGCCTGGGCTTCGGGTGACTTCTCATGTGCTGTTCCAGATCCTCTTTGGAAAGCAACTTCTGAGGGCAGCCATCAACAGGGCACTCCTTCTCAGAATCATCGGGAGTCTAAAATAAAGGGTAAATTCATTGAAAACAAACTGAATCAGTACCTGACAGTCGGCTGTATTCGCCATAAAATCCACATCCTCCTCGTCTTCCTCTTCCATCTGATCAATCTCCTTGTCTTCTAGCTCTCCTTCCGCAGCTCCAGAACAATCTTCAGCCGCTTCAGGATCCTTCTGAAATACTCGTCGAATTCCTAATGATATGACCGTCACCTTGGAATCGTCGTCTTCCACCGTTAGATTCACATCCTTCTGTTCCTCCTTATCTTCACTGGAAGAGGTGTACTTGCGACGAGTCCTCGTGTGAATGGACATGTGTTGTTTCAGATGGTGCTTCTGGGTGAAGCAGGCGTCGCAGACGGTACATTTGTGAGGCCTCTCGCCCGTATGCGTCAGCAGGTGACCCTTCAGAGAGCGTGACTGAGAAAAGCGGTGACTGCAGTGAGAACAAGCGAATGGTTTTTCGCCCGAATGACAGCGTTGGTGCATCTTCAGTTCGTCTGCCCGGGAAAACGACTTATCGCAGGTGGTGCAAGCGTGAGGTTTTTCGCCAGAGTGAACCCTGTAGTGTCGGCGGAGGTCGGATGCAAAATAAAAAGGCTTCTTGCAATCGCGACAGAGCATAGGCTTCGGGTGACTTCTTGTGTGCTGTACGAGGTCCTCGTACGAAGAAAACTTCGTGGAGCAACCGTCCACAGGGCATTCTTTCTTCGAACCCTTTGGAGTCTAAAATATACAAATTACTATTTAGAACCAGTGATATACCTGAGAGTCATCTCCATTCACTGTCAGATCCATATCCACTTCCTCTTCTTCTCCCATCTGATCCGTCTCCATGTCTTCCAGCTCTCCTTCTGCCGCTCCAGAATCATCTACATCCGCTTCAGGATCGTTCTGAAGTACTAATCATCGAATTATGAATATAGGAGGCTCACCTTGGAACGGGTCATCACCTTAGAACTGCCATCTTCCACCGATTGATTCACATCCTTCTCCCTCTGTTCTTCCTCATCACCATTGGAGGAGACGCACTTGCGTCGAGTCTGCTGAAAATACAATCTGAATTGAAGGAAGAGTTTCAGCTAAAATCTAAATTTTGGAAGAAAGTGTCTTCAAGAAACCCACCTCCTCCCATTCGTCCTCACTTCCAGAACTGTCCCCTCCACTTTCTTCCGAAGACTCTTCTCCGTCACTTTCCTTGTCTTGATGGAACTCTCCGTAGAATTTGCTGTGATTGGAGACTCGACTGATCTTTCTTCTCATATTCTCATCCTAAAACACAATTTATCCAATTCAAAATAGGAAAAACTACCTCGACTGGCACTTCTCCCATACAATCATCCAGATCCCTTCCATCATCCTGGTCTTCCCTCTAAATTGTCTTGATTTTACAACACATGAAATAAAACTTACGTCATTTGAGTGGATGTCTCCAGACGGAGGACCAAAGTCAGCCAAACCGCCGTCCAATCCATCCTCCTCGTCCAGCAACGGAAGATCCACCTAAAAACTTCAAATTGAACCAAATTCCTTAAAATTCACCTGATTCGGGAGAAAATCCACCTCGTTGGCGTCGATATGAGCAGGGAAAGTGAGGTTATCCTCACTACCCATTCTCATTCTCTTAGAAACCTGGAAATCGTGAATATCAATTGAAAAGTAAGAAATTTACCGGTTGATGAACAGCGGGCTCTTCTCTCTCGGTGACTTCCTCGGCCTCCACTTCCACGTCTTCCTGGACTACGGGAGCTTCGTCCATCTGAAAATTACCGTATTGCCCAGAAAAGTACTTAAATAAAAGCGTTTGTATAAGAAATCACCTCCATCTGTCCCATCAAAGGGTTCTCCTTCGTGACAACCGGCTGGTCATCAGAAGACACGGCGGGAGGAGTTGTAGGTTCCTCAGGAACCTCATCTTCCGGTTCCTGCTTGACTTGCATCTGAAAAGAAGATTTCAACCGAATTGAACCGGAAAAGACGTCATTTTCAGTATTTTCAGTCCCACGCCAAAAGCAGGCAGTGAAATCAATAAATACCTACCGTAGTTTGATCTCTTTCCAACCGAATTCCCTGAGGAATTCCTCCGCCACCTCCATTTTCCTCATTCTGCAGCTCTTCCTTCACCACGGTATCGATTGGCTAAATGCATTAAATTATCGATTTTGAATAGAAAACTAACCTGTTCGTATTCGGCACCCTCCCCAGCCGTCTTTCCCTTCTCCTTTTGCTTCAAAGCCTGGAAATCCCAATTTTCTTCCAAAAATAATCAATAAATACCTCATTTCCACTGCCAGTCGGCTGCCCCGTCTCAGTTGATTCTCCTCCTGCCTCTACCTTCATCTCCTTTTCCGTCAACGGCGGCTGAAATTCTTCTTTTATTGATTTTCAAATAAAACCAACCTGCTCTCCTCCCTCTCCTTCGTTTCCTCCATGTTCGGTGACCAAATCATAGACCCTGATGGGAATGTTGTTTTTGAAAACAAAGGTTCTCCTTTCTCCACAGAAATCCAAGGTTAATTCATCCTAAAGTGGGGTCTTTTGGATAAAAACGCCTCAATTTGCCTTGATCTCCTTCTCCTGGTCGTCTTCGGTCGGCGGATGTTCCTCATTTGAAATCACCTGAGCCTCAGAAGCAGTCACGTCTGCCTGAAAAAGTGGATTTGTTTCCGCCACGCGGCTGTCACTTAAATAACAGGGCCTAATTGACCTGGGAGGAATAAAAGCCGCTTCCCCACTTACCTTCTTCTTCCCTTTCTTCCTCTTCTTATTCTCCTGCTGCTGTTGTTCCCATTGCTGTCTCTTCTCTCTTTTCACGCATTGCTTGGCGAATGGAGCGTGCCTTGAAAGAGGCGGCCGTCTTGAATCTCAAGACTCTGCTGATCTGAAATTGTGTTTTCAAAACAAAAGACAAAAAGAAATACCAGGAATTGCGTCAGAACCGAAGTATCTTGTTCATGAGGAAATTCGACCAAGACGAAACGCATCCCTGAAAATGGTTTTAAAGAAGGTTAATTGGAATTTGGCAAGAAGTACTCTGCGAAGGAAATTCACACAATTAAGCTTAAAGAGGTAGTTTTTATAAACTTCTGTGGAATTTAACTGGATTTTTACTATACCAAAGGAAATTGATCAACCACAACAAAAAAACAATTGTTCTCTGCAAAAAACATTTGTACAAAGAAAAAAGAAAACGAACGAATAAAACGCAATTGCCGCATGGTGCTGTGGGGTACCGGTAATCTTTTCGTTTCGGGACCGAGCTTCCATTACCTTAACCTCCAACCTTTTTGTACATGGTCCCGAAACGAATGATTAAAAAATTGATTTTTAACCCTGCAGCAACATTTTAAATTAAATAGTTTCTTAATATTTGTTTTCTACATTTTTGCGTATAAATCGATTCAGGGCTGGTCGCGGGCCGGGCCGGGCCGAGCCCGACTTTTTGCCAGCCCTGAATCGATTAATAGTGTTTTCTACTCTTGATTTTAAAATATTTGTTTGCAGCGAAGTTCATTTCGTCACATTTTCCCTGCGCATTTCCAAAACTTTCTTTCTTTAAAACCATTTTCAGGGATGCGTTTCGTCTTGGTCGAATTTCCTCATGACCAAGATACTTCGGTTCTGACGCAGTTCCTGGTATTCTTTTTTTGACTTTTACTTTGAAAAAACAATTTCAGATCAGCAGAGTCCTGAGATTCCAGAGGGCCGCCTCTTTCAAGGCACTGGCTCCGTTCGCCAAGGGATGCGTGAAAAGAGAGAAGAAACAAATCTGGGAACAACAGCAGCAGGAGAAGAAGAAAAATGAGGACAAAAAGAAGAAGGTAAGTGAGGAAGCGGCTTTTATTCCTCCCAGGTCAATTAGGCCCTGTTATTTAAGTGACAGCCGCGTGGCGGAAACAAATCCACTTTTTCAGGCAGACGTGACTGCTTCTGAGGCTCAGGTGATTTCAAATGAGGAACATCCGCCGACCGAAGACGACCAGGAGAAGGAGATCAAGGCAAATTGAGGCGTTTTTATCCAAAAGACCCCACTTTAGGATGAATTAACCTTGGATTTCTGTGGAGAAAGGAGAACCTTTGTTTTCAAAAACAACATTCCCATCAGGGTCTATGGTTTGGTCACCGAACATGGAGGAAACGAAGGAGAGGGAGGAGAGCAGGTTGGTTTTATTTGAAAATCAATAAAAGAAGAATTTCAGCCGCCGTTGACGGAAAAGGAGATGAAGGTAGAGGCAGGAGGAGAATCAACTGAGACGGGGCAGCCGACTGGCAGTGGAAATGAGGTATTTATTGATTATTTTTGGAAGAAAATTGGGATTTCCAGGCTTTGAAGCAAAAGGAGAAGGGAAAGACGGCTGGGGAGGGTGCCGAATACGAACAGGTTAGTTTTCTATTCAAAATCGATAATTTAATGCATTTAGCCAATCGATACCGTGGTGAAGGAAGAGCTGCAGAATGAGGAAAATGGAGGTGGCGGAGGAATTCCTCAGGGAATTCGGTTGGAAAGAGATCAAACTACGGTAGGTATTTATTGATTTCACTGCCTGCTTTTGGCGTGGGACTGAAAATACTGAAAATGACGTCTTTTCCGGTTCAATTCGGTTGAAATCTTCGAATTCTACGGAGAGTTCAATGAGGACAAGGAAAGTGATGGAGAAGAGTCCTCGGAAGAAAGTGGAGGGAGCAATTCTGGGAGTGAGGACGAATTGGAGGAGGTGGGTTTCTTCCAAACTTTAAATATAAGCTGGATATTTTCTTTAATTAAGGTTGTCTTTTCAGAAGACTCGTCGCAAGTACGTCTCTTCCAGTGAAGATGAGGAGGAACAGAAGAAGAAGGAATTGAATCAAACGGTTGAAGACGACGATTCCAAGGTGACGGTCGTATGTTAGGAATTCGACGGTTTATTTCAGAAGGATCCTGAAGCGACTGTAGATGGTTCTGGAACAGCGGGAGGAGAGATGGAAGCCAGGGAGACGGATCAGATGGAAGAGGAAGACGAGGAGGATGTGGATTTGACGGTGAATGGAGATGATTCTCAGGTATTTCACTGGTTCTAAATAATAAATTGTATATTTTAGACTCCCAAGGATTCTGAGAAGCAGTGCCCCGTTTACGGCTGCTCCGACAAACTTTCTTCGGAAGAGGATCTGGAGCTGCACATGAGAAGTCACCCGAAGCCCATGCTCTGTCGAGATTGCAAGAAGTCTTTTGATTTTGCATCCCACCTCCGCCGACACTACAGGATTCACTCTGGCGAAAAACCATTCGCCTGCACCACCTGCAATAATACGTTTGCCCAATCCGGCTACTTGAAGGATCACATTCGCTCTCACACGGGAGAGCGGCCGTTTGAATGTGACCTCTGTGACCAGAAGTTCAAGCGCTCGTCTCATCTGAAGAGACACCGACGAAGCCATACGGGTGAAAAACCGTACGCCTGCACCACCTGCACCCACCGCTGTGCCACTTCCAGTGATCTGACCAACCACCTCCGTACTCATACGGGGGAGAAGCCCTTCGCTTGCACCATCAACGGGTGCGACTACAAGACCGCCCAGGTATCGCATTTATCCAGGCACATGAAGAGCCGCCACAAGTAGATCCTCTTGTTACCCTCTTCCGTTTAATACCCTGATCCTGTGTTTTGTTGTCATTTCTTGTTCGTTTTGTTGAAATTAAATCACGTTTCAATGTGTTTTTTCAAAGAGAAAGTGGGTTTTTCCACTCCTCATACCTTTTCCTATTTTCATTTCATTATTGCGTCTAGAATGCGTATGTTAAGTAAATAATTAGTTAGTCAGTGGCAAAGAAGCAGCGTTGAGTGGGATCGAACCACAGGCGTTTTGTAGACAGCCGTGTGGTAGGAAGATGTACTTAAAACTTTGAAATATAAATTTTAATTCCGTTTTGTTTTAAATGTGGGCGTATTTTCAGTTAAAATGAGATTTTTTAGGTGGTAACGTTTCTTTTAATCCACTTTCCACCTTCGAGAGACCCCGTCCCAACTGTCGATTGCCTGGTATTTCCCTTTGAAATCTCCAAAAACTGCCATTTTCAGAAAAATTCCAACATTCTCTTCAAAATGGACACCTCCTTCGAAGGACTGGCTCCATTTGCCAAGATGTGCGTCGATCAAAACAAGGGAGTTCAGGTAATTTCATTTACAAATTAATTAAATCAATTGATTTTAGAAAAAAATCGCCGCTCTCGGTGGAAATGGAGAAATGGACGACCATCCTTTGTTTCGGCACGAAGAACACGTAATTTTTTTATTTATTTTAATTATTTTTAGACATTTATTCTGATCTTCTTGCCGCCTACAGATGATTCTTCTGTCATCCTCGATTGTCTGGTATGTTCCCAAAATTTGTTCAAAAATTCTATTTTTCAGGGAAAATCCGATCTTCTATTCAAATTGGAAGACTCTTTCGAAGAATTGGCCACTTTTGCCAAACAGTGCCTTATAAAACAGGAAATCAAGGTATTTTTAATTATTTCTTTTAATTAATTAATTCCAGGAGGAAATTATCGATCCGAACGAAGGAGGAAAAGTCGTGGGGCCCACCACTCCGCTGTTTCCGTTTGAAGGAAAGGTAATTTCCCTGAAATTTTAATCAATAATTGATTTTTCAGCAAGAATTGGATGAATACATGGGAATGGCCGATGGTTTCGATGGTCCTCCGCCTGGATCTCCAATCGAGAATCCGATGGACTCTGGGAATTCGGCTAAGAGAGGTCATTTGAACGGAGAAACGGTAGATTTCTTCTTTTCCTTAAGTTATTTTCGTTTCAGGAGCCTCAGCGAAAAAAGAGTGGCCGAATTCCGAAATCCAAGAAAATCTTCGGAGAGGACATTGGTTTTGGAGAAGGGCTGATTGGTGGAGACACCGAAGGCCGTGGCAAGAAGCGACAGAAGGAGGGAAAGGTTGGTTTTGTAAGTAAATGGGATTTTAACCTCAAATAAACCCTGAAAATCACGATTTTCAGGTCCTGAAGCGAATGAAAGGAGGTCAAGACGAGTCTTCGGATGAAAGTGGGGAGGACAGTTCTGAAAGTGAAGATGAGTGGAGGGAGGTGGTTCAACCGATGGATGTTCATATGGTAAGTGGGTTGTCCTGAAAAGATATGTTGTTCTTTCAGAATGACTCTGAAGGAGATCGCCAGGGAGACGCTGCGGAGGCCGTGGATGAGGAACATGACGACGGGGAGGAGGTGAATGAGACTGCCAATGACGGGGATTCTCAGGTATTTGGCTAGTAATCAAGAAGCCTACCCTGCATTTAGACTCCCATGGATTCGAAGGAGTGTCCTGTAGACGGATGTTCCATGAAGTTTTCTTCGAACGAGGACCTCGCGGAGCACATGTTGGGTCACAAGAAGCCTCACAAATGTAGGGCTTGCAAGAAGCCCTGGCAGACGCCTAGTGCTCTTCGCGAACACTACCGGAGTCACACGGGAGAGCGACCGTTCGAATGTGATCTTTGTCAGAGGAAGTTCTTCATGTCATCCCATCTGAAGAGACACCAACGCTCCCACTCAGACGGTTCTAGAGTAAGCATCCTACACTTATAGTTGTAAATTGTTTGCTTCAGATTTCCCAGGATTCTGAGAAGGAGTGTCTCGTAGATGGCTGCTCTCTGACGCTTCCTTCGATCAATGGCCTCGTGCTGCACATGAAAAGCCACACGAGGCCTTACCACTGCAGGGTTTGTAAGAAGCCCTGGCAGCAGCCCAGGGATCTTCGAAAACACTACAGGAGTCACACTGGAGAAAAGCCATACGCCTGCACCACCTGTCAGAAGACGTTTCCCCAAATGAGCTCCCTGAAGGACCACATTCGTTCTCACACGGGAGAGCGGCCGTTTGAATGTGACCTCTGTGAGCAGAAGTTCGCGCGTCGGTTCACTGAAGAAACACCGACGAAGCCATACGGGCGAAAAACCGCTACAGGAGTCACACTGGAGAAAAGCCATACCACCTGCACCTACCGCTGTGCTTCTTCCAGTGATCTCATTAGACACCTCCGTAAGCATTCTGAAGAAAAACCCTTCGCTTGCCCCATCAACGGCTGCGACTTCTAGACGGCGTGGAAGGAGGAAGTGACATGAAGAGGCGCCACAAGTAGATACAATTGCCCCTCTTCCATTTTGTTGCCCAGTTTCCCTGCTTTGTTATCACTTGTTGCCAGTAAATCAGGTCTCATTGTGTTTGTTCTTAAACGGAATGTGGATTTTCCAAGCTTAATACTTTGTCATGTGTGTTTTTCTCTCGATCTGGGGTTGAAATGCGTCTGGCACTTAATTAACGGAAATGTTGCAATAGAAATCACATCTGGGATCGAATCCAGGTCTTGTAGAGGCATTTTGAAAGGTCCCTTTAGGCTGTGTTTTCTATATAAATGAGGTATTTTTGATAGCGCCAGCGAGGTGGTAATTTACAATACAACTAAAATATCGATTTGTTGATTTATTTAACGTAATTTTCATACATAAAAGATTCTACACATGAAAAGTAAATAGTTTTATTCAGACAGATCCTGAGTTCGATCCCAGGATGGGTTCTACTTCTGAGGAACGGAAGCTCTTCTCCAAGGATGTGAAGTACCGCGAGGACAAGGAAAGTGAGGAGGAATTGGGGAAGGTAGGCTTCTATTCCTAGCCAAATCTATGGGGGAGATTCAGAAGCCCCGTTGCAGATTCTACCCTATCAGTGAAGACGAGCAGAAACAGATAAACGAGAAAGTGAATCATGTAAGCTGCTTTCAGTCGCCTGAAATTTATGAATTTCAGGAACCGAAGAGAAGGAGAATGGGCAGCCAGGAGATCATCGATTTCCATATCGATTTCGACCAGAAGACGGGAAATGAGGATCAGACGGTCAAAAACAAGGTTTTCGAGGTGGAAATTCTGCTAGCAAGAAGTTTATAAATTCTACTTCAGAGTATTTATGAAGATGATGGAGCCGTTATCGTGGTTGAGGAATATGAGGAGATAGATCTGACTGGAGATGATTCTCAGGTATTTCACTGGTTCTAAATAGTAAACTGTGTACTTTAGACTCCCAAGGATTCTGAGAAGGAATGTCCTGTGGAAGGCTGCTCCCTGAAGCTTCCTTCCGACGAGGACCTAGTAAAGCACATGAAGACTCACCAGAAGCCTTTCCACTGCAGGGTTTGCGAGAAGCCCTGGCTGGAGCCTGGGGCACATCGCAGACACTACACGAGTCACAATGGAGAGGCCATTCGAATGTGACATCTGCCACAAGTCGTATCCCGAATTCAGCTATCTGAAGAAGCACATTTGCTCGCACACGGGAGAGCGCCCGTTTGAATGTGACTCTTGTGGCCAGAAGTTCCCGCAGGCATCCCATCTGAGGAGACACCAACGCTCCCATTCGGGAGAGAGACCTCACAAATGTACCGTCTGCGACCGCTGCTTCTCCCAGAAGGGCAATCTGAAGCAACACATGGCCATTCACTCTGGAGAGAAGACATTCGCCTGCGAGGAGTGCCGTTACAAGACAGCCGACCAGCCGAATTTCTCCAGGCACGTGAAGACTCACCGGAAGTAGATCCCCTTTGTTAGTCCTTACTTTGTGACCTCGTTCTTAAGCCCCGATTTCTTGTTTTGTTGTCATTTTTTGTTCGTTTTGTTGAAATTAAATCACGTTTCAAAGTGTTTTTTTTTTAAAGGAAAGTGGATTTTACTATTCTGCGTACCTTTTCCTATTTTAATTTCACCAGTGGGCCTAAAAAGCGTCTGGTAAGAATTAATTAGGACTGGGATTGAACCAAACCTTTGTGCGTGTGGCAGGAAAAGTTGCCTGAAGCATTAAAACTTTAAAATAACATTTTCTTTTAACTTTATTAGTACAACCTTACCGTGGTAAAGCAAGTGTCATGTGTCCCACCACGACTGCGTGTGATCCCACAGCGAAAAGCGGCTGGCTTATTGACTATTTGGCTAATTAGTCATTTTTATATTGACTATATTCAAATTAAATTTCTTGCTTTCATTTATTTATTTTAATTCTACCCTTTCCGTGATATTAGAGTTATTTGTTATAGTGGTTTTTACAGGCAATGGCCTATCTCGGCGAAGCTGCGCCGGAACTGGCTTTTCCCACAAATCCTCAGGTTTGTTCTTTACCATTCGCAGTTAATTTACCTTTTTTTTAAATTTATTTAATTTGTTTAATTATTTTAAATATATATTTTTCTTTCAGGAGCCGATTAGGTTGAATGACCTCTCCCAGGAATTATTCGACAAAATCGCCGTCAAAGTGAGTTTTTTCTTCAGAAAGTGGCGTTGGGTTGATTGAAATCCATCACTGTTTACTACAAAATGAATTATTTCACTGATTTAATATCGATTTAATTGAAAAATATAGATTTTGCTGTTATTGCTCAAAAATAAAATACTCTTGCCACTCAGCTGGTTCAAAGATTGAGATTTGGTACTGTTCTTCACCTTTCTTTAGGTTTTAAATCATAATTAACCTGCCAAAATTGTAAAATCAATATAAATTTAATGTAGAAGAAAAATTGAAAGAATGCGTGAAATTCTAATTTCAGCTGGATCCGAAGAGCCTCCTCTGCCTGAAAGCCACCTGCCGCGCCCTCCACATCAAGAGTTTCTACGCCCAGCGTCTCATCACGATTCCCCTGGATTCCGTCGAGTATACGGTAGGTTTATCGATTATTTCACGTTTTATTGATATTTCGATTGTTCCAGAATGTGAGGGAATTCCACAGAAGACGTCCGGACTACCGCCCGAGGCCCAGTTTCCAGGCCCTAAGACCACTTCTGGCCTTCCAACGAGGCTCCGCCACCTATCTGGAGGAATTCTTCTTCCGCACGGGATTCTCCTTCCACACGGAGGAGTTCCACACAAAAGTGGGGTTTTATTTACATTTTTATGTGGTTTTTTATTATTTAAATAAATGTTTAATCAATTAAACATAGTTTAATTCAGCTCCCTTTGACAAACGAGGATATCCTTTATTTGTCCCAGATTCTAATCAGAAGGGTCACTGCGAAGAGGCTCCGCGTGGAATGCGACCCCACGGCTGCAGCGTCCGTTTTCAACGCATTACTGAAGGTGAGATTTAAATTTTAAATATTTAAATGCGACCTTTAATTGCAAAAAAGCAGGTCAAGCGGCCTTTGGTTGCCATAGGCGGCCTTTAATTGCAAAAAAGCGGGTCAAGCGGTTTTGGTTGCCAAAAAGCGACCTTTAATTGCAAAAAAAGCAGGTCAAGCGGCCTTTGGTTACAAAAACGCGGGGTTTAATTGCAAAAAAGCGGGTCAAGCGGCCTTTGGTTGCCAAAAAGGCGGCTTTTAATTCTTGCCAGCCAGCTGGTTCAAAAATAGACACATTTATTGCTTTTTGATGGTATTTATTGCTATTTTTATGAAGATCTTTTTATTTTTTAAATTAAATAATTTAACAATGCTATTTTCAGGTATTGCACCCCTCGGAGCTCCAGATGACGGCCACTCTCCCGCATAGCTGCTTCGATTACCCTGAATTCCTAGCGGTAATTCCTAAAATTCTTTAATTTCATTTAAAGTTCTTTAAAAACTTTTTATTTTATTTTATTAAATTCTTCAATAAACTAATGATTTCAGCTGGAGAGCCTCTACTACCCTCGTCCCTTCCAGAACTCTCTTCGTTATCTCCTCATCGCCTCCTGCCACACTTTCCTCGTCGATTTGGTGAGGAGGAAAGGACGCGACGACTCTTCCGCCATGCGCGACGTTTTGAAGGTATTTCTCCTTTTTTGGTCCCAAAACGACAGATTTTTCAGAAATGGGAGGCGCAGGAGAAGGAAATCAGGGAATTCACCATTAGGAACTTTAATTTCGACGAGAAGGCGCTGTTCCGCGGCTGGCAGGTTTTGGACGAGGAGAAGGCTCCAGAGGGACAGACCGTGGTTGTCCAAGATTCAAAGCAGCTGTTCCGAGGTCAGCAGGAAAGAAGGCGGCCTGAGGATGCCAGGGACCGCTAGAGGGGCCTGCCTAGAGTCACTAGAGCGGCCTTAGGCTGCCAGTAAGCGGCTAAGGCGGCCTGACGATTCCTTAAGCTGAAACTGCTGTTCCGGAACGGAAGCGGGCTGAGATTGCCAATTAGCCGTTCGATCTGCTTTTTTGCCAGTAAAAGCCGTTTTTTGGCAACCAGAGGCCGCTAGAGCGGTACTAGAATGCAAACGGTCGAAAAGCGCCCTGAGGTTGTCGGGCATTCCTGAAACGGTCTGAAAAAGTTTGAAACTTCATTTTTTTTCAGTGATTCGCCGTGACTCGGCCGTCCTCTACGTCCGTTTCTTCTGCGACCAGATGATGATCTCAGCCACCGAACTGCCGTCCCTCGACTGGGAATAGGGCAGCGAAGGGCCGGCCCGAAAACCCTGTTGAATACGAAAACTACAGGCCAAAAAACTAATTCAGATCTCATTTATCACTCCCACGTTGTCACTTTGTTCCTTGTTAATATCGTTATTTTTGTTGTTATTAAAGCAATACAAATGTATTTTCTTATTGAAATTGTGGTTTTCTTCTTTTTTTTCATTTAATCAAACTGTGTACACTTTTTTAACACAAAAGTGTAATTTTCAGATGATAGAGGCTCCCTCGGTCAAAGAAGAAGTGAAAGATGGAGAGATATGGGGATATGGATGCTATGTTCCGAGAGAGGATCCAGATTTGGTCAAGAATCAGGTGAGAATCTATATTTTCAGTGAATCGGTGAATTTAAGGAGCCAAAGAGGAGGAAATCTGTAGTGGAAACCAACAACTACATGACGCAGAAGGGACTGAATGCTGAAGTCAAGGTAACTTTTTGGCTAAAATTCTCCTATAACCAGTTTTAGATAGAGACTGACGCCGTGCACCTGGAATCGGATCAGGTCGGCTGCAGTCTTCCAGTCGCTGCAAAAGAAGTACTGTTCTCCAATTTCTGCAGTAGTTTGCTGTTTTCAGCCGGATGGCTCATTCAATATCCACAATCTCTTCTCCAACGAAGCCGCCGTCAAGGAAGAAGAAGAGGAGATTCAGAATGCTGCTGATGAAAGGAAGAGTTGTCCTGTTGACCGCTGCTTTGAGAAGTTCCCGTCTTACCCGGATTTGGTGCAACACATGAAAACTCATCCGAATCCCGTCATCTGCGGTGTCTGCAAGAAATCCTTCGCGAAGCCGTGGAACCTCCGTGATCACTACACATACAGGAGAGAAGAAATTTGAATGTCATCTTTGTGAATACAAGGCAGCCAGACCTGACACTCTCAAGACACATCTGCGTACTCACACAAAGGAAACGCCGTACCCCTGCACTTTCTGTGACAAGAGTTTCACGCTTTCTTCGACTTTGACGACGCACCTTCGAACTCACACGGGGGAACGCCCCTTCGTGTGTGACACCTGCGGATACAGGACGTCCCACAGCTCTCATTTGATCCTTCACATTCGTACGCACATTGGAGAGACTCCGTTCCCCTGCACCCGCTGTGACAAGAGATTCAAGACTTCGGGTGAATTGAGCAGGCACATCCGAACCCATACGGGGGAGAAACCCTTTGCCTGCAAGAACTGTGGATACAGGGCGGCGCAGTCGTCGAATCTGAAGGCGCACCAGAAGACATTTTCCCACTGATTCCCGTTTATTCCGTATTTATTGTTTCCAGTTAATATCGTTAACTAAATTAATACAAATGCATTTTTTAAACTCAAATTGTGGTTTCCCCACTTTTCTATCTTTATCGTATCACATTTCCATTTTTGATTGTTTTCAGAGGAATTCTGAGTTCTGACGCAGAATGGAGCAGCATTTAGACGAACTGGAACTCTTTTCAAACGATATCGTCAAGGTAATCAGCCGCTGTTTTCCACTAATTGGCTGTTCTTAGGACGAAGTGGTGGATTCCGAAGAAGGCCAGAAGCGGCTGATAGCTGGAAGGGGCGAATGGCTCGTCAAGGAGGAGGTAAGAACTTTTCTCATGAAAATTGCAGCTTTATGTAAGAAGTGTTCAAACTGTGTACACTTTTTTTTAACATGAAAGTGTAATTTTCAGATGATAGACGCTCCCTTGGTCAAAGAAGAAGTGGAAGATGGAGAGATGTGGGGATACGGAGGTTATTTTCCGAGATACGAGCCTGATTTTGATGAAGATCCGGTCAGAATTCATATTTTATATTATAACTTTGAACTTAAGGAGCCAAAGAGGAGGAGGGTGACTCCTGCGATTCAAGCCAACAACTACATCACACAGAAGGGACTGAATGCTGAAGTCAAGGTAGCTTTTTGGCTAAATTTTCTTATAAACAGTTTTAGGAAGAGGCTCAGTCGTTTCCTTCTGTGGTTGGACAAGGACAAGTCATGCAAATGGAATCGGAAGAGACAGGTTGCAGTCTTCCAATCGCTGAAAAAGAGGTACTGATGTCCATTTCCTGTAGTATTTTGCTGTTTTCAGCCGGATGGCTCCTTCAATGTCCACGATCTCTTCTCCAACGAAGCAGCCGTCAAGGAAGAAGGAGAGGAGAGTCAGAATGCTGCTGATGAAAGAAAGAGTTGTCCTGTTGACGGCTGCTTTGAGAAGTTCCCTTCTCTCCCAGATCTGGTGAAGCACATGAAAACTCATCCGAAACCCCTCATCTGCGGTGTCTGCAAGAGATCCTTCGCCCATCCCTCGGTTCTCCGCCAACACTACGTCACGCATACTGGAGAGAAGAACTTTGAATGCCACCTCTGTGATTACAAGGCAGCTTTGACTTCCAATCTCAAGATGCATCTGCGTACTCACACGATGGAGAAACCGTACGCTTGCAGCTTCTGCGACAAGAGTTTCGCGACTTCTTCGAATTTGACGAAACACGTTCGAACGCATTCCTTCGTTTGTGCCATTTGCGGATTCAGTACAAGCCTCCGCTACAATTTGACCCTCCATATTCGAGCGCACACGGGAGAGACACCGTATCCCTGCAGCACCTGTGACAAGCGGTTCAAGTCTTCGAGTGATTTGGTCAGGCACAATCGAATCCACACGAGCACCTGCCGAATCTGAAAGCGCACCAGAAGGCCTCGCACAAGACGGCAATCTTCCGTTGATTCTGCAGATCTTTTGTCATGTTACCTCGTTGTTTCCAGTTAATGTTGTTTTTTGTTGTTATTAAAGAATTATAAAATGTGTTTTTCTTACTGAAATTGTGGTTTTCTCCACTTGTATACCTTTGCCATTTTCGAGGTGGGAAACTGTCAAATTCAGAGGAATTCTGAGTTCTGACCCAGAATGGATAGGAATTTAGACGAACTGGAGCTCTTTTCAAACGATATCGTCAAGGTAATCAGCCTCTGTTTCCACTAATTGGCCACTTTCAGAACGAAGTTGTGGATTCCGAAGAAGGACAGAAGCGGCTGGCAGCATGCAAACAAGACAAATGGCCCGGGAGGTGGGGAATTTTCTCATTAAAATTGCTTCTTTTTTGCTTTCGAGGTGGGGGAGAGCTTTTTTTAAAATGTGACCGAGTCTTCCACTCATTTAGTAGAGAGCTCCAGAAAGTTGGATTTTTCAAGGGGAATTTTATAATTTAAATCGCCGCTTTTTGTTTCAAATTTTAAAATTTTGTGTACTTTTCAATGTGAAAATGCGATTTTCAGATAGTTGACGTTCCTTTGGTCAAAGAAGAAGTTGAAGACGGAGAGCTCTGGGGTTGTGGAGGCTATATTCTGAGAGGTGAACCTGATTTTGATGAAAATCCGGTTAGAATATATATTTTCAATGAATCGGTGGATTTTAGGAGCCGAAGAGGAGGAAGGTGACTTCTGTAGTGGAAACCAACAACTACATCACTAAGGAGGGGTTACAAGCTGAAGTCAAGGTAGCTATTTGGCTAAATTTCTCAAATATCCAGTTTTAGGACGAGGCTGAGTCGTTTCCTTTTGTGGTCGAACACGCCGTGTCACTGGAATATGGCCAGATCTACGGTAGTCTTCCAATCGCTGAAAAAGAGGTACTTTTCCTTATTTTCTTCATTTTAACCCGGTTTTCTGTCCGATGATCGCTCCTTCAATGTCCACGATCTCTTCTCCAACGAAGCAGCTGCCAAGGAAGAAGAAGAAGGAGAGGAGAGTCAGAATGCTGATGAAAGGCAGAGTTGCCCTGTCGACGGCTGTCTTGAGAAGTTCCCTTCTGTCACGGATCTCGCGAAACACATGAAATTCCCTCCGAAACCCGTCGTCTGTGGATTTTGCAAGAAGTCCTTCCCCAAGCAGGCGTGTCTTCGCCGACACTACGCTACCCACACCGGAGAGAAGAACTTTGAATGCCACCTCTGTGATTACAAGACAGCGATGTATTTCAATCTCAAGACACATCTGCGTATTCACACGAAGGAAAAACCGTACACCTGCAGCTTCTGCGGCAAGACCTTTGGTTGTTCCTCGACTTTGACGAAGCACGTTCGAACTCACACGGGAGAGGCACCTTTCCCGTGCAGCTCCTGTGACAAACGGTTCAAGTCTTCGAGTGACTTGACCAGGCACACCCGAACTCATACTGGCGAGACTCCGTTCCCATGCATCAGCTGTGATAAGAGATTCAAGTCTTCTGGTGATTTGATCAAGCACAATCGAACCCATACGGGGGAGAAGCCTTTTGGCTGCAGTTTCTGCGACAAACGATTCACGAGGCCCTCTGGCTGGAGGAACCACCTGCGTACGCACATGGACACAATCTGAAGAGTCAGCTCCCGTGGATTCAATATTGTCATGTTGTTTCAGTTAATCTTGTTGTTTTGTTGTTATTAAATCAATACAAAATATGTTTTCTTATTGAAATTGTGGTTTCCCCACTTTTCTACCTTTGCCATTTTCGAGGTGGGAAACTGTCAAATTCAGAGGAATTCTGAGTTCTGACCCAGAATGGATCAGAATTTAGACGAATTGGAGCTCTTTTCAACCGATATCGTCAAGGTAATCAGCCTCTTTTTCCACTAATCAGTTGCTTTTAGAACGAAGTTGTGGATTCCGAAGAAGGACAGATGCGGCTGACAGCTGGGAAAGATGGAAAATGGCTCGTCAAGCAGAAGGTGGGAATTTCTCTTCATTGCAACTTGCAAGGACCGCTTTCTGTAAGAAATTTTCAAAAATAGTGGACTTTTCAACTTGAACATGTGATTTTCAGGTAGTTGGCGATCCATTGGTCAAAGAAGAAGTGGAAGATGGAGAGCTGTGGGGATATGGAGGCTATATTCCGAGAGACGAAAATAATTTTGATGAAGATCCGGTTAGAATTCATAGTTGTATATTATAACTGTGAACTTAAGGAGCCGAAGAGGAGGAGGTTGACTTCTGCGATTCAAGCCAATATCACGCAGAAGGGACTGAATGCTGAAATCAAGGTAACTTTTTGGCTAAATTCTCTTATAACCAGTTTTAGGAAGAGGTTGACGCCGTGCAACTGGAATCGGATCTGGTCGGCTACAGTCTTCCAGTCGCTGCAAAAGAGGTATTGTTCTCTTTTCCTGTTGTATTTTGCTGTTTTCAGCCGGATGGCTCCTTCAATGTCCACGATCTCTGCTCCAACGAAGCAGCCGTCAAGGAAGAAGGAGAGGAGATTCAGAATGCTGCTGATGAAAGGAAGAGTTGTCCTGTTGACGGCTGCTTTGAGAAGTTCCCTTCTTACCAGGATCTCGTGAAACACATGAAATCCCATCCGAATCCCGTCATCTGCGGTTTCTGCAAGAAGTCCTTCGGGCAGCAGTGGAACCTTCGTGATCACTACATTATGCATACAGGAGAGAAGAACTTTGAATGCCATCTCTGCGAGTACAAGGCAGCTAGGCTTTACAATCTCAAGACACATCTGCGTAATCATGAGAAGGAACGGCCTTACCCCTGCACTTTCTGTGACAAGAGTTTCGCGAATTCTTCGGCTTTGACCAGGCATGCTCGAACTCACAGGGGCGAGACGCCGTTTCCCTGCACCAGCTGTGACAAGAGGTTTAAGACTTCGGGTAATTTGATCAAGCACAATCGAATCCACACGGGGGAGAAGCCTTTTGCCTGCAAGAACTGTGGATTCAAAACTGCCTGGTCGTCGACTCTGAAGGCGCACCAGAAGACATTTTCTCACTGATTCTCCCGTTGATTCCGCAGATCCTTTGTCGTTGTTTCTTGTTGTTTTTGTTGTTATTAAAGAAATACAGTATCTGTTTTCTCATCCAAATGGTGGTTTCCCCACTTTTCTATCGCTTCTTTGCATTATTCTTCCTCATTTTAAAGCATTTTCAGTAATGACTACCTTGATGGAGGAGGAGCCCTTCGTGGCCGTCGTCAGCAACAAACACATGTCCATGACATGTTCAAAGTGCTTCGCCTGGGTTAGTCTTCGTGCATTCGTAACCTTAAACTTTGCTTAGAAGACTAATAATTAGGTTAAAATACCTTAATAATTAGCTTAAAATACTTTGAAGCTTCCAGAACCTCATCGGCGCCAATCTGGTGAATCTCAGTCGCTGTGCTGGCTGTCATACGGTCTACTACTGCAGTAAGGAGTGTCAGAAGGCCGACTGGCAGGACCACAAGGTAGAAATTACTGCCACCCGAATGTCACCAAATCGTACTTTTCGTATAGCTGCCCGGCCAGAAGCGCCAAATTTTCATAAGTGATTCTGTTTCAGGCGGAGTGCAAGCTCCTTCGAGCGGTGACTGTCCTTCCTTCGCAGGACGTCCGCATGATCGCCCGTATCCTTGACAAGTCGAAGAGATGTCCCGAGTACAAGGCCTTCAATGGAAGAACCTACGATTCCCTCATGGATCGTGAGTTAGAGGAACAATCGAGGTGTCCAATTTGGCCGCGTTTCTCAAATTACGGACCGGTCCGTTGGACCCAGGCCGGCCCGAACGAGCGATGTTTTGAGTATAGAACAGGCAAAATTCGAACAAAATTGGTGCATTTGTTTTTTGGATCCTTTAAAATGTCTTAAATATGTTTCTACTTATCACATTAGTCAATTAGAGTTGGACAAAAAGAAATACACCGACCGGGATCGAACTTTGGTTTTGTGGTTGATATTCCAATTTGTTGAATGTAGCTGAACAGGCTTTATGCCACAAGCTTACATGTTAAAAAAACGTTAGAATGCGGCCTAAGGATGCCATCTGCGGGAAGAAGCAGATGCATATGTGGTCATCTGCAGAAAAAAGCGGCCCGAGGATGCCATCTGCTGTAGAAAGCGGCCTGAGGATGCCATCTGCGGTAAAAAGCAGAAAAGATGACACTTTCGTGAGTGTTTAATGAACAATTCGGACACTTTAATTTAAAGTTTAAAAACATATGGTTAAACCGTATTTCGATCAATAAAGCCTATTTTCAGATGTTGCTGATGCGAAGAAATCACCTCCTCACATGGAGAAAATCTTTCCCCTCTGCCGCGACGTCATCGCCTTCATGGGCCGCAGGGCCCCCGACATGGAGGCCGTCTTCCTCGCCTACTGGAAGGTTATTCATTTCGCTTCTGCATAATTAGAAAGTTTCAGAAAGCCACCAACGCCTTCGGGATCAACGACGGAACGCCGGGCGGGGACTTCCGCGGGGTTGGCCTATACCTCGGTCTCTCCGTGCACTACCACGCCTGTGACTCCGAGTGCTGGGTGGTTTGCAGCGGACCGAAGCTGCTTCTGAGGACCACCAATAAACAGATGAAATACAGCGAGAATGTGGGTTGATTGGCTGAAACTGGAGACAATCTTCAATTTTTCAGCTGACGATCTGCTACCCGAGTGGAGATTTCACCAGAAACACCACTCTTCGTCGGCTGAAGCTCCACACTTCCTTCTTCTTCACGTGTATGTGTCCAGAGTGCTTCGAATTGGAATTGGTAACTTCCTTCAGTTTCCATCATCCTCCTCATTTTCAGAACAGGAACCGCCTGGCCGGTCGTTCTGGCTGCTGTTCGAAGGGCTGGTTCCCCGGAGTGGCGTATGAATTCGATATCACCGAGGAGAAGTGGAGCGAGTGTGGAAAGAAAGTGCCGGAGGAAAACATCCACAAGGCGGGTTTTTGTGTTTTAAGGGTGAAAAGTCAATGTTGTAGGTGATGGAGGCGAATAAGAAGCTCGAGATTGCCATCGCCCAGTACGATTTCAAGCCGGAAGAGGTGGATGAATTCGACCTGATCGATCGCTACATCAAGCTCTACGAAGATAACAAAGAGGTGCTTTTTGGCAACCAAAGGCCGCTTACTTTTTGGCAATTAACGGCGTTTCCTTTTAAATTTAGCTTCATTCCAGATCCTCTCCGAGCACAATGTGAATCTGATCGGTTGCTCTGAAATTATCTATACGTCGGCTCTGCACCGAAACCTTCCCGCGGCTGTGAAATACGTGGATATCTCTCTTCCCATGATCAGGTAATCATTTTTGCCTAAAAATACCGAAATTCCCAATTTCAGACAGCGCCCGGCCGGCCTCAACCGTTCGATGGGCCTCTGTCGCCGCTATATGCTCTACGATATGGCTAGGAAGCCGCTGGGCGAAGTGAGGAAGGCCTGCGAGGAGGCACTGGAGACGGTGGAATTGGTCTACGGGGAGAAGCACGAACTGACGGCGCAGATGAGGCTCAAGGCGATGGAGCTGAAGTTCGCCAGCCAGTTTGGAATGCGTTGATTGGTTTTTGGTGGTGTGGTGTGATTGAGTTGTGAATGAATTTTTGTCTGGGAAATATTGTAGTTTGTTTCTTAGAACGTCATCTCTCTAAAACTCAAACAGACCCTTTATAAGCGCTGTCTAAAATAAGAAATTGAACCACTTCTTGGATTTTGATCTTATGCGGTGTGCAGTCTTCCAACGGCAATTTTTGAGGGGTTTTTCAAAGTTATTTTTTACGACCCTACTCATCGAAGAAAAGGCTTGATGAACGCGACAAATTCCATATGGTTCGCTTTTTTACCGCAGCTGGCATCCTCAGGTTGCTTTTTTATCACAGATGACCGCAGACAGCATCTGCTTTTTGCGAAGATGACATCTTCTTTTTTTGCCAAAGATCTCATGTTGATTTTTTTTACAGAAAAGACGGCCTTGCTTGATGAATTGTCGATTTTGCAACACAGAAGTCACGGATACCTATCTGCTTTAAAAAAAGTTCTACTGGTTCGTCGCATGTTGATATGGGAAGGAATCAGAATCCAGCACGCTAAAGGACTAAACATGAATTTCAGAAACCCCCAAATCAATAAAAGTATTCTGTACCTTCTTTATAACAACGCAACAAGAAGGAACAATAAAACGACATCAGAACGGAATCAGTGCTCGTACTTCTTCTGGTGCGCCTTCAGATTCGACCTCTGCGCCGTCTTCTGTCCACAGGTGGCGCAGGAAAAGGGCTGCTCCCCCCTGTGTGTCCTCTTGTGGTCCTTCAGATTGCCGGAGCTGGCCATCATCAATCCGCAGACGTCGCAGAAGAAGGGAAGCTCCCTCGTGTGGATTCTCTGGTGGCTCTTCAGATGAGAGGCCCTGGCTGCCTTGCATCCGCAGGTTTCACACTCGAAGGGCCGTTCCCCGGTGTGAGTCCGAACGTGCAGTTTCAACTGGGAGGAAGTGGAGAAGGCCTTGTCGCAGAAGAGGCAGGGGAATGGCTTCTCCTTCGTGTGGCTGCGGAGGTGAATCTTCAGGTGACAGGAAGTGGCCGCTTTGTAGTCGCAGAATTCACATCCGTAGGGTCGCTCTCCCGTGTGGGTCCTCTGGTGAATCTTCAATTCGTTGGCCCGACCGAAGCGTTTCTGACAAGTATCACACTCGAAGTTTTTCTCTCCAGTGTGGGTGGCGTAGTGTCGGCGGAGAATAGAAGGATGGGCGAAGGATTTCTGGCAGAAACTGCAGAGGAGGGGTTTCGGATGGATTTTCATGTGTTCCACTAGATCCGCGAGCGAAGGGAACTTCTCAAGGCAGCCGTCGACTGGACAGTTCTTCTCAAAACTGTCCTGATTCTGAAATACAAAAATTAGCATTGAAGAAGAAATAATTACCATAGAGATATTGCCATCCACGTGGCTCCCTCTCTCCTCCTGATCTTCTTCCTTGGCGCAGCTTCCAAATCCCCACATTTTCTTGATCAAGGGAGCATCGATCGCCTGAAAATAGCAGTTTAATTTTTTTTAAACATTTCTAAAATAACAAAATCAATCAACTTTAGTAAGACATTCCGAAAATACTTACCTCCTCCTTGACAATCAGTTCTTCCTTTTGTCCCACAGCCAGACGCATCTCTCCCAGTTCTTCCTTCGGCACGATCATGTCTAAACCGGTGCGATTCGCCTAAAATTCACTTTTTCTTTCTGAAAACAAGGGAAAATTACCTGTTGTTCGAGTTGAAACAATAGAATATCCAAGGGCCCTAGCTGCACGGTGTGTCCATCCACGAATTCCTGAAACAATCAACAATGGGGACCGGTCGCTTCTGACCTTCACTCCATCATTCTTGGAGAATAGTTGCTGATCCTCCGGAATCGAATCCATTCCCGGTTCGAACCCAGATTTTACCTGAAACGAACAACAGTAAATTAAGAGGTGAAATAACAAAGGTATATAATGGGTAAAACCACAATTTGAGTGAGAAATGACAGTTGTATTGATTTAATAACAGCGTGACAACATAACAAAGTATACCAAATTAACGGAATCAACGGGAGAATCAGTGATTATACTTCTTCTTATGCGCCTTCAGATTCGCCGACTGAGCCGCATTGTATTCACAGTTCTTGCAGGCAAAGGGTTTCTCCCCCGTGTGGATTCGAGTGTGCCTGACCAAATCACCCGAAGCCTTGAATCTCTTGTCACAGCTGGGGCAGAGATACGGAGTCTCGCCAGAATGAGTTCGAGTGTGCCTGATCAAGTCATTCTTACACTTGAACTGCTTGTTACATGTGATGCAGGCAAACGGTGTCTCTCCCGTGTGAGTTCGAACGTGCTTCGTCAAAGTCGAAGAATCCCCAAAGCTCTTGTCGCAGAAGCTGCAGGGGAACGGTTTCTCCTTCGTGTGAATACGGAGATGTGTCTTGAGACTGTCAGGCCTGGCTGCCTTGTAATCACAGAGGGGACATTCGAAGTTCTTCCCTCCAGTATGGGTGGCGTAGTGTTGTCGGAGAACCACCTGCTTGGGGAAGAATTTCTTGCAGAATCCGCAAACGACGGGATTCGGATGGCTTTTCATGTGTTTCACCAGATCTGGGTAAGAAGGGAACTTCTCAAGACATCCGTCTACGGGGCAATTCTTCCTTTCATCAGCAGCATTCTGACTCTCTTCTTCTTTCTTGACAGCTGCTTCGTTGGAGAAGAAATCGTGGACATTGAAGGAGCCACGAACACCCTGAAAAAAGACAATTTTCCTGCATTTCTTGGAGAACCAAACCCCTTCTTCAGCGGCTGGCAGATTGGCGCCTGTTTGGATAGATTTCTGTGTCATGGAATGTCCAAAAACGAAGGGAAATGACTCAGCCTCTTCCTAAAACTGATTATAGGGTATATTTGGCTGAAAGTTACCTTGACTTCAGCTGTTAGCTCCTTCTGAGTGATGTAGTTGTTGGTTTCCACTACAGAAGTCACCTTCCTCCTCTTTGGCTCCTTCAACTCACCATTTAATTGAAAAATGCAGATTCTCACCGGATTCTTGACAAAATCTGGATCCTCTCTCGGAAAGTAGCCTCCATAACCCCAGAGCTCTCCATCTTCAACTTCTTCTTTGACAAAGGGAGCGTCAACTACCTGAAAATCACATTTACTATTGAAAAATCACAAAAATTTTTAAAAAAAAACGTTTTGCAAAAAGAATCAATGTTTAATAGAAGAGGTACCACCTCCTCCTTGACGAGCCATTTTCCATCTTTCCCTGATGTCAGCCGCATCTGTCCTTCTTCAGAATCCACAACTTCGTCCTAAGAACAGCCAATTAGTGGAAAAAGCGGCTGATTACCTTGACCATATCGTTTGAAAAGAGTTTCAGTTCTTCTAAATTCTGATCAATTCTGGGTCAGAACTCGGAATTCCTCTGAAATTGACAGTTTCACATCTCGAAAATGATAAAGGTATACAAGTGGAGAAAGCCACAATGTGAGGAAGAAAACACATTTTGTATTGATTTATTAACAACAAATACAACGATATTAACTGGAAACAATGAAAACGGAATCGACGGGAGAATCAGTGATCATACTTCTTCTGGTGCGCCTTCAAATGCGTCGACTGAGCCGCCCTGTATTCACAGTTCTTGCAGGCAAAGGGTTTCTCCCCCGTGTGGATTCGACTGTGCCTCGTCAAATCACCCGAAGTCTTGAATCTCTTGCCACAGCTGGGGCAGAGATACGGAGTCTCGCCAGAATGAGTTCGAGTGTGCCTGATCAAGTCACTCTTTCCCTTGAACTGCTTGTTACATGTGATGCAGGCAAAGGGTTTCTCACCCGTGTGGATTCGAGTGTGCTTGACCAAGTCACTATTAGACCAGAATTTCTTGTCACAAGTCCTGATCAAGTCACTCTTTCCCTTGAACTGCTTGTTACATGTGATGCAGGCAAAGGGTTTCTCCCCCGTGTGGATTCGAGTGTGCTTGACCAAGTCACTATTAGACCAGAATTTCTTGTCACAAGTGATGCAGACAAACGGCGTTTCCCAACTTTGCGTGAAGTAGTGTCGACGAAGGTCCCACGCCCGAGCGAAGGATTTCCTGCAGCAGCCGCAGATGACAGGATTCGGATGGATTTTCATGTGTTCGACCAGATCCGGGTAAGAAGGAAGCTTCTCAAGACAGCCGTCAACAGGACAACTCTTCCTTTCATCAGCAGCATTCTGACTCTCTCCTTCTTCTTCCTTGACAGCTGCTTCGTTGGAGAAGAGATCGTGGACATTGAAGGAGCCACGAACACTCTGAAAAAAGACAATTTTCCTGCGTTTCTTGGAGAACCAAACCTCTTCTTCAGGGACTGGAAGATTGGCGCCTGTTTGGATAGATTTCGGTGTCACGGACTGTTCAACCACAAAAGGGAACGACTTAGCCTCTTCCTAAAACTGGTTATTTGATAAATTAAGCAACAAAGTTACCTTGACTTCAGCTTTTGGCTCCTTCTGTGAGAAATAGTTGTTGGCTTCAATGGCAGGGGTCAACTTGCTCCTTTTGGGCTCCTATAAATGTCACAAGATAATTTTATTTTGAACGCAGTTTGGCGGCTTCGAAAAAGGGCGAAATTTGACATACCACCTTAACTGGCCATCTTAAGTCGAAAAATGGAAAATTGTAAAACTTCAGAATATTGCATTTTAGGTTACGATGGATGAATATAATGTTTGGATCACTTTAACTACCCATGTACTACCCTTTTCCGAAAAATACCCCTACCCACTCTTAACTTTTGGACTCCTACCCACCCCTAACTCTAGCAACCCCGGATTTACCCTCCCAACATATGAAAACTCACAAGATTCTCGGCAAAATCTGGGTTTCCTCTCTTGGCGCAGCCTCCAATCCTCCACATCTCCTCATCCTCCATTTCTACCTTGACCATGGGTTTGGCAACTATCTGAAAATCAGATTTTCATGCTAAAAAGTCCAGAAAATTAGAAATTTTTTCACAGAAAGCGGCAATTTTAACGAGAAGATTACCTCCTCCTTGACGGGCCATTTTTCATCTTTACCAGCTGTCAGTCGCATCTGCCCTTCTTCGGAATTCACAACTTTCTAAAAGCAGGCAATTAGTGGGAAAAGCGGCTGATTACCTTTACGATATCGTTTGAAAAGAGTTCCAGTTCGTCTAAATTCTGATCCATTCTGGGTCAGAACTCAGAATTCCTCTGAAAACAGTCAAAAAAAATGTGAAGCGATAAAGATAGAAAAGTGGGGAAACCACAATTTGAGTTTAAAAAAATGCATTTGTATTGATTTAATAACAACGAATACAACAAGATTAACTGGAAACAACATGACAATATTGAATCCGTGGGAGCTGTCTCTTCAGATTGTGCCCATGTGCGTACGCAGGTGCTTCTTCCAGCCAGAGGGCCTCGTGAATCGTTTTTCGCAGAAATCGCAGCCGTACGGCTTCTCCCCCGTATGGATTCGATTATGCCTTGTCAGATCACTTGAAGCCTTGAACCTCTTGTCACAGCTGGTGCAGGGGTAGGGTGCCTCGCCAGTATGGGTGCGTTGATGAGTCTTCAAAGAAGAGCCCTGGGTTGTTCTGAATCCGCAGGTGTTACACACATAGGGGCGTTCCCCTGTGTGAGGTCGAAGGTGCCTCGACAACTCTGCAGAAGTCGCGAAACTCTTGTCGCAGAAAGTGCAGGAGTGAGGTCTCTCCTTCGTGTGAATCCGCAGGTGTGTCTTGAGACTCACATGTCTAACTGTCTTGAATTCACAGAGATGACATGCGAAGTTCTTCTCTCCTGTATGCATAATGTAGTGATCACGAAGGTGACACGGCTGGGCGAAGGATTTCTTGCAGAATCCGCAGACGACAGGTTTTGGGTGGGTTTTCATGTGTTCCACCAAATCCGGGAGAGAAGGAAGCTTCTCAAAGCAGCCGTCTACAGGACAACTCTTCTGATTCTGAAACATTCTGAAATTAGCATTTGAGGCAAATCATCTACCATAGATTCATCCAGAACCTCATCCTCTTCTTCCTTGACGGCTGCCTCGTTGGAGAAGAAATCATGTGCATTGAAAGAGCCACGAACACCCTGAAATATGAAAACTTCTAAGAATTTCTTGGAGAACCAAACCTCTTCTTCAGCGACTGGAAGACTGTAGCCGACCTGATCCGATTCCAGGTGCACGGCGTCAGTCTCTGTCTAAAACGTTTATAAGAAATACTAGTTATAAGAGCATTTTAACCAAAAAGTTACCTTGATTTCAGCTTTTAGCTTCTTCTGCGTCATGTAGTTATTGGTTTCAACCGCAGAAGTCACCTTCCTCCTCTTCGGCTCCTATAATCCCATGTTTCATAGAAAAATACGAAATCTCACCGAATTCTTGGCAAAATCTGGGTTTCCTCTCTTAGCGCAGCCTCCAATCCGCAACATCTCTTCATCGTCCACTTTATTCTTGACCAAGGGATTATGGGAAGCCTGAAATATCTAAATTTCTGGTTTTCTCCCAAATTTGTGAATGATTCGGTCACATTTTAAGGAAAATTCCCACCTCCTCCTTGGCGGGCCATTTTTCATCTTTCCCAGCTGTCAGTCGCATCCGTCCCTCCTCGAGCTCCATGATTGGTTCCTAAAAATCCAATGAATTAGGAAAAATAGCCGTTTCTGACCTTCACTCCATCCTCGGAGAACAGTTGCAGATCCTCGGGAATCGAATCCATTCCCGATTCGAACCCAGAAAATACCTAAAATCACTTCAATTCCTCCGCCGAAAAACAATTACGAATATAAAAACCATCGAATCAAACGACTGTGTCACATAAACATTGAGATGTTGCATAATTTAATGTAATTCAATGACAGTGGATAAGACAATTACGGTAAGTAATAACAATTACAAAATGAGAGAATCTGGGATTATCACACGCGGAAGGGACTGGGGGATGCAGATTCCACGCGGGAAAGGCTTCTGACGCCCAGAAGGCGTTTCCTCAACTCCTCGTCGGAAGAGGACTTCTGGGAGCAGTCGTCGATTAGACACGGCTTTTCGGCGATGCTGTGATTCTGAAAACATTCCATTGGCGTTAGAATTATAGGATGTCTACCGTTGAATCCTTGTATCCACAGTTCTGTCCAATTCTTGGCCTTCCTGGTCTTCTTCTGCAGTTCCACCGTCATCTGAAGTCATGGGGATGGGATCGAACATCTGAAATGTTCACTTTGGCTCTTACAGAGAAGCTTCGACGTAGGTGGCCGCTTTCTGCGTCTTTTGGTGACCTCAGGCCGCTTTCTCCGGTAGCAATTGGCCGCTTGGACCACTTTTTGGCAATAATAGGCCGCATAAACCGCTTTCTGCCAACAATAGACCGCTTCGACTAAACAATCGAGTCAGCCAGGTGACATCAACAAAATAGCGGCTGGCACTAGAAATGGAAGCGACAGGTCGTAATTAACCAATTGATTTTGAACAAACCGCTTTTATCCGTTTAATAAGCAGAATTTCCTTCGAATTAGAGGAAAATCAAGCCGGGACGCAACCGCAGCGCGTGAGAACGCAAATTTGTGTTTCTGGTGGTAAAAGTACCTCAATTGCCGATAATTACGGCAATTGATATTGAGCCAGTAAAATTAGATTTTACGCCCAAAATTCTGCCTGAAGATACAAAAATAGAGCCAGTCAGCTGGTTTGCGCAAATCGACGTTCAGCACTGCTCCGAAGCTTCATTTTTAAGTTGTATTTATTAATTTTACAATTTTTAAATAAACCTACGTTATAATCTCCAAGACTGGGCGAACAGTCGCTGATCGGTCATTTCCTGTGGCGGCCGGGAAGAGGAGGGCTTCTGGGAGCCTGACACTAAGTATTTGGAGTAGAAATCATATATTGTGAAAAATAAGTAAAATAACAAGAAAATACATCAAAGATAAGCTAAATCTCAAGATTTTTTGATTTAGTTATTAAGGGAAATTACAATTTAACCCGAGAAAAAGCGTTAATTTTTATAAAACGCCTTAAAATTTATATATTCTCGTTGTATTCAATAAATCTAACAACATTTACATTTAATTAAGGTAATTTAACTGTAAAAACTATTAGAAAATACAAAATTGAATTAAAAACAGGCGCTTGGAACTCCACTGGTGCCAGCCGTTCTACAACTCTTATTTACCCTTAATCTAAATAGAAAAAAATTATTATAATTTAATTTTTCAAAAAATTTTTTAATTAAAAAAAGAAAATGAAACTTTAAAAGAATAAAAAACAAAAGAAAAAGGAATTCCACTCGCCGAAGCTGGTTGCACTATCGTTGTCTCCGTCCTCCACGCTTACACTAAACACAAATGAAAGTGAAAAACTGTTCAGAACTGCTCTTTACACCTCCGGCGTGGGCTGGCCCGCTTCCGCAAATTTCGGCCACCTTTAGCATTACAATTAGCACACACTGCGGTTTTTGTACCGACCTATTACCAATTTTCGTTATTTTTCCTCAATGAGAACCATTTATCTTGGATTGTAAAAGCAATTACAACCATCTTAGAAAACTATTCACCCATAAAATCACGATACATCAAAAGTACATAAAACAACAGTTGTGGAGAAGTTACTGCCAGTAGCTAGCCGAACTACGATCCAGTTTCTGTAGCATTTGGGTCACATCCTCGTCAACACGGGCCAGCAGATCCAAGAGGTCGTGCGGGGCGAAACTGAGCTTATTCGGGAGCAAATCGTTGAACGTGGACCCGCAGATAGCTAGGGAACTGTGGCCAACCTTGACCTTCTCCTGGAAAAAAGATCATTGTAAAAAGAGACAGGCGGCTTTGCAGCGTTTCCCAAATTATAGATAATATTCAGCTATACAGAAAACTCTATGCGACCTCAAGTTTTTAGATCGTTTTTAAGATTCTACTTCGAATTCTGGTGAGATCAGGCCGCTTTCTGATTTTTCTGGTAATATTAGGCCGGTTTCTGCTATTTTTCAGGTGATCTTGGGCCGCTTTTCGCTTTTTCTGGAAACCTCAGGCCGCTTTCTGCTGTTTCTGGTGACCTCCGGCTGCTTTTTGATTTTCCCGGTAACCTTAGGCCGCGTTTTTTTTGTTGACCTTAGGCCGCGTTAAAGGCGAATACGAAAAGAGGTCCTTGACGGTTTCCTTCAGATAGATTTACCTTGAGCGCCTTCAGATCGAAATGGTAGGCGAGGAATGTTTTGTTAGCACATTCTACACATTCCCTCTTCCCACACCAGTGATATCCGATGACCATTTCCAGGTTGTCAGTGGGGATGTCGAATTGTTTCAGAAGCCTCAGAAGGGGAATCAAAGTCTTCCAGAAACCTGGAAATTGAAATTTTACATTAAATCTAAAAACTTCAAAATGAAGAATCTAAAACTGACGGTTTATTCGGGACCAGGCCTCCTGAACGTTGCACTTGAGAAAGGAAGTGTCTTGGAGGGTGGAATAGTACAATAGATTCAGCATGTTCTTGAATGCGATCGCATCTCCCTCGATCTGGATTCGGTCTTTCTTCTCCTGAAACACAACTAGGGAAGGAATCTAAAAGAGAGACTACCTCATCGATGAATAACAATTTCTGGAACGATTCAAAACGGGCGGCTAGGACCAGAAAAGTGTAAACATAATTACAAATAAACTAGTCTGTTGAAAGACGATAAAAGGCAGTAGGACATAAAGACAAGCGTTTTATGGCATTTACGACTTGCCTCGGTTGAAAATACGGAGTAATAAAGTTTTGCAGTGAAATTTTTTTTAAAAATTTTGCGCGCTTGATAAACACTTAAAATTTGCTCTACAATAATATAAACATCGTTATGTTTATTACAAGTGTTAAAAACAAAACAAAAAAGTTTGCCCCGGAGTGAATTCGAACACTCAATGTTAGCCTTGTACGCCTCGCATTTCGGCCATGTCTGCCCGACACGGACCGTTTTGGCCCGGTTTATAAAAATAATGGGATTGTCCGGAGGATTATTTGAGCCGTCTAGAAAATGCAAATTTTTAAAATTAAGCAATGCAACAAGGTTGGTCGGTTTAAAAAGCCTAATTTATGTTTCTACTCACCCTGGTCACTTCGAAAATTTTATAAATTACTTAATGAGAAATCAGGTGTAATTTGTTTTAACAAAAAGCGTTTGTTTCAACAAAAAAAACATCCTTAATTTCCTTTAGGCTAAAGTTTAGCAGTTAAATAAAAGTACATTTTTTATAGAAGGTCCGTGAATTTAAATCCTCTGAAAACTCACCATCGAATGAACTCTGAATTCAGTCTTCCCTACAATAAGAGTGAGATCCGACATCTGCACGCTCCCAAACTCGTAGATCATTGGCACGGACTGCTCAATCATCAGGGGCGCCTCTGGCACGCTCTTACACTCCCTGAAAATGAGCGTTAACTAAAATAAATCTCAAATACCTAATGTACTCGCTACCAACAATTCTGCCCAGCTGTGCAGCCAAACCCCTAGGCGAAATGAAGAAACAATCGGTGACCTCGGTGAGCTTCTTGAGGCAGAAGTTGATGCACTGGGGGTTCATCCTCAATCGCTCCTAAAATCGAATTGTGGCTGAGTATATTTAGTTAAATTACGTAAACTGTCTCTAATCCGTAGTGGAATCCGATGAGAAGGCGCATGGTGCACCCGAGGCAACTTGTATTTCCGCAGAAAATGACGCAGCAAAAGAAAATGATTATTTTTTTAAATAAATTTAAAATAAATAATTTAGAAAAAATTAAATTATCAAAAATTTCGAAAATTAATTTTTTTTGTTTGAAAAATCAAGGTTTGTTTTGTATATAATATTTTTAAACTAGGTATATGACAATTATTTGCAAAAAAGACTTTTTCCTGACGGTCATAGACGTTGAATTCTTCTCTATATGTTCTTTCTTATTCTATCTCTCCCTCTCGGTCTCTGTTTTACTCTATGTGTCCCAGTCACCTAGGTGGCCCGATAGTCCACCCTTCCTCATTCCATACACCTTTTTTTTGTAGAAATACACTTTTTGTTGTAGTTTAATTAAATAAGTTGGACACGCAATCATCTACCGAAGAAGATTAATCGCCTCATCCAAGAAGGTGATGAAGGACATTGGAAGACAGGAACCCTCTTTGTGAAGACATCTTCGGCTAGTGGGTACCGCTCGTCCAGCGTAGATGCGCAGGCTCCTGTATCTGGCCTCGCCTGATGTGCCGTGAAGAATCATCTACTACTGCTCTTCGTAATCCGTGTTGAGGGGCGGCCACCGAGTCATCCCCATCGAAATCTTTCTCCCCGAATATGCTTCTGTTAAGAACCGGGTGGAACTTAACAGAAGACAACAAACTCGTACTTATAAGCTTTAATGAGACAAAGGGAAAAGAGACACGGATGTTACGTTCACAGGTGTTGGCTGTCGACTGTACTGGCTTGGGTTGACTTGGGCTAGGGCTGTCGATGGGTTGTGTCTGAGGGCTGACGTTGACTGGCTGTTGACTGTAGGACGGTGTGCTGACTGTGCACGGCGCAGGTACTGTTGCTGTCGGGCTCCTTCCTTTTGTACTGTCTTTGCGTGAATAGTCCCCATGGTTCATTCGTCCCGTTGTCTGGAGGTGTGGGAGCGAAATCTCCTTTATTTTCCCACGATTTGAGCTTGATCGATACGGAGAGAAAGCTAAATCTAGAAAATCTAGCTTTTTAGTAAGAAAATAGTAGTTTGGAAGGAGAAAAGTCGTAATTATCACGAGTATTCGTGACACTCCCGAGAAGGAAGTTTTTATGGAGGAGGAAAGAAAATACGCAGTTTTTTAACCACAGTTTTATTACACCAGAAAAGAAGACAAATAAGTTGTTTCCTGCGTAGCAGGGGTGGGGGAAGACCAAAAATAAGAAAACCAGGAAGTGACTAGGAGGAAACCAGAAGTAACCTAAAAGAATGAAGAAGGGAGAAAAGTTACAGGTCTACCGTGCAGACCTTTAGATGATGGCGGCCATTGCATAGAGGGCACATGCGAGACTGGGGGAGAGTGCATTCCGCGGTGGAATGCTTGGAGGAGAAGCATACTAGGCAGTAACCCTTAAGGGTGAGGACAGCCATTTTGGCGTATGGGGACGGGAAATGAGGGCACTCGAAAGACGAATGCAAGTTCCATGGGAATGGGGAACAGAGACAACACTTGGGGGATTCTTGGAAGAATCCGTGGGAGTATCTACTGAGGGGGTTGATCTTTTTACACGGAGGTGGGTTGGTGGAAGACGACGAATGGAGACCGAGGGCGGAGATGCTGAGGGTGCGAGTAGTCTCTCCTTGAGGGAGGGATCGTTTCTTTTTCGGGATCTTCGGGATTCGACCGAATGGAATGAGGGGACGAGTAGAAGGATCTGTGGAGGCCACCTTAAATTTAGGTAAGGCAAGAACACAGGAAGTGAAACCTGGGCAATGGCGTGAGAAGACTGAGGAAGTGCCTGAAAAGGCGTAGGAGGAGCTGGAGATGCAGTAGAGCTTGGCGAGGAGGTTGTGGGGGCCTTAGAACCCGAAGGAGGCAACACAGGAGATGAGCGAAGAGGAGGAGGAGGAGCCGTCTCATCCATACCAAGAGTAATGGTTTCCAGGAGAGAAGGTTCCTTAGAGGACTTTCCAACGGAAAGAGACTGCATGGCAGCAGTTGGGAGGGTAGTGGAGGGCTGGAGGTTGCGTGCCATTACTAAAAGAAAACAATGAGGAGATATGAAAGAAAGTGGGCGAGAGAGAGAGAGTGAGTGGTGAACATTGGAAAAAAGGGAGGTTAGAGAAGTGAGCGAAAAAGAGGGAGAGAGAAATGAATGAGAGAGTCAGGCTATGGTGGCCGATTTGAACAAGAAGATGACGACTGATGTGATCGGATAGCTGCCTTTATATAGGCGAGGCCGAAAGAAGGTGGATCGACGCGGATCGTGGGAGATGCAGCTATACGACAAATCACGCCGAGAGATGACGCTGTTACTCACAAGTAGTATTATCAGAAGGAAGAAAAGAAGATGTATTGTTGTGTGACTAGAGAAGGCGAAAAAATTATCGTAGATAAGATAAAGATAGGAACCCAAAAAGTTGATAACGACCAAATCAAGTTAGTGTTGTTTGACAACTAACATCTTTCTATGGGATGATGTTAGTTTAGGTCGCGGGGTAGTGTCTCTGTGGAAGAGAGAGAGAGAGGTAGCCAGAAAATGTGCCATATGTAGTTAAAAATAAGTAATAAGATGAGAATAGCAATGCTAATGATAACAATGCGGATGTTAGAGAAAAAATGGGAAAAGAAGACTAATGGCTTCTTTAAGAATCTACTAACAGCGGAAATGTCAATGAGAGAATCGCTGTTTGAAGGATTAACAGGGACTTGAAAGGAGGAAATGTTAGTTGAATATTGTGGGATTGGTGCGACATAGCGGAGTTGTCCTTCAGCTGTAAATGTCAGGGTTTGTGCAGGACAGCTTAGAGAACAACTAAGACTCAAGTCTGATGATTGAGTATGAAGAATGATGGAATTATTGAAGCCGCTCAAGGTGCATGAAATCGAAAACATTTGAATGCCACATTTAAGGTCGACGTGAATGTCAGATAATGTTGACTTGCAGAAAAGGTACCCAGTAGCGCCTCCAAGGCAGTAGTAGCAACCATGAAAGGGAGTATTAGAGATACTACATGAAGCATCAACAGATTTTGTGGAAGCAGTTAAGTTATCAAAGGTGATCTGTATTTGAACCATGCTAGTGGAAGTGAGCATACCCGTTATGCTTTGTGGGGTAGAACGAGAGGCTTCTAATGTGAGGCCAGGGAGAGAAAGAGGAAGGGAAGTTTCAGAATTAGAAGTTAGAGATTCTAAGTCAACTTGTTTACATTGACAAGATAGGTTATCGGAATCAGAAGGAAGACAATGGCAGACGTCAGGATCAAAAGTGCAATTGAAAGATTGCGCTTCTGAACGTGAGGCGCATTGAAGATCGCCTACGCGGCCTGCTTCAGGCGCGCCGGAAGGGGCGGGATGGACAATGCTAGTTTGGCCAGTAGCTGTATTCTGTAAGAATGTGTAGCTCAAAGCGGGCATTGGAGGAATGGAAGAAGATATAACTGAGAATTGAGGACGGACGAATGGACGACCAGGATAAAGTTCTAAATTAAAGGGTTTTTTGTTTTGGCCTTCCATATTGAGAGATCCTTTTATGATAACATAAGGTGTGTATGTGGAACACTGGAAAATGCTGAAGACGGCAGAAGTGATGGGTTTAGCGAGTACACGAAAAAAGGTGCACCCGGGAGAACAGATGAAGCAACCGCAGGTTGCGCAGCCACAACTGGCAAGGCAACGGCTGTAGCCAGGGTAGGGTCGGAAGGAAGATCACTAAGAATAGTGTCCTTTTTTACATTGTTACAGAAATCACCGGAACACTGACCCATAGTAGGGCAACGTTTGTTATACGGTGTTTCATACTTATGATGGCGAGTGTAATATAAGAGTTTAGGTGAACACATAAGTTTAATGTGATCTACCGTTAATTTCACGAGACCAACTTGTTGATTCTTTACATTTTTGAGAGAGAAGCAAACGTTACGACCGTCAGTGGTAGTTGATAGTGTGGTTGATAGGGAGTACTTGCATTTAGAGGTGCCATCCCTTTTAATAATGCAGGATTCGGTTTTAGTTTGAAAAGTAGAAGCCACGGAGCAAGAAAACGTGGGTGAGACTAAGAGGGATAAGACAATAGCCGCAAGATACTGTATCTTACGAGGGGAGTAAGGAGATCTAGTTTTTACCGATGATCGATGTTTCATAGGTTTTGGAAAATCTTTAAAAGAAGAAACACGTCCATAGTAGTAAATATAAATCAGGGGAAAGGTGATGCAGCAAAAAATAAATTTTGCTACGTAGAAAAGGAAACGAAATACCCGTAGGGCGATAAGAAGAAGAAGTAGGATCATAATTAAACCTAAGCAAGTAGGAATCAAGATGAAGTTATGAGTACAATCTTTAAAGTGGATGAAAGAGTCTAAGCAAAAGCTGCAGACTGGTTCTTTGCAGATGTCAAAGAAAGGACAATTAAGACTGACATTGGAGTAGGTAATTCCTTCTTTAATGAAGCGAATAGAGACAGTTTTAGGGTTGTAAATATATTCCTCAGGAAAAGGAATGACTTCTAAATCAGAAAACGTGCAAGAGTTTCCTGACCCATCTGAAGTGAGGCATGTTTCAAAGGTTGAAGAATTCAGAAATGGAGAAACCATTATGTGGGTGGAGTTACAAGTAGCGCTGCAATTGCTACATTGTGGAGTAATGTGAAGAAATGGATAGTAGGAAAATTTTATGTGACCATACGCCCTGATAGGTATGGATATGTTGTTAATTATAAAATACACGTGTTCTTTACGTTTAAAGTAACAAAAACGTTTAGACTGAGGTGTACATGGAAAGTTCTGACAGTAGAGAGGTGTACCAGTAGACGTCGTGTCATTTCCGATACATTTAGGTGTGTTATTTAGTGTATTTTCGCGAATACTTAATTGAAGAGTTTTAACAAGATGGAGTGAGAGATCAAATAACTGTATTTGAGGAAAACTTCTCGTAGTAATATTAGGAGAACATTTGCTGATATCATTACCCTTAGTAGCGCAAAAATGTGGTTTTAGTGGTTCAAGTGCACTCAGATAGGTTGCTAGCTGAGCTGCTGATGGTTTAGCTGGACCATTGGATTGGGAACAGAAAGAAGTCCATTTTTCACAGGTACATGGAGCACCACAGTGAACAGTTGTTGTTTTGTTTTTCAAAGTAAGGAGACGAACGAACTTGTCGCCGCATTCCAAATATTTCCAGCAGAAAGGAAACATTTTGGAATCGGTTTCGTAGATGACCAAACCGTTGGTTCGGCAAGGTTCATGGTCTATATCTTTTGTGAGAGTGAGATTTCCACAAAAGGCTTCAGTCATATTATGGGCAGACGTTATAGGAAAGCCTATCCCAAGAATTGTTAAAAGAGAAATAAGGTAAATGTAGTTAGGTTTAGGTGCGTTTCGGAGACGATCTGAGCGTCTGGGAAGCGCGGGAAAGTCGAGTGTTCTGGATCGTCAGGCATATAAGTAAGAGGGCGAGAGTTTACTGATTGTTCAGCTTCAGTTACAAAAGTAATGAAGTTCTCAAGAGTGGGAATGGATTTTCCAACAGTTCTTTTTAAACTTTGTTTAAAGAGACCAATCATACGTTCGTACATACCTCCTTTCCAGGGGGCAAGTTCGACAATGAATTTCCATTCGATAGAGTTTAATTCCGCAAGGGGAAAGGATTCGGATTTGAAAATATTAGAGGCTAACTTGAAATGAGGCGCGTTATCGCTTATGAGGAGAGATGGGATGCCGCGACGGGCACAGAAACGTCGGAAGGCGTGGAGAAAGGAAGTAGTGTTTAAGGAAGGGACGCATTCACAGTGAATGGCCCTGGAAGTGAAACAAGTGAAGAGAGAAACCCACATTTTGGTGGTGAGCCCGTCGGCACTCTTGACGATAAATGGACCGGCATAATCGATCCCGGTGTGGATAAAAGGGCGCGAAGGGATCAGGCGACTAGAGGGCAACAAAGGCATTGGCGGGAGAGCGAATGGCTTTGAAAAGTGCCGTTTACAGGCGAAGCAAAAATGATGAATTGTAGATTTTACGACTGATCTACCGCGTGGAATCCAAAAGAGGGCACGAAGTTTTGACAGGGTTGTAGAGTATGAAATATGTTGAGAGGAATGATAGTGCAGAATTAGATTGCGCACAACAGGTTGATTGGGAGATTAACCGAGTTTTTCCGAGGAATCTAGTCTACTGTTAAGTTTCCAAAGAGAATCGTCGTCGTCGAAAAACAAATTGAGTTTTGCAACCATTTGTTTATCAGGAGGACAGTCTGATTGAGCTCTCCGAAAGAGGAATTTGTGAAACTCAGGAATGAAAAGAGAGTAAAATTTACCAAAGGAGATATCAGGCTTAGGCATTCGTCCTGAGAAATGTAGTATGAATTTTAGGAAATTTGTTTGTAAATGGAGTTTTCCAAGCTTTGAAAAGATGAAAAACAAGATAAGTGCCATAATATGGCGCATTTTTACGAAAGAAAAGGTATCTGGCAGAGAAACCAAAGTTTGTGGTTTTGGAATTGTAACACAACAGTGTTCAGTGGAAGTGACAGAAGTTTGAGGCTCAGATAGAGCCTTAAGACTATTATGGAAGACAGAATATATCTCGTGATTAGACACTTGAGATGTGTGGAGAATAGGCGTGCGTAGAAACGCAGGGCCATAAAACCACAAAGGTGATGAATGTAGCATATCGGGGGTGCTCCCACGGCTCAGAATGTCCGCGGGATTGATCGATGTCGAGACGTGTTGGAAAGTGATTGGGAAAGGGGTCGACATGATCTCAGTTACTCTGTTTTTGACGAAAACGGAGATGGGTTTATCATTTGTAAGCCAGGCAAGAGCACATGATGAATCAGACCACAGAAAGTAAGAAGTGATATTAAAATTTAAGTGATTGGTGATAAATCTCAGAAGACGTGTGCCAATTAAGATTGCCATGAGTTCCAATTTAGGAATTGTCATTCCATCTATGGGAGACAATCGAGATTTAGCGAAAAGAAGATAGCTGTCTGGCTCTTCCGTGTTACAATTGATAAAACGAAGGTAGATGCAGGCACCATAAGCAATTCCGGAGGCATCAACAAAACAATGGAGGCTGAGTTCCTTGTTCATGTTAATGGGAAGAAAACGGGGAAATTCAAACGGATCGACTTCATTCCAGACGGACGAGATTTCAGTCCATTTGTTAGCTAGATCTGAAGGTAGAGGGTCATCCCAAGAAAGTTTTAACTTCCAAAGGGACTGGAGAAAAACTTTAAGAGGTACTGTAAGAGGGCATAAAAGACCCAAGGGATCAAAGAGGGAAGCGGTGAACTTCAAAATAGTTCTTTTAGTATTTTTTTCGGAAGTGAATGTAGGTAAGGTAAAGGAGAGAAGATCAGAGTTAGTATCCCAGTGAATTCCAAGAACTTTTAATTGTTCAGGAGGATCTTCACCAAGGGATCGAAGGAACGTCATGAATTCTTTATTATTCGAAGTGAAGTCACGAAGGTTCATTTTTGCGTCAGAAAAGAGTTTTCTGGAGGAATAGTAATGTGCCTTAGCTTCCTGAAAGTCAGAAGCTGGCATCATAGCATTATCTACGTAGAGATTTTGCAAGAGGTCTTTTGAAAGAGGATAATTTGATATTTGTAAGTGATGTACAATTGTAGCGGCTAAGAGGAAGGGTGAAGAGATAACTCCAAAAGGAACACGTACAAATCGGTAAATGACCATGTTCTGCATGGAGATAGGTTGAGTGAGATCTTTTAACCACAAAAAACGAGTAACTTCTCTGTCAGGAAAGTCGAGTTCAATCTGTAGAAAAGCCTTTTCAATGTCACTGATTAGGACAAAAGGAGGAATTCGGAATCGGAGTAAAACTCCAGCAATTTCGGGAAGAAGAACGGGACCTCTATAGAGGCAATCATTAAGGCTTTTATGCCCGTTCATTTTGGCAGATGCGTCGTAAACAATACGGATTTTGGTAATTAACTTATTTGGAGTTATGACTGGATGGTGTGGTATGTAATGAGTAAGAGATCCTTCGATAGGAGCTTGAGGATCAACTTTCTCGATAATACCCAGTTTTAATTGTTCTTCAAAGATAGCATTATACTAGTCAAGTAAGTCTTTATCTTTTTGGACTTTATTGAGAACTGAGCGAAGTCTTTGAAAGGCGAGAGCAAAATTGGTAGGGAGAGGAGGATCAGACTGATTGTATGGCCATTTTACTATGTATCTTCCATTGTTACATTTGATAGTAGAAGCAAATATGCGCATACATTCCTCGTCGTCATTAAAAGTAGGACTATCAGTTATTCCAATAGATTCTAGTTTCCAAAAATCTTCCACTGTTTTGTGGGCTTCTGTACTTTCAGTTTTAGCCTTATCTTTTGGAAGAGGCTCAATAATAGAGAAAGTCTGACTATAAAGAGTTGTTTGGAGGGCACGAAGCCTGCCACGTCCACTTAACATGTGACCAATGCACGTGTTAATAAGACTGAAGCCAGAAGGAAGGTTGGTAACTGTGTGACCAGTGAAGATGTCCCAGAAATAATCGGAACCAATGAGGATTGAAGGACGGACATGGGCTACTGGAAGAATAATTTCACTATGATTCTGGAGTTTCTTGAGCTCATAAGGAGATAAGGGTACATGTTTCATAGCCGTAATTGGTTCTGGCATTGTTGAAACGAACATAGGAATTGGAGAAGAATTTTTAGTATGTAATAGAAGAGATAATCTTTCTGTTTTAAAAGGCATAGGATCGGATGAACCGAAGATGCTTAAAAGAATCTCTTCACTTCCTAAATGAGGAAGTCCAAGTTCTTGAGCGAAATCTTGGTGAATGTAGCTCCTTGTACTACCACTGTCAAGGAAAGCTACAGTTTTGACGACTTCAGAAGGATTTTCAGGATGGGAGATTGACAACGATACACAACATAAGAACTTCATCTTGATTGATTAGAATGGGTTCTTCAATGTCGGTAGTGGAAAGAGCGGAAAAAGTGGAAAGAATTCAGAGGGAATCGGAAGAGAGCAGGAGGTATTATTATTAGACAAAGATTCACTGAGATTGGAATGAGGAGCGAGAACAAGCGACTGTTGAGTGACTTCGTTAGTCACAATGATAGGATGGGCAGATGAATGCTTCTGCTTATTTGACTTAGGAGAAAAATTTTTTTTCACCGCAGGTGAACCTGGGGATGGAGAAGAAGATTTTTGGGGAGAATTGTTAGATGAAGATAACTGTGAAGCGTTATTGCATAACGAACTGTGATGACGTAAACCGCAGTGTTTGCAGACAAAGCGGCTCTGACAGTCGGAGAGCAGATGGCGCGGATATAGACAATTACGACACACTTTACGATCGCCGACGATCTTGTGTCTGTCTCCCAATGGCATAGGGCAGAAGTTGGGACCGTGCGAAGGGTCATCGCAATAGAAACAAGGTTTGTCTTTTTTATTTCCATTAGGGTTAATTGGAGGGCGGTTAGTACTGTTGGTCGTATAAGTAAAGGAGTTATGGGAGTCGTTTTCATGAGACACAAAAGTGTGACCAGTGTTAGGAGACTGAAAATTGCGTCTGTTATGATTATGGAAGGAATTCTGACGAGAAAAGGGTTTTTGGAATGAACGGTTAACGTTCGAAGAAGATCGTGGAGAAGGAGAAAATGTGTTATTGTCGTGGCGAACTCTGTCAATGGTAGCTTGAACAGTTAAGGCTTCTCCAACGAGTTCTAGAAGGCGTTTAGTGTTCGGAGTGACACCTTTCTGACTGGCAATGATACGAGTCATGATTTTAGAGGGGAATTTACTTTCCAGGATTTGGGCATGAGAAGTAGTATTGAAATTTTCGCCCATAGACATCAATTGTTGATAGATAGACGAAATGTAACGGAAAGATTTTATGACGTCAGAGGCAGAGTCTCTGTGGACTTTGAAGGAGAAGAAACGGGAGCGGAGCGTGTGAAGAATTGTATTTTTATTGCCATATGTCTTTTCGAGAAGATCTAAGGCGATTTTATAGTTTTCAGAAGTGATCGGAATTCCGGAAATGGCACGAAGAGCGTCACCTTTAAGGTAGCTACGAAGATAATGAAACTTGAGACAGTTATCTCAATTTTGGTTACCGATAAGGGAAGTAAAGAGTTGAACAAAGGTGTTCCAGGCGTTTACGTCGCCGAAGAAGTGAGGAATCTGAATGGGACTCAGATGTGAAGCAGCAGCGAGCTGCATTGGAGGAGAAGAAAAAGGAACAGAAGGAGTTGTAATAGAGTTTGGATTTTGGTCTCTCTGAGGAGGATTAGGTGTTTGGGCCGGATAAGAAGGGCCAAGATGAATGAATGTGGATTTTATCTCATTTTGAGATTCAGACTGGTTGAAACCAGGGTTGCTGTTGCTATAGGCAGCGGGAGCATCGACAAGAAGAGTGTCGTCTAAGTTTTCTGCTTTTTCAGAGGCAGTTTTGAAAATGGCATCGGCGGAAGGGACGGAACGAAGTGTGTCATCATCGTTGTCATGACGTAAGTGATACTCGTCAGTCCATTTCTCATGGAGATCGTGAAGCTGTTCGAGGATATCATTGGCAGTATCCAAAGAAGGATAAACGTCATGGTGAGGTTCGGCAAAGTATTTGTCCCAAACGAGTTGTTCGTTGGGATCGGCTTGAAGAATAGGTCTCCACTCATCAATATAATTTTCGATTTGCTTCACAGTCCGAGTTAGGTTCTCTTTTGACCTAGTAATAAGTTTGCAAATTTGCAGGATATACGCATCCTCAGTTTCTTTGGGATTGCGATTGAAGTCTGGTAAGGAGTTATTATAACGCTCAATGTATTGTTTGAGACGGTTATGGGCGGCACCCAATTGGGTTCGGATATGTCCACTCATTTAGAAGCACTTTTTATCGACACAGATAATAAAAAGTAATGAGGAAGACGAAACGGCGGTACTCGGATGAGGGGATATGTGGGCAAAACGGACCTGGCAAAAAAAGGTTGTCGTTTAGACAAAGAAGGACTTCGAGACTGGCCTAGAATCGAAGGAAGTCTCAGCTTAAAGCAAGAGTCTGTCGATCCCCGAAGGGAAAAGTCGAGGTAGCTGTAACGAGACCCGAAGGTAACGAAACAGGAAGTAATGTGAATGTAGATTCGGTGCGAAAGCAACGAGGGAGTGGCCTAGCTAGAAAGCGTAGGTTTACCGGTGTACGGGCGGACAAGTAACTCGGGTGAGTTACCACACAAACAAACACAAACACGATGACAATGGACAAGGACAGAGAGAAAGTAGGACTTTCCGAGTGGTCGCCAATTGTTAAGAACCGGGTGGAACTTAACAGAAGACAACAAACTCGTACTTATAAGCTTTAATGAGACAAAGGGAAAAGAGACACGGATGTTACGTTCACAGGTGTTGGCTGTCGACTGTACTGGCTTGGGTTGACTTGGGCTAGGGCTGTCGATGGGTTGTGTCTGAGGGCTGACGTTGACTGGCTGTTGACTGTAGGACGGTGTGCTGACTGTGCACGGCGCAGGTACTGTTGCTGTCGGGCTCCTTCCTTTTGTACTGTCTTTGCGTGAATAGTCCCCATGGTTCATTCGTCCCGTTGTCTGGAGGTGTGGGAGTGAAATCTCCTTTATTTTCCCACGATTTGAGCTTGATCGATACGGAGAGAAAGCTAAATCTAGAAAATCTAGCTTTTTAGTAAGAAAATAGTAGTTTGGAAAGAGAAAAGTCGTAATTATCACGAGTATTCGTGACAGCTTCCGCCGATGTAGTCTTCGTTTACGGTATGCTGCGGCTGCAGGAAAAGATCGAGCAAAAACTCGAGTTTTAGCTTTTGCATAGACCCAAAGCTCGGGACAATCCAGGGAGTAACAGTGGAATGGGTCGACACGAGAAGGTCCCTGCCTGTAGCAGCCAGAATTACTGCTCCTTTCACACCTAGCTCTTACACAATCTTCTATTCTACATTCACTAGATAAAATAACTACATAGAGGCGATCTTATGGGCCGTTACGGTAAGTAATAGAGACAGAGGAAGGGGGAGTAGATTATGCTAGGCCCCTGTTTCTAGGGACGCCCCCTGTTCCTCTCGTGCGCGAGCCGAGAAATGGCGACCGAGCGCCTTGCAATTTGTTAAGTGCGGAGACCACCCAAGTTAGCCTGTGGATGGGCACTGTCCAAACGGACCTTCCTACGATAGGAACACGAAACGAGGCATCTGGGCCCAGTCGTCGCCGCTCTCCATCTCCTGGATACCCTCTTCAACTTCCGCTTTTACAACTTCTCCCACCGCCCCGTTTATGCACCATCTCTACCTCACATACATCTACCGCCGCCTATTCTTTTTCACCCGTCTCTCCTATTATTCTTCTACTGCGCAGGCTACGGTGTATGAAAAGTAGCCCGCAGATCACTACCATCTGAAGTCTTCTCATTCGCCAAGCTATTCTCTCTCTCTCTCTCTCTCTCTCTCTCTCTCTCTCTCTCTCTCCTCTCTCTCTATGGACAGTGTAACTGCGGACATAAGTTTGGGATAGACAGCAAAGACAGAAACAATCTGTGCTATATTGAGACGGAAGATGTTGGTTGGACGAAAGCCAAGGTCAGTGACGGAAAAAAATATCTGGATAAACCAAGAAGTGAAGGTGGAGTGAGAAGGGAGAGAGAGAGCGAGATAGCAAAGAAAAGAAGGAAATGGTTCTAGAAAGGGCCACCACGCACACATGGAGTAAAACAGAGACCGAGAGGGAGAGATAGAATAAGAAAGAACATATAGAGAAGAATTCAACGTCTATGACCATCAGGAAAAAGTCTTTTTTTGCAAATAATTGTCATATACCTAGTTTAAAAATATTATATACAAAACAAACCTTGATTTTTCAAAAAAAAATTAATTTTCAAAATTTTTGATAATTTAATATTTTTTTAAATTATTTATTTTAAATTTATTTTTAAAAAATAATATTCAATTTTCAAAATGGAATTAGTCCGTAATAATAAAAAAGGGATGATCCGCAAGAGGCCGTGAATTGGTGCCGCAAGGGGTGCCGCATTCCTGCATGTTTGCATGTTTGCATGTTCTGCATGTTTTTTTCTATTCTGCCAAAAAACGACAGCGTTTTTTCGTGCGCGTCAAATCGAAAATCTTATACGTAGCTCGTCCAACCAAAAATAAAAGAAAATTTTCACTGCGTACTCGCTACGTATATTTTAAATATTAAAATAAAAAAATTATAATTCGATATTCTGAAATATATAATTATTTTACTTTTAAATTCGTGTAAAAATTAAAGCAATAGTATTTTTATTTTTATTCTCAGCATATTTAATGTAAAAACAGCCACAAATCCAGCAATTAGGAAGTTTAAAACGTCCATTACTGCAGAATGAGCTATTTGTTCATTTATTTACTGGTTTCTTATGATGTATGACCAAACTGGGCGGCCTCCGGTCTCTTAACTGGCAGCCTTCGGCCGCTACATCGGACGGCCTTCTGCCGTGAATGTATGCAAATTTTCACTTTTTTGAAACCGCATTCGGTCGTTATTTATTTAGAAATGAGCATGAATTTACGCTAATTGCATACACACACACACACACACACACACACGCGCGCGCGCGCGGCCTACGGCCGCACTGTTCGCGGCCTTCGGCCGCTCAGTACGCGGCCGAAACGGCGCTTGCGTCACCGCCAGCCGCATTTTCCCATCTCTCGCGAGAAAATGGCCGGCCAGTAAAATAGGCAAATTCCGAGGCAACCATCGAGAGAAGGGCGAGAGATAAGGGGAAATGAGGAGGCGCAGGCAGCGCACGCAGCTAACGCACTTTCACCCCGGGACATCACACACACATAGAGATTAAGCCAATTGTATAAGAGGTGGATTTATGACTTTCTGCTCGTGAACAGTCATACAACCAGTATCAACTGGTCGATATCAGGGAGAATCGCATCTCAAGAAGGACAATACGACATCGAGTGCAACCTCTTCTTGGCCTGTCTTTAGTCCGGTTTACAGACGAATTACTCCTCCTTCAAGGGCGGAACTCCCGATAGCACCCTTAATCCTGCAGCAAGCCCTTCCATTCAACAGATGACATTCAACAGCATTGGGCCGTTGGAATGGCTATGCCTGTGTCGCACAAAACGTCAAGTCGAAGGTGGTACCCATCGAAATGTGGTTGAAAGTTCGAAGTTGAAGTTCTCTTTATGGCTTCTTTGCTAATGTTGATCGACATTTATTAAAAATCAATATCCGTGTCCGCCGAAGAATGGCTTCCACGCAAATACACTGGAATATCTTTTAGTAAATTTCTAGTTAAGCGAACGCGTGCATCTCCTAGTCGGACGCCCGTCATTACACGTTTCTAAGGGTTAAGTTCGTCTTTTTATCGAATTGATCATCTTTTTATTCTACGTATGTTTGTATTTCTTATTAGTATGAACAGATCTCGTGATTCAGGGGTTATCGCCCAGCTTGTGGGCTTAGGCGTAGGCCGCATGGGACCGGTCGAACGGCAACTTTTCCTTATCGACCCTAAATTGCGCATAGCGTCGAGCCGAAAGTCGTACTTATCCAAATATCTCTTCTCGCAATTATCGACCAAGATTTGGAAAAATCGACATGGGCATTCCGCGAGAGCCGGCTGGCTTTTGTGGTGGTGAAGGAAAAGTTGAATTGTCGCAGGCAGAACGCGTAATTATTGAAATAAAACATAAAAACGTGATCCCTTGCTGGATTTTGTCTGTCAGTAGTCAACATAATGCTTTCCCCTTTGGAAGACAAGTAGATGGTAGTAAGTTGTACTACAAAATGATTCGTGACTGATTCTATTGACTCTTATAAGTCAGGTGAACTTACACAACATAAACTATACGCGCGCCCATTCTACTTATCATAGAAAAAGCCAAATTGGGTAAATGAGTGAGTGACTGACGCTCGTTGAAACTTTTTGACTTTTTTATCTTATGAAATACTCTCTCGCCTAAATGTGATATCACTCTATGCTACCACAGTAGCATCAGTACACTCCTATAAATGTATCTCGGTATCCATTTTACCGATGTTGGTGATTTTTGAATATGCTATGACAAACGAGTGTTAAAAGGTATCTGGAACAAAACCAGTAAGAATTTCGACGTGTGAACGTCTCTGATAGCTTCATAGGTGCCGCGCAACCATTTGGCACGGATATGTAGTTGTCTCGATATCACGGCGGAGTGACTCAAACGCAATTCATGTGAGAATACGGATGCTGCTATTTGTGAATGTAATGATATTTTTCCACACATTTCTCAGGTGATCTTTGAAAAGGCAATAGAAAATGATCCACCCGCACGGGTGAAAATGAACTTTTGAAAAATGCAAATTAAGCCACGCACGCCCGTAAGGTTTGTTCCCTGTGTAGATATACAGGCGAGTTGGATTCGGCCGCCGAAGAACTTGAGAAAGTTACAAATAGTAGGCTCCCTTATCTAAAGAGAGAAGTAGTTTCGGTCATCACTGTTCCTCGGATAACCCATCTGTTGTCTAATGGAACCTCATCTCTGAAACAACTGAAAAAGTTCACTTCAGCTGTCATGAGGGATGCATAGTCTCCCGATACTGGTACTCCACGCGAATACTTAGAGATTCTAATTCGATTCATAGACCTCATCTTGATGCTGAGCCCAAAAACCAGTACGATGCATACTGGTATGATCAAAAGTTTGGAGTTATGACAAATACATCAACTCCATCTTTTGGAGCCACCAACTTTTGACTACGAAAAGATTCTTCCCAAAAGATAGAAATTGATAGAAAAGAGCGTCACATTTATGGTTTGAAATATGTGATTCAGTGCCAGGGTGAAGGGTTTGAAACCATCGGGCATATAACACATGCCGGCCCATTCGTTTCCCCGAGGCGCGAAGCAGCCAGTTCGGCTGGAAGCCCGGCTGGCAACCGGAACCAGCCGGAGGCTGGTCATTGGATATTTAACTCGAAATGAAACGTGAAATACTCCCGTTTAGAGCTTCACAATGCTATCAATTGTGCATTTTGGGTGGCTAATAGACTTATATAATGTTTTTAACTTCTTTAACGAAACCCAGTTGTCAACTGGGTTCTTCAATACGTGGTTCAGCTATGGTTACGGAAAATGCACATTGTGTCGTATTTTCGGTTCTCACTCCTGTAAAAGATAAAATAGCCATAAAAAATATCACCGTTGAATTCTTCGTGAAATTTCGCTCCAACTGAGCAGTTTCAAACTCACTAAAAACAAAAATAAAAAACTCGCTAAAAACGAAATAGTGTATTCCCATTGACACCGGCCACCGCTTGGGCTCCCATGGACACGCCTCTTTTGCCGCGCTTGTAATTTAGAGACCTCCAGACCTCCGAGATTTGTAATTGCTAAAAGTCTCTGACTGCGTTAGTAACTAACTAAGCGATTGACAAAAGTGCCGTGCTCATTTTATTTGTATACATTGATACGATTCAAAAACTTCATTAAGCGTGATTCACATTAAACATACAACTACAACTATTCCTCTTCGTACGGCATAATGATCAGTGTGTCGAAGGATTTAATGTGAATAAGTGGTTTGCGTTCTTTTCCTCCCACGATTATCCACTCGCACGACCAGAAGAGGTAGGCATTTCCTAAAGATCTCAGGGCTTCACCAACCAAGTTGCTTGAGATCTGAGGTCCATAGAATTCCTTGGGAGAAGTAAGGCTGCCTGGCGAGATCATCTACATAAAATGCATATAAAGTGGAATTTTAAAAAAAAAGAGACTTCAAAGAAAAAGGGCTTACCATTAACTCCTCAAAAATTTCTGTAGGTGTAGCCTTAGTTTCCACTTTCAAATGTTTGGCATTCAAAGAGAAAACAGAAAAAAAAGCATTCTGTTGTACGATCTGAAATTTGGAGATATATGTGACACATATGGCATGTACGCATATTCATCCACACACAACACATACGAATAGACACAAAGCTCACGTGTACGCTGAGGCTGCTGAGATTGTATTTCCTTAGGGTTTCGAAATCCCCCAACCAATTCAATTTCTCCACTTTCAAAATCTAAATTAAACTGGTTGGAAACTCTATTAAACTTTTATACCTGAATCATTTTTGAAAACATTTCCGGCGAACATGGACTATGACTAGAAAGGCAATAGTGTTTGAGAAGCGAGCAGTCTCTGATGTGTGAAATAAGGAAAAAACAAATTTCATCAGTCAATGGCGCCTAAAAGATGTTTTGAAAAAATCAGTTTCGATTTGCAACTAACGTTGATTTCAATCTCTTTAGTTTCTTTGAATAAAAGTTGGCACTGCTGGAAGGGCTTGCAATAACCATTGTTTTCAATCGAAGATTTCTGAATGAACGCATGCTATAAAAGACAAATTTAGAAAAACAAACGTGAATATAAAATCTATCCCATTCTTGAACCTTAATGGGAAATTTAACTTTGCGGTTGATGTCGCAGACTTTTTTTTGAGGAAAAACTGCATTCTTGAAATAAACGGAACTGAGCAAAAGTGAACTGAAAAAATGCGTTTTTAGTTAGATAAATCAAGGGAAAGAAAAAATGAGTGAGAAAGAGAAAGAAAGAAAAAAGAAAGAAAGAGAGAGAGAGAGAGAGAGAGAGAGAGAGAGGGAGGGAGAGTCAAAATACTTAGTTCCCTTCTTTGCTTTTCTTCTAGTTTCGAACATTTCTTCCCACAGATGACTGTTCTGTATTCCGTGACACATCAATGCAATAGGGGTTCACAACATAATAGTCTGACAAGGGAAAGGCCAAGAAGTTAGCGTCTCATGAGGCCACATGTATATCGTCACATGTTGACTTCGAAGAATCCACAGTAATCAGCAATCGATCACGTTAAAGGACTAAAAATCTATTTCAAAAACTCCAAAATCAATAAAAAGTATTCTGTATCTTCTTTATAACAACAAAGCAACAATATAAGGACATCACAACGCAATCAGTGTTTGTACTTCTTCTGGTGCGTCTTCAGATTCGACCTCTGCGCCGTCTTCTGTCCACAGGTGGCGCAGGAAAAGGGCTTCTCCCCCGTATGTGTCCTCTTGTGGGCCTTCAAATTGCTGTGGCTGGCCATCATCAATCCGCAGACGTCGCAGAAGAAGGGAAGCTCCCTCGTGTGGATTCTCTGGTGGCTCTTCAGATGAGAGGCCCTGGCTGCCTTGTATCCGCAGGTTTCACACTCGAAGGGCCGTTCCCCGGTGTGAGTCCGAACGTGCAGTTTCAACTGGGAGGAAGTGGAGAAGGCCTTGTCGCAGAAGAGGCAGGGGAATGGCTTCTCCTTCGTGTGGCTGCGGAGGTGAATCTTCAGGTGACAGGAAGTGGCCGCTTTGTAGTCGCAGAATTCACATCCGTACGGTCGCTCTCCCGTGTGGGTCCTCTGGTGAACTTTCAATTCGTTGGTCCGGCCGAAGCGTTTCTGACAAGTATCACACTCGAAGTTTTTCTCTCCAGTGTGGGTGGCGTAGTGTCGGCGGAGAATCGAAGGATGGGCGAAGGATTTCTGGCAGAAACCGCAGAGGAGGGGTTTCGGATGGATTCTCATGTGTTGCACCAGATCCGCGAACGAAGGGAACTTCTCAAAGCAGCCGTCGACGGGACAGTTCTTTTCAAAACTGTCCTGACTCTGAAATACAAGAATTAGCATTTGAGGCAAAACACCCACCATAAAGTTATCGCCATCCACGTGGCTCCCTCCCTCCTTTTGATCTTCTTCCTTGGCGCAGCTTCCAAATCCCCACATTCTCTTGATCAAGGGAGCATCGATCGCCTGAAAAAAACCAGTTTAATTTTTTAAACATTTCTAAAATCACAAAATCAATAAACTTTAGTAAGACATTCCGAAAATACTTACCTCCTCCTTGACAATCAGTTCTCCCTCCTGTCCCACAGCCAGACGCACCTCTCCCAGTTCTTCCTTCGGCACGATCATGTCCAAACCCGTGCGATCCGCCTACAATTGAACTTTTCTTTAACAAATCGATAACAAAACCTGTTGTTCGAGTTTAAACAATAAAATATCAATGGCGTCTTCTGAATCCACGACTTCCTGAAACAATCAAAAATGGGAACCAGTCGCTTCTGACCTTCAAAACGTCCCTGGAGAATAGTTGCTGATCCTCGGGAATCGAATTCATTCCCGGTTCGAACCCAGATTTTAACTGAAAAGAACAACAATAAATTAAGAGTGGAAGGGTGAAGTAACAATGGTATAAAAGTGAGTAAACCACAATTTGAATGAGAAAATAGATTTTGTATTGATTTAATAATAACGTTACAACATAACAAAGTATACCAAATTAACGGAATCAATGGGAGAATCAATGATTATACTTCTTCTGATGCGCCTTCAAATTCGCCGACCGCGCTGTTTTGAATTCACAGTTCTTGCAGGAAAACGGCTTCTCCCCCGTGTGGGTTCGGGTGTGCCTGGTCAAATCACCCAAAGACTTGAACCTCTTGTCACAGCTGGTGCAGGGGAACGGAGTCTCGCCAGTATGGGTGCGTTGATGAGTCTTCAAACAAGAGCTATCGGTTGTCCTGTATCCGCAGGTGTCACAAACGAAGGGGCATTCCCGTGTGTGAATTCGGAGGTGCCTCGACAACTCTCTAGAATTCGCGAAACTCTTGTCGCAGAAAGTACAGGGGTGAGGCCTATTCTTCTCATGATTACGCAGATGCGTCTTGAGAGTGTAAGACTTGGCTGCCCTGTACTCGCAGAGATGACATTCGAAGTTCTTCTCTCCTGTATGCATAATGTAGTGATCACGAAGGTGACACGGCTTCACGAAGAATTTCTCGCAGACACCACAGACGACGGGAATCGGATGGGATTTCAAATGTTGCACCAGATCAGGGAATGAAGGAAGCGTCTGAAGACAGCCGTCAACAGGACAACTCTTCCTTTCATCAGCAGCAATCTGACTCTCTCCTTCTTCTTCCTTGGTGGCGACTTCGTTGGAGAAAAGATCTTGGACATTGAAGGAGCCATCCGGCTGAAAACAGCAAAATACAGCAAGAAATGGGGAACAATACCTCTTTTTCAGCGATTGGAAGAACGGAAAGAAACGACTGAGCCTCTTCCTAAAACTGATCATACAAGAAATTCAAAAAAAAAGTTACCTTGATTTCAGCATTTTTAAGGTGCCTCGACAACTCTGCAGAATTTTCGAAACTCTTGTCGTAGACAGTGCAGGGGTACGGTCTCTCCTTCTCATGATTACGCAGATGCGTTTTGAGAGTGTCACGTCTGGCTGCCTTGTATTCACAAAGATGATATCCGAAGTTCTTCTCTCCGGTGTGCGAGGCGTAGTGTCGACGGAGAAGAGAAGGATGGGCGAAGGACTTCTTGCAGAATCCGCAAACGACGGGACTCGGATGGGATTTCATGTGTTTCACCAGATACGGGTAAGAAGGAAGCTTCTCAAAGCAGCCGTCAACGAGGCAATTCTTCTCAAAACTATCCTGATTCTAAAATCCAAGAAATTAGCATTTGAGGAGAAACACCCACCAAAGGGTTATCCAGAACCTCATCCTCTTCGTCCTGGACGGCTTCGTTGGAGAATAAATCGTGTGCGTTGAATGAGCCACGAACACTCTGAAATATGAAAATTTTCATATATTTCTTGGAGAACAATACCTCTTCTTCAGCGACTGGAGGACTGCAGTCGACCTGATCTGATTCCATCTGCACGGCGTCAGCCTCTTCCTAAAGCTGGTTATTTGAGAAATTTGGCCAAAGGTTACCTTGACTACAGCTGTTAGCTCCTTCTGGCTGATGTAGATGTTGGTTTCCACTACGGAAGTCACCTTCCTCCTCTTCGGCTCCTATAATTCCATGTTTCATTGAAACATACGCAATCTCACCGGATTCTTGGCAAAATCTGGGTTTCCTCTCTTAGCACAGCCTCCAATCTCTCCATCTTCGACTTCATTCTTGATCAACGAAGTGCCATGGGTCTGAAATATCCATCTTTCTGAAGCTTTCTACTAAATGAGTAGATTACGCGGTCACGTTATAAGGAAAATTCCCACCTCCTCCTTGACGGGACATTTGTCGTGTTTCCCAGCTGTCATCCGCATTTGTCTATCCTCTGGATCCACAACCTCATTCTAAAGAACAAACAATTAGTGGAAAAAGAGGCTGATTACCTTGACAATGTCGTTTGAAAAGAGTTCCAATTCGTCTGAATTCTGATCCATTCCGGGTCAGAACTCAGAATTCCTCTGAAAACAGTCAAAAAATTAAAATGTGAAACTATAAAGATATAAAAGTGGGGAAACCACAATTTGAGTTTTAAAAAATGCATTTGTATTAATTTAATAACAACGAATACAACAACATTAACTGGAAACAAGGTCACAATATTGAATCCACGGAAGCTGTCTCTTCAGATTGTGTCCATGTGCGTACGCAGGTGCTTCCTCCAGCCAGAAGGCCTCGTGAATCGTTTGTCGCAGAAACTGCAGCCGTACGGCTTCTCCCCCGTATGGATTAGATTATGCCTGGTCAAATCACTCGAATCCTTGAATCTCTTGTCACAGCTGGTGCAGGGGAAAGGAGTTTCTCCCGTGTGAGTTCGAACGTGCTTGGTCAAATTCGAAGAATCCGCGAAACTCTTGTCGCAGAAGCTGCAAGTGTACGGCTTTTCCTTCGTGTGAATGCGCAGGTGTGTCTTGAGAGTGTTAGGCCTGGCTGCCTTGTACTCGCAGAGGTGGCATTCAAAGTTCTTCTCTCCTGTATGCATAATGTAGTGATCACGAAGGTGACACGGCTGGGCGAAGGATTTCTTGCAGAATCCGCAAACGACGGGTTTCGGATGGATTTGCATGTGTTGCACCAGATCCGGGTAAGAAGGGAACTTCTCAAGGCAGCCGTCAACAGGACAACTCTTCCTTTCATCAGCAGCATTCTGAATCTCCTCTCCTTCTTCCTTGACGGCTGCTTCGTTGGAGAAAAGATCGTGGACATTGAAGGAGCCACGAACACTCTGAAAAATGAAAACTTCTAAGAATTTATTGGAGAACCAAACCTCTTCTTCAGCGACTGGAAGACTGCAGCCGACCTGATCCGATTCCAGGTGCACGGCGTCAGTCTCTGTCTAAAACTGGTTATAAGAGAATTTTAGCCAAAAAGTTACCTTGATTTCAGCTTTTAGCTTCTTCTGTGTCATGTAGATCTTGATTTCAACCGCAGAAGTCACCCTCCTCCTCTTCGGCACCTAAACTCCCAGGTTTTATTGAAAAATACGCAATCTCACCGAATTCTTGGCAAAATATGGGTTTCCTCTCTTAGCGCAGCCTCCAATCCGCAACATCTCTTCATCGTCCACTTCATTCTTGACCAAGGGATTATGGGAAGCCTGAAATATCTAAATTTCTGGTTTTCTCCCAAATTTGTGAACGATTCGGTCACATTATAATGAAAATTCCCACCTCCTGCTTGACGAGCCATTTGTCGCCCTTTCCAGCTGTCAGCCGCATTTGTCCCTCCTCGAGCTCCATGATTTCTTTCTAAAAATCAATGAATTAAGAAAAAATAGCCTTTTCTGACCTTCACTCCATCCTCGGAAAACAGTTGCAGATCCTCGGGAATCAAATCCATTCCCGCTTCGAACCCAGATTTTACCTAAAATCACTTCAATTCCTCCACCAAAAAACAATTCGGAATATAAAACCATCGAAGAAAACGACTGTATCAAATAAACATTGAGATGTTGTAAAATTTAATGTAATTCAATGACAATTACGGTAAGTATAATAATTACAAAATGAGAGAATGTGGGATTATCACACGCGGAAGGGACTGGGGATGCAGATTCCACGTGGGAAAGGCTTCTGATGCCCAGAAGGCGTTTCTTCGACTCCTCGTCGGAAGAGGACTTCTGGGAGCAGTCGTCGATTGGACACGGCTTTTCGGCAATGCTGTGATTCTGAAACGTTTAATTGAATTTAGAAATGTAAGATGTCTACCGTAGAATCCTTGTATCCACAGTTCTGTCCAATTCTTGGCCTTCCTGGTCTTCTTCTTCAAGGTTCTGGAAGCTTCAAAGTATTTTAAGCTAATTATTAAGGTATTTTAACCTAATTATTAGTCTTCTAAGCCAAGTTTAAGGTTACGAATGCAAGAAAACGAACCCAGGCGAAGCACTTTGAACATGTCATGGACATGTGTTTGTTGCTGACGACGGCCACGAAGGGCTCCTCCTCCATCAAGGTAGTCATTACTGAAAAGGCTTTAAAATGAGGAAGAATAATGCAAAGAAGCGATAGAAAAGTGGGGAAACCACCATTTGGATGAGAAAACAGATACAGTTTCTTTAATAACAACAAAAACAACAAGATTAACTGGAAACAACGTGGGAACATGACAAAGGATCTGCGGAATCAGTGGGAGATTTCCTTCCTGTGCAAGGCGTTCTGGTGCGCTTTCAGATTCCCAGAAAGCGCCGTCTGGTATCCACAAATACTGCAGCCATACGGCTTCTCCCCCGTATGGGTTCGATTGTGCCTGGTCAAATCACTCGAAGACTTGAACCTCTTGTCACAACTGGTGCAGGGGTAGGGTGCCTCGCCAGTATGGATGCGTAGATGAGTCTTCAAAGAAGAGCCCTGGGTTGCACTGTATCCGCAGGTGTCACACACGAAGGGGCGTTCCCCTGTGTGAATTCGAATGTGCGTCGTCAAAGTCGAAGAATTCGCGAAACTCTTGTCGCAGAAAGTGCAGGGGTACGGCTTTTCCTTTGTGTGAATACGCAGATGTTTCTTGAGTCCGCAAGATTCGGCTGCCTTGTAATCACAGAGATGGCATGCGAAGTTCTTCTCTCCGGTATGAGTGGCGTAGTGTCGACGGAGAACCGAAGGATGGGCGAAGGATTTCTTGCAGAAACCGCAGGTGACGGGTTTCGGATGGATTTGCATGTGTTGCACCAGATCCGTGTAAGAAGGGAACTTCTCAAAGCAGCCGTCAACAGGGCAGCTCTTCCTTTCATCATCAGCATTCTGACTCTCCTCTCCTTCTTCCTTGACAGCTGCTTCGTTGGAGAAGAGATCGTGGGCATTGAATGAGCCACGAACACTCTGAAATATGAAAACTTCTAAGAATTTATTGGAGAACCAAACCTCTTCTTCAGCGACTGGAAGACTGCAGTCGCCCTGATCCAATTCTTGTTGCACGGCGTCAGTCTCTGTCTAAAACTGTTTATAAGAAAATTTAGCCAAAAAGTTACCTTGACTTCAGCATTCAGTCCCTTCTGCGTCATGTAGATCTTGGCTTCCATCGCAGAAGTCACCCTCCTCCTCTTCGGCTCCTTAAATTCACAGTTATAATTTAAAAATATGAATTCTGACCGGATCTTCATCAAAATCAGGCTCGTCTCTCGGAATATAGCCTCCGTGTCCCCATATATCTCCATCTTCCACTTCTTCTTTCACCAAGGGAGCGTCTATCATCTGAAACTTACACTTTCATGTTAAAAAGTTCAATAAATTTGAAGATTTCTTACAGAAAGCGGCAATTTTAATGAGGAAATTCCCCACCTCCTGCTTGACGAGCCATTTGTCGCCCTTTCCAGCTGTCAGCCGCATTTGTCCCTCCTCGAGCTCCATGATTTCTTCCTAAAAATCAATGAATTAAGAAAAAATAGCCTTTTCTGACCTTCACTCCATCCTCGGAGAACAGTTGCAGATCCTCGGGAATCGAATCCATTCCCGCTTCGAACCCAGATTTTACCTAAAATCACTTCAATTCCTCCGCCGAAAAATAATTCGGAATATAAAAACCGTCGAAGCAAACGACTGTATCAAATAAACATTGAGATGTTGTAAAATTTAATGTAACTCAATGACAGTGGAATTACGGTAAGTATAATAATTACAAAATGACAGAATGTGGGATTATCACACGCGGAAGGGACTGGGGGATGCAGATTCCACGTGGGAAAGGCTTCTGATGCCCAGAAGGCGTTTCTTTGACTCCTCGTCGGAAGAGGACTTCTGGGAGCAGTCGTCGATTGGACACGGCTTGTTGGTGCTGTTGGATTCTGAAACGTTTAATTGAATTCAGAAATGTAAGATGTCTACCGTTGAATCCTTGTATCCACAGTTCTGTCCAATTCTTGGCCTTCCTGGTCTTCTTCTGTAGCTCCATCGTCATATCGAACATCTGAAATTTTCACTTTGGCTCTTACAGAGAAGCTTCGACGGAGATGTCCGTTTTTAGTGGCTTCTGATGACCTCAGGCCGCTTTCTACGGTAGCAATTGGCCACTTGGACCTCTTTCCGCCAGCCAAAGACCGCTTCGACCACACAATCGAGTCAGCCGGGTGGTAGGAATAAAATAGCGGTTGGCACTAGAAATGGAAGCGACTGGTCGTAATTAACCAATTAATTTTGAATAAACCGCTTTTATCCGTTCAATAAACAGAAATTCAATAGAATTAGAGTAAAATTAAGCCGCGACGCCACCGCAAATTTGTGTTTCTGGTGGTAATTACGGTAGAATAACCAAATACATAAAAATGTATCAGGTATTGAGCCAGAAATTAGAATAAAAATTAGTGTTTAAGCCCAAAATCCTGTCCGAAGACAAAAAAAATCGAGACAGCCAGCTGGTTTGCGGAAATCGACTTTCAGCACCGCATTTGCTTTTTATGTTTTAAGTTTTATATATTAATTTTACAATGTTTAAAAGAGAACTTACATTATAACCTCCAAAACTGGGCAAATAGTCGCCTGATCGGCCATTTTCTGTGGCGGCTGGAAAGAGGAGGGCCTGAAACTGAGTATTTGGAGTGGAAATCGATGAAAAAGGGGAATAAAATGGTAAAAGAGTGAAAATAAAGCAATAGAATAACTAAAATAACAAGAAAATACATTAAAAAAGTTAATTGTAAATCTCGAGATTTTGGTTTAGTTTTAATAGGAAACCCCAATTTAACCCAAAAATAAGCGTTAATTCCAACGAAACTCCTTCAAATGCATTAAATATTGTTTTAATCAATTAATCTAAAAACATTTACAACGAATTAAGGTGATTTAACTGTAAAAACTATTAGAAAATAGACAAATTGAATTAAAAACTGGCGCTTGGAACTCACTGCTGCCAGCCGCTCTACCACTCTTACCCATAATCAAAATAGAATAGATAATAATTTTAATTTAATTTAACAAAACATCTTTCATTATTAAAAAAAGAACATGAAACGTTAAAAGAATAAAAAAAAGGGAATCCCATTCGCCGAAATCGCGGCTGCACTCTCGTAGTCTCCGCCCTCCATGCGAGAGAGAACTGCAATCCCCGTAAGCAATCAGCAAATGAGACTTCTTCTTTCTCACTTGCGATGCGACAGATATTAGCACATGACCTCGAAATTCGATATTCCCCAGAAATGCGAAATTTGTCCTCATTTCTGCCTCTTTCCTCCCATGGCGGGTTGGTTCCCTCTATTCTCCTCATCCTTCCTCTCTTCCAGGTGGATTTCGCAGATTCTCCGCCCTTTTGCGGAAAAATGTGTTCCAAATGATCCGAAGCCCCGGCTTTCTCATTGGTGAAATCGTCGTCTTTCTCTTCCTTCTTGCCATTATTATATTTCTGGCATGTTTTCATATAATTTAGATTTACGTTCTAAATTCAGCTTGTAGTAACTATGGGCACTGTTGAAAGACGTTCCGAAAATGTAGAAATAATGAGCAACCTTTCCATAGCGACATACGACCCGCGAAATCCGAGATTCCAACAACAGGTGATGCTGGCAAAGGGGTAAATTTTCAGAAAAAAGAAAATATAATTTGGGAATTCAGAGAAAAAGTGAACCAGAATGACTTTAATTTATTCCTGAAAGAGCTAGCCAAGTTCAAAATGACGGTAAAACAGGCGAAAAGTGGGGAAGACTTGCGAAAGCAGTTGGTGAAGGAGAGAACTGACAAGGAAAAATTCTTCAAAACGGGAGAGGGAGAATACGTGAAAGAAACGTAGGTTTTTAAAAACTTTGAAACATACATATTGAAAACTCTTGTTGTAACTTAAAACGGAATATGTGTAAGGACCCTTGCGACACAGGAAAAATGGATGTTGCCAAACTTCGTCAAAAACATTGTTTTGGCCCCAAAAACACTTTTACATTTTGTCTATTTGGCCCAAAAAATTTTAGGACCCCCCTCATCCTCAAAATTCCTGTCAAAGTGCGCGCCAAGACAAGATTTGCGAGCAGTTTGGTCACGCACGCGACATTGAAAAACATAAAAGGCATGTATTTTAAACCAAACGTTGTAAAACAGAATAATTTGACCTAAAACACTATTCTGAGAGTTTTAGGTCAATATTGGCGTCAATATTTGGCAAAGTTTTGCGCTTACAACCATCAGAAATAATAACATCGATGCTCTCCTCTTAATATATGATGGTTGAATTGCGAAAACCCATAAATACAGTAGAGCTGGTGCCCCTCTCGAGTAACGAAAACAGAAAGGAAAAGAATTACATTTATTATAGAAAGTATCAAGAATAAGAAAATGAAAAGGAGCTCGGCCAGAAGGGGCACCGCTCTTGATGCCCTGTTGAATTATCGGAGAAAGCGTAAAAGGAAGCGAAAGAGTCAGAAAAGCACCCTAAAGAAAGCGAAATGTGACAGAGGCTGAGTTCGCGCCCTGTTATTGTAGAACACGGGAAAAAGGCCCTTCATAGGGTACCACTGAACGCAAGGGGGCCTACTGTGATCGGATACGGCTGAGTCCAAGAGAGGCTGAGTCCAGGCAGAGGCTGGGTCCAAGGCGGGGCCGAGTCCAAGCGAGGCTGAGTCCAGGGTAGAACGGAAGGAAGGAGAGGGCAGGCGCAGTCGAAGCTGGCTCGGTCGAATGACGGTCCCTTTGCGCCGGTGCGGGGGTGAACGAAGCGCCCCCTTCTGTGCCTTAATTGATCAGCTGATCGCTTCAGATCACAGGGTATCACAGATCACGGGGCTGATCGCTTCCTGTTAAAAGCTTTTCCTTTCGGGCCCACGCTTCCATTAGCGAGATCGGGAAAAGGGGTCGAAGGATCAATATGACTCACGCGGAAAATTCCTTCGGACGCCTACGGAACACCTTACTGTGTCCGGATTTCTCAAGGAAAATTTTGGAGAGGCGTTCAAACGACCAAAGTCAGCGTTCTAAAGCAAATAAGTTGTTTCCAGCTAATGGGACTCACCCACAAATCAGTTTCCAACTAATGGGCCTCGCCCACAATTCGGCGGCCCCTGCCGCCAGACGTCCGATTCCAGCGCTCGGCCAATGACTTTTACTGTCCTCGCTTTCCCGCGCGCTTTGGAGTTGCATAGATTTACGACACTTCGCGCTTTTCCGCCATCTGGGACTTCTAGGGGCTCTCCCGCGCGATTTTGGCTTTTTGTTACCACCTGACGCTTCTCTAGCGCTTTCCTGCGGAAACCCTCCGCTCTACTAACTCTACTGCAATTTCTCCTCGTATCTCGTCCACGATACGGCCTACTCCACGCATTTCATCCACAATGCGGACCAATCCACGCATCTCCTACACGATGCGGACTCTTCCACGCGTCCTTCCCACGACGCGGACTTCAACGTTTCCTGGGTCCTCTTAACTAAACCAGGTTCAATCCTGCAGCCAAGAAAGAAGAAAAAACGGGGGTTTCCCTGGTTAAACATGAACCAACCGCTTTTAAGCTTCAGTTTGAGCCCTTGGCAGGACAGAATCGGCCGATTCTTTTTACAACTTGAGGGCCAACGACCCCAAAACACAAAACAAAATAAAACGACAGAAATGAGGCCTCATACCCGAAAAAACTTGAGGGGGGTCAAAACACGGGGAACTCTGTCTCACACACTCTCACACAATGGGGGAAAGGGGGAAAAGGAAGGGGGGTACCCGTAACCCAGAGACGGTGAGATCGAAAACACTCGGCTGCTACCAGTAGAGCTGGTGCCCCTCTCGAGTAACGAAAACAGAAAGGAAAAGAATTACATTTATTATAGAAAGTATCAAGAATAAGAAAATGAAAAGGAGCTCGGCCAGAAGGGGCACCGCTCTTGATGGTCGGAAATCCGTCTCTCTCGATGCGGGGATCAGCTGGGGCGGGGCGATCTGAAAGATGAGTAATTCCTTGTGTAATGTCATATGACAGGCTCAAAGGTTAGAGGAAACCCGTGGGTGTTAATAAATAAGGTCTTAAAACTATCCTACCTTTACAATACGCATAATTAAATCATTTACAGAACCCAGGGTGATCAGTTGTGCTAAGGTTGTAGAGATGATTTCGATGGCAAATTATTCGTGAAGACGATAAAGTATGTGGCGTATCTCGTAAATTGACCCAAAGTTATCAAAAAGACCTTTCTAAAAAAAGTTCTATACTTGATGGGTTTGACCAAGATACCGTAACCCGGATAATAACCCGGGACCAAAAATCGACATTGACCTAAAACTCAAAAATGTTTTTTGGGGCCATAACATGATTTTGACGAAGTTTGGGTAAAATCCTTTGGTCGTCTCGTAGCATACGTATTGCCTTCCGTACTTTTTCCTGGTCCGTAGTTTACAAAAGGCCCATTTTTCCTGTGTCGCAAGGGTACCTGTTCCTTAGAGAATTCTCGTTTTAAGATGACGGACATTTGAATTGTTATAGTTCTAAAAATCTATTTTTAATTAGTACAAACAAATTTCCTTCTAATGGTGACATTTTCGGATAAACGCGGTTTCTAGTGCTCAGTCAAGGGGCTGGAATCCTGCCGTTGGCTAATTGGATAAATTTCAGTGAATTTGGACTTTTCATCAAAGAGCTGGATTACTCAAAAGGAAAGCACGAATACGAAATGTTCCTGGAAAATAGGGTGATTTAAAAGTTTAATTCACCGCGTATTCATTTTAAAGGAAGAGGAGGGGTTAAATCTGAGGAATGGCTGGCAGAAGAGTCGATCCAAGTACTTTTTTTCTGAATATATGAAACCCATATTTGTTTTAGCGTTTTCAACAGGCATTTCGGTCCAGATTGGTGTCAATCGATTATTGATTTGGCGTTTTACGAGGTAAAAATTGAAAAAAAAATAAAGGAGTAAATATCAGTGAAGAAGTGAAAGTTGGCTCCTACGAATTGAAACTCGGATACCCAAATAGCCCTGGTTTTCAATTTGTATTTTTGGAGATGAAGAATCTGATCGTAATTACAATGGTTATGTTCACAGTTCGAGGGATTATGCACGACAATGAACACATGAAGGTAGGTCAAACTTTTTTATAGATCTGTTTACGGGTTACGGTAGTCACACAGGTTTAGTCAAACTGTTTAAAAAATTAATATTGATATTCCTGATGGTTTTCTTTTTCTAAATTTTTGATGAAAGACACACGAACGAAAAACGAAAAGAAATGAAATTTTGAAGCGATCGGAGTTTATAAACAAAAATTGCTATCTGGCGCGCTTTCGCTATAGGACCCTTAATATAAAAAAAGCTCCTTCATTATCCTTCTCAACTTGTCAAGTTTGGTTTGAAAACAATCTTTGGGTCTGAAGTTATAACGACAAATTGCAATCTGGCTCGCTTTCGCTGTGGGAACCTTGTTCCCTTTCTATTGGCACTTTTTCAGGACTTTATGAGTGTGATGGGAGTGACCGACACTGTCTTCTACTCCTCCCACGTCGTAATCTTCTTCATCAAGCAATTTCTCTTCGTTACTCCAATTGCACTTCTATCGGCTAAAGCCATGAGATGGGCCTTTGAAGTGAGCCTCGGAATGGTCTTCCTCGCCAATTTCGTCGAATTCTTTGCCATCATCGCATTCGCTCTTCTCATGTCATCTCTCTTCAAATCGGCTGCCGTCACTACTTTGGGTAAGAAAAATTTCATGTTTTGTACTCGTGGTCAAAACGGGCCTTTGCTGTGAAAAGCGTGTCATCTGCTGTAAAAAGCGGCCTGAGGGTGCCATCTGCTGTAAAAAAAGCGGCCTGAGAGTGCCAATTGTGGTGAAAAGCGGCCTGAGGCTGGTCTTCTCGGTAAAAAGCGGTCTAAGGATGCCATCTGCGGTCCAAACCAAATATCAACTTTTCAGCGAGTGTCGCAATCTTCCTCGGCCTCTTCGTCTGGGCCTCAATCGCGGATGTCTGTCTTCCCAGCGATGGTGCTTGTGCTTTGATGTTTCTGAATCCGTTTCTGGCAAAGGCTCATTTTTTGAAAATCGTAGCCAGTGTCACATCTACACGTAAGTAATCCCATTCTTCTATAATTTTGAACGAAAATTTAGATAATTCCTATTCCTTTGGTTATTTATTCGAATGGAGGAGTTTTCACTACCCCGGAATCGTTCCGCTTGCTTTCATTCTCCTTGATGTGACTCTGATGCTCGTAATCTTCGTTTTAATGACCAAACGGAACAACATTTCTTGCAAACGCAGCCACAATCACTCGGTGAGAGATAGAGAGAGAAAGAGAGAAAGAAAGAGAGAGAGAGAGAGAGAGAGAGAGAGAGAAAGAGAGAGAGAGAGAAAGAAAGAAAGAAAGAAAGAGAGAGAGAAAGAGAAAGGGAGAGAGAGAGAGAGAGAGAGAGAGAGAGAGAAAGAAAGAAAGAAAGAGAGAGAGAAAGAGAAAGAGAAAGAGAGAGAGAGAGAGAGAGAGAGAGAAAGAGAGGGAGAAAGAAAGAAAGAAAGAGAGAGAGAGAGAGAGAGAGAGAGAGAGAGATAGATAGAGAGAGACATAGAGAGACTTAAACACAGACTGCTTCAGAAAAACGATGAAAAACAGTATTTGTTTTCAAACGCAGAAGAGAAAATTGACCTTCCAAATGCTAAAGTTGACATAGAAATCAAGAATGTGACCAAGGTCTATAAAACTGGCCAGAGGGCTGTTCACGGACTGCATCTCGAGGCAATCAAAGGACAAGTTACTGTACTCCTGGGCCACAATGGGGCTGGAAAAACAACTACTTTTTCCATGATTTGCGGAACGGAGAAGCCAACTGAAGGTATTTCGTTTTGCAAATAGCCTTAGTTGAAGACTCGTTAGCTACAGTAACCTTGACCTGTTTTACAGTACCCCAGGTCTAGTTGTGAATCCTACAATAACCTTTCTTGCCCTATAAGCTACAGTAACTCTCGTATGAGTCTTTTGGTTAAAGTAACTCAAACCTATTCTACAGTACTCTGTAAGCGGACTACAGTAACCGGGCCTTACAGTAACTAGATTCTCCTGGTTAGCTACAGTACCCTTGACCTGTTCTACAGTACCCCATGCCTAGTCATGTCTCCTATAGAAGTCCTGCTTGGAATAGAAGATACAGTAACTTTCGTACAATTGGAGTAGTATACAGTAACCTAAGGCCACAAACACTGTTTTTATATTGACCTGACCTAGCTGTTTTCCCAAAAGCTACAGTAATCTTATTCTGACCTGTGAGATTACAATATTTTCCTTGTGACCTACAATTGTTCATCTGTCTAGTTTCTGTTACAGTACTGTTATGATTAGCTCTACCGTAACACCAGAATGTTGTTCTTGTCTAGAGTAATCAATAGTCTACAGTAATGGGACCACGGATACAACAAATCCTTAGCTACAGCAACCTTCTTGCTTTCAGGGACACTCAACATCTGTGGCCATCCTGCAGGAAGTGTGGAGGCTAAGAAAAACATTGGCTATTGCTCTCAGGTACCCCATTCTTTTTTAAAACCATCCTTCTTAAGAAAAACACCCTCCTTGACTCTCTGACGGTCTATGACCACCTTCGTCTGGCTTACAACCTAAAGTGTGCCAAATCCGACTTCAGAGAGGAGATGGAAGAGTTGCTGGAACTTGTTGACCTAGTTGAATACCAAGACAAGGTTTTTTTACTTAGTCGGGAGATCATTTTTCTTTTCAGAAAACGAAGACTTTATCTGGGGGACAGAAGAGGAACCTTTGTCTGTGCATGGCTTTGATTGGAGAGAGCAGTGTCGTTCTGCTGGATGAACCCACCGCTGGAATGGATGTTGAATCGAGGCAGGAGATTGAGACTTTCCTTGATTCGCAGAAAGGAAACAGGTATGCAGTGAAAAATAAAGAGAAACAATCGATAATCGAGAAGCTGCAGGAGGCCATAGGGCCTTTTTGAAACCTAAGGCCGCCTCGGAGTCCTCAAATTAAACATCATCAGCTTGATCTTATAGGGAAAAGTCTTGGCTCAATTTCTGAGAATTCTCGTTTCGGCCCGTCTTCGCGCCACCCTTGGGTTTCACTGGTTTTTCATCAACGACCGGACACTTTAATTGTCCTATTCTACCTAGCGTATACTTATGTGGCTTAAACATATGTTCAGGCTACTGTAGCTACTGTAGCTACCATCCAACTGTATAAGCGTGACCTCCTTTGTAATCACAGGGGAGACATGGGTTTGACGGAAGTGAGCCGTCAGGAATGGAGATTCTCTCCATCTTTCTGTCTTTCTTTCTCTCTTTTTCTCTCTTACACGCATACTCTCTCTCTTTTACCTTTTCCTCGCAAAAGGCATATACACAGAAGACCAGAGCAAGTCAAAGGAAAACGTCTCCTTTCGACATGGACGGTGGTTGACTGATAGCGACAATCTATGGGAAACGAGGCCAATGCTTTTGATAACCTCTTGCCAAAAGCAGCTCGCCCAGAAATATCTTCTTTTGATAGTCATAGTGGTTCGCCTTCTGGCGATCACACAGAAATGACCGCTTTTTGCAACCGTAGGCCGCATAAGAATCTGGTTTCTGTAACAGTTGGTTTAGTGGCCGCTTCTGGTAAAGTGGTGAAAGACTGGCGACCTAGACATATAGGTTAGAGCGCTTGAGACACAAAGGGAGAGGAATAGAGTGGGTTAGAGACGCAGAGACACTGGGTAAGGCGAGTGACGTAGACTGACAGTTAAAGACGCAGATGTGTGTAATGGTTAAATACGTAGGTATCCAATTAAAAATGTTTAAAAAATGATTAGAGACGCAGAGGGATGTCTCGGAGTAAGAGAAGCAAACATGAGATGGGCGTGATTATGGTAATTAAGGACGGCCCGCGTCCTACCAGCCAGTAAAGCATCGAGGGTTCGGATCCGACGTAGAGGCGGGTTAGAGGAAATAACTTAAATGATACCAAAACAAATTAATTTATCCTTTTTAAGAGTATTAGAAAATGCATTCAAATGTATTGTTCTCTGAATTTTTCATAACCCTCTGTGTTCAGGACGATTCTGCTGACGACGCACTACATGGACGAAGCCGAGTGTCTGGGAGACCGCGTGTTCATCATGTCCGGTGGCCGTGTTGTTTGCTCCGGAACTTCGGATTTCCTCAAGAAGAGGTAACCACCTCAATCTTGAAAACTACCTCCATCTTTCAGATTTGCCTCCGGTTACACTTTGACGATTCTGGCGAAAAACAAACAGGAAAATATGCAACCACAGGCAAAGAACCTGGAAAAGTACCTGAAGAATCACGTGAAAGATGCCAAATTGACTGAAATTCGAGGCGTTCAGATGGATTTCGAACTTTCCCCTGATTCTAAAGACAAGTATTTTACATTAATTTAAATATAAACTATTAAAATCCAGATTTGCCGCCCTTTTTGAGGACTTGGAGAAGAACAAAGAGAAACTGGGAATTGCCAACTTTGGATTGTCGATGGGCAACCTGGAACAGGTAGTTTAATTTTACTTTAATTAAAACTAATTTAAAACTAAAATAGTTTTGTATTTTCAGGTTTTCCTGAAGGTGGGTCATGCAACGAACGATGTGAAGGACAAAGACAAGAAGGAGGAAAGGGTCCGTGGATTGCTGAAAGATGTTTACGAAGGTGGTTTAAATTCCAACCTCTCTAATTTACTTTCTAGATGATTCTGTCCAAGGATGTGGCCTTCTGATGGCTCAATTCGCCGCTTTGTTCAAGAAGAAACTGCGATATTCAATAAACCAAAGGCCGATGACCATTTTCGTCCAGGTTAGGAAGGAAAAAATGGATTTGGGCCAATCCTTGCCGAAAAAAATTTAATTGAGTAAAAACATATTTCTGATACATTTAGATCAATATCGGTTTTCGGTAACCTCGGGTTATTGCGCACGGGTCCTGGTGATCGCTTCCGGGTTACGATATCTTTGTGAAACATCATTTAAACTAACTAGAATGTTCGTCATAAAAAAAACATTTCATTATGTTTAATATACAAGTTCAAAACAAAATTTTAAGTTTTTTACGGACTTTATCGACTAGTTTTTATTGACTAAAAATAGTCAAAATGTTGTGAAAATCGTTTTTTGTGAGTTTTTGCCCATTAAACTTGAATATGATCGAGAACTTGTGTTTGTCGTGCATTACAGTTCGCGACGAGATCTTTCGAAAAAGTACCATGTTCCGGGTTTGTGTCTGTTTGACCCATTTACTGTAACCTGGACGCGCGCGCAATAACCCTAGATGAAAAAATCGATATTGAAATATTATTCTAATGATTATAAAAGTGTTTAGGATAAAATTAACGTATTTTTCAAAGTTTCTTAAAATCTACAAACTTAAAAACTTTTTTAGCTTCTTGCACCAATTCTCGTCCTCTCTCTTTCTATGTTTCTGACAAAAGTGGATGTTCTCGGAGATCCAAGTAAGACATTTGCACACGTACACACAAGCACACACAAGCACATACACACACCCTCACACATAATCACACACGATCACGCACATGCACACGTGAGCTCACAAAAGCACACGAGCACACGAGCATACACGCACTTATAAACACACGCATATCCAAAACACATAATTTCAGCGTATGACATAAGTCTGAAGAACTTCGGAGCTGGCCAGTTTCTGACCCAGGATCTCTTCATCAACGGCCAAAGTCAATTCAAGCCTCACTTTGATAAATTCATCAAGGAAGAATTGAAAACGAATGAAGAGATGGAACTGAAAGTAATCGATGGAAGAAAAGCGGAGGATCTAGATGACTACGCAAGGCAACAATTGGACGATCCCCTGCCCGCGATGGCAGTTACTTTTGGAATAGAGTGTGGATTTTCGAATTGCAAAAACCGTATTGGCACCACCAATCTGAGAACCACGACAGCAATGACCACTGAAAGCACAACGACGGCAACAATAAATTCAACGGTGACTGCAGCAGTTACTGGAAGAGTCAGTGGCAAGGCAGAGGAGAAGAAGACATTCGAATTTGTGTTGGTCAGTTTTTTTAATGGATAACACATAACGTCCCTTGGCTCTATTATTCTTTTTTGGCTCACTCCGGTTCGTTTTTTTCTTTGTCTTTGAACCTAGGAATGTTAAACTCACCAACTAAAACCATACATAAATGAATTAAACAGTTTCAAAAAATATATTTTTTTTCAAATTACAAAAGGGGACGTCACCGCATGGGTAGCCGGGGAACCCTCAGGAGACCATTTCTTAGAGGGCGCAGACACTTTGGCGTGCTGGTCAGCAGGGTACTCATTTGAGTAGCCGCCAATTAGGGGTAATTAGGTCAAACTGAGGGAAAGGGTCACAGACGGCGAAACTCGCACCCGTATCGCATCAGCCACTCGTCTGAATGACCTCCCAGCCGGGCATCGAAAGGGACCTCTGGTTCACTTGCAATCTCGCGTTAAAATCTTTCGCCTTTTACTAAAGATTTCCGTGCAAGTGGACACATATGAGAATGCAAAGTTTTTGGAATCCCCTCGGAAGAGCGGGAAATCTTTGAAATTTAGTCGAAATGTCAACATTTTCAGTTGCACGAGTAGTTTCTCTCGATTTTCACTCATCTACCCTCGAAACAGCCCGCATCACAAATTCTTCGATAACTCCTTTCCGCTTGATTTTGGTGAAAAATGACAATAAAATGATTCACAATGGCATTGAATACAGCCGCCAACTATCCCTCTCGTTGTCTGCGCACTGCAAGCGAGATATCCGTGATCTATGCGCATAACACTTCGGCACGGCCCCTTTACGGGCCTATGTAATCAACCCCAAAACATCCGTTTTGTATAAGCGGGTGTCAAACGTTCTTCCACTTTCATCTTTTTCAGGTGAGATTCAATATTCGTCATCTCTATTCTCTTCCGACCGCCCTCAATCTCGTGGGAAACGCAAGGCTGAGGAAAATAGCCCCAGGTAATCAGCCTGCCCAGATTGTAGTCAACTTCTTTCCAGAAGGCCGCATAACCATGAGTGTGAGGTTTTTTGAAGGAGTGAGTAATCCTTCTGTAATGTTCCCCTTCGGAATCTCTCTTCTGATGACTCTCCTGATGACTCTGGTCTTCGCCTCCCTAACCGAACCCCTGGCCGAAGACACCACATCCGGTTTCATGTACCAGGTTCATCTTTTTCCCTTTTTATCCAGAATTTTATAAAAGAAAAAGAAAAGTAAAGTAAAATTTCAGCAAATCCTAGCGGGTGTCCCTGTGTGGCTCTACTGGACGGTGGAGTACCTCTACGGATTCCTCCTCTATTCCATCCAGTGTTCCATCTACTTGACCACCCTTTGTCTGATGTGTTCCTACAGTGTGGAGAATGCCATGAGGGCAGTTCTGATGGTCCTCATCTTCTTCTATTCCGTTATGCCCCTCGTCTGTTGGCTGAGTACTAAATGCAAATCGGCCAGCACGGCAACCGTCTCCATCTCACTCTTTCTCACGTTGGGAATCTTGGCAGGTAATTCATGTTTAAAAAAGATAACATCGATGTTTTATTCCTATTTGAGATATTTCGGACATCTTTTAAGTATTTCAAGGTTAGGGTTTTAATACGTTGGGTCCCGCGACGAAAGCGCACCAGGTTGCAATTTTCCGCTATAACCCTCACACGCTTTAAAATATCACGATTAAACTAACTTGACAGGTCATTATAACAAAACTGCAAACAGCATTTTTAATCTTACAATGTTTACAAGCATTGTAAGATTAGGATCCCGCGACGAATGCGCGCCAGATTGCAATTTTTCTATATAAACGTCTCCACATTTAAGGATAAAACTTTACAAGTCATTAGAAAAAAACTACGTACACATTTTCAGCTTTCAAGACGTAGGGTCCCGCCACGAAAGCGCCAGATTGCATTTTTTGCTATAAATGAAGACCACTTCAATATTTAACGATTAAACTTTATAGGTCGATATAAGAATACTTTGAAGACCTTCTAAACATTTCAAGATAGAGTCCCGCGACGAAAGCGCGTTAGCTTGCAATTTTTCGCTATAAATGCCGTTTGCTTCAAAAGTTCTTTATGAAACTTAGTACCAACATAGTACATAACATCAAAATATAGTTAAAACATTTAAAATATACATTTATTAATTGCAGGTATAATTTTCGCTGGGATCATCTTAATGGTGGTGAGTAAGCATGCCAATGAAAATAAGTGGACTCACAAAGAGACCGAAGCCATGAACACCAAGGCATTCGTATGTTTACAAAAACTGCTGATGAAAAAAGAGATGTTTCAGCTGTCCGCCTCCTTTTTCTTCCCCAGTTTGTCCTTTCTCTTCGGATTGTTTGAGATAAACGCAATTCAAGCGGCTCAAAACGCAAAACCAATCGATACCGATACTTTGGCTGTGAAAATTGACAATTACAGTAATTTTCACTAAGAAATGTTCAATAAATCCAATTTAGATATGTTTGTGATGGTGGCAGCTGTTCCAGGCCTCATTCACACGCTGTTCTTTGTAATTGGGACGATTAACTTCATCCGAAGGTGTTGTTCCTGCAAAGGAAGTATGAGTCAGGTGCCTGAGGCCCTCCATCAGGAGAACCAGGTTCTCACGGAGGAAACTGTCTTGGAAGTGAAAGTGAGTTTACATTTTAAAGAAAAAAGCAGAAAATGTTCTAACAAAAAGAAAGTGAAACCAAATTTTAATCGATTTACAGTAGTTCACAGTTCGAAATAGCTCGTCTCGCAACGAAAAGCTGTAAAAACGTGCACCAATCGGCAAAAATCTGCGGCAATTGCGTAACTCAATGCACGACCAAATTTCACCTACCGTAACCCGGCGTCCAAAAATAACCTTCGCCCAAAAGATTCAGAATAACCTATTTGGGTCATAGGGAGCAATTCTAACTTAGGATCGATTCTTATAGAACCGAGCTATTAACTAAATGTTTTTTAAGACAAAAACCACAAAATTATTTTTTAATATGCAAAGGAAAATTTATAAATGTACGAGCATTAATAACATTTTTATAAAAAAACTGTTGCGTAATCTTGCCCAGAAAACTGAAAAAGACTTTGAAAATACAATCGAAAAGATAGGTTTTGAGCCATCGATTTCTATCTAAAAATGTTTTTTTATTAATAAAAACGCAGTTTTCGGCCTTTAAAAGTCCGGTATTTATTAAAAACATTAAAATATTAAAAATCCTTTCTTTCAGGACCTGAGCAAGGTGTTCCGGAAGAAGTGTGCCCTGGCGCACGTCTCTTTCCAAGTGCAGAAACAGGAATGCTTCGGTCTTCTGGGAGTCAGTGGGGCTGGAAAAACGACGGCTTTCAATATAATCACCGGCCAAATGGTTCCCAGTGAAGGGTCTGTGACCTTGGACGGAGTGGATATCAAGACAAACATCGTAAGCATCAATTCTTTGGATATTTCAAACTTGAATTTTAGATTGTTGGCCTCTGCCCCCAGTTTGACACTCTTCAACCGACTTTCAAGGGAAAACACTCGCTAGAGGTTGGTGAATCGATATCTCCTTTTTAAACTTTTATTTAAGATCTTGGCTAAAGTTAACGGGTACAGGGATGTGGATGGAGTTGTGGAGAAGCTAATCGAGATGGTGGACATGGAGGAACACGCTGGGAAGAGATTCAACACTTGCAGGTACACACACACGTGCACACACACACACACACACACACACACACACAGAGAGAGAGATAAAAAGATACCGAAAGAGAGTAAATGGAATTTACCTTCCTGGAACAAACTCAGTTTTCTATTCTACAACATCGCCTAAAATAGCCTAAACCCCCCCCCACACAAAAGTTTCTTTTTGACCTTTAAAACAAGATAATTGTGCCATCTGCCGTGTTTTATGCGTTTTTTTCAGTGGTGGTCAGAAGAGACGTCTCAGTGTCGCTGCCGCCCTCCTTCCCCGCAAGAGTCCCTTTGTGATTCTGGATGAAGCGACCGCTGGAATCGACCCAGTGGTCAATCACCTTCTAAACCTTTCAATTCATCCCAAATTAAGGCCCGTCGTGATGTGTGGTCCGTTCTGTCGGTGGTCCGTGAACACAGCGCCATTCTGATGAGTTCCCACAGCATGGAGGAGTGCGATGCCCTCTGCAGCCGCATTAGCATCCTGAAAGATGGACAAATCGCAGCCACCGGATCCAGCCAGGAACTCAAGTCTAGGTGGGATTTAAATACTATGTCATGAGGAAACCTTGTTTTTAGACTGGGCAACTTCTACGTTCTGTCCCTTTCTCTGTCTGGGGAACAGGACAAGGACAAGGCGCAGAGGACGGTCAGCCAGCACTTCCCCGGTTCCAGCCTGCAGAAGGGCTCCTTCTCCCGCAATATGAAGTGGAAGCTCCCCCGTCGCCAGGAAGACCTGTGGTCGAATGTCTTCGACCGCTGCCAGACGATCGCCTCCAAGATGGGAGCCAATGACTTCTGCGTCACTCAGCCCAGTCTCCAGGACATCTTCCTCATCATTGCCGGAAGACGAAGAATCCTCCAGTGAGACCTCCACTGGTGGGAGCAAGCCCACCACTGGGAAATGTGCCTCGGGATCTGTGGAGAACCACAAATCGGCGGATACGAAGACTCTGAATATTGGAAAGGACAAGGCGGTGGAGGAGACACAGCGGTCGGCTGAGAAGAGTTCGGCTCGTGGAAAGAAGAGTGGCATGTCCACGGCGAAGACGTCTTCTAAGGATTAAGACTACCACAAAAAGTGTGATACTCAGTAAATTTCTATCTATTGCCTGGCATAAATGAACTTCTTCTCCTTTCTTTGAATATCAAGACTTTATTTCAAACTTCGTTGAATAATTCATACAAACGAGGGTCTCAACCAACTCTCATCGATACATATATAAGCTACGGCCTTTCTGTCCTCCGGCTCCGTCCAAAACTCTTCTCCGACAGAAGAGAAATCAGCGGGCGTCGATGGAAACAAACAGCTGACAATTATCTCCAGAAGATCCTTCCGAGTGAATTCATCGAAGAAGAAAACTTTGTATTCGTTCTGAAATACATCCATTATTTATTTTAAGTATTGGCTTACAAATGTACAATTGTAGTTCCAAACTACAATAGCAATTCCACCGTCGATTTTCAATTTGGAAATAGATGTATGTATTTTCTATAAAAATACAAATTATGATATTGTAATGACCCACGGCGCCAGGAAAAACTTGATAAAAGACTTTTCCAACGTAGAGCTCATCGAATACGGCAGATAAACCGAATTCATTCTGATAATCATTTAGATATTGTGTGGTTTCGAAATAGAGATACTTCAGATTTCCACGAAAACTTTTGTTTTCACAAACGTCCTGAAATAAGAACTTGTTGTTTTGACCGGTCCCGTTTCTCTCTCAATCTCTCTCTCTCTCTCTCTCTCTCTCTCTCTTTCTCTCTCTCTCACTCTTTCTCTCTCTCTCTCTCTCTCAAAGGGGGAGAAATCGAAGACTGGCACTTGCCTGTGTTGAAAAATTGCCCATTTGTGAAAGATACCACCTCTTAACAACCAACCTTCAAAAAATCGTCCAGTAAAAAGGCGACTCTAGGGATTCGGACGCTGACATGAGCAATTTGAAGATGACGAATCATGGGACCGATTGATGTCGGTATATGATAAAATCGCATGTGGTGTTCCACTAATTTTAGCTGAACTAGCATTGAAATTGGAAAATTACCAAAAATTACTTCATACGGCTTGATCTCTGGGCTTTTTCCAATCCAGTTGACCAAACGGCAGTACTTCACCAAGTAGAAGATTTCCGGGAATGCTTGGTAATGGGTGAGAACTGCCAAAGTTTCACATTCCAGTCTAAGGAATCTCAGCAGGGGGATTACGTACTGGGCAAAGTAGAACATGGCGGGCTGGGTATAAAACCAGCAGAAAGTAGACTGAAATAGATACATTATATATTAAAACAAGAATTCTGTAAAAATGAAACCCTTGCGACTTTAGACAATTAAAAAAAAGTCGGACACACACACATTCAATACTTTCACTCACCAAAATGATCTTGTCAAAACGAAGAGCCGATAACTGTCTGTATGGATCGTAAACTGCAGTGGCAAAGTCCAATGGTGGCAGTTGTGTAAAATGTTCGTAATTGTAGTTCATTGTCTGGTGGTACACGAAAGGAACAATTGAGAAAATTTTCCAAGGCTGTAAAAAGAAAGTAGGCCATTAATCTAAACGAACCTACAGTGGTGTAGGCTAGAGGATTTATCAGAAGGACAAAGGTTTCGCAGTCGAAACGAGCTTTGATTTGGAAACGATGCTTTTCCACGAAAGCATCCATTTCCTTGCAAGTTTTCCGTAAGCGACAGAGGGAGCGAGGCTTCATCTGAGAATTGTGTGGGAGAGGGTTGTCCCAGAATGCCTACTTTTTGCTGAGTGAGAATCAGGAGTTCTGTCGGGAGATTATAGATTTTCAAGGACATTGGAGGTTTCAAGGAGAGATTTCAAGGACTTCCAAAGGCGGATGTGAAATGAATCTAAAAAGCGAAATGTTAAAGAAAAAAAAGCAGTGACTAGCCTTTGTTTGAAGAAAAAGCGCCGTTTGTTTGCTAAAACAATGAAAACGTGAAAACGCCCAAGGGCGTAGAGGCAGATGCGGAGGAAGAATGGCATTAGGGCTTAAAAAGTGTGATAACACCTTACGAACGCTTACGCACCAAGGCCTTAAAAATAGTGGTAAAACTTCATAAACGTTTGCGTACAAAGGCCTTAAAAATAATGGTAAAACCTTAATGTTAGGAACACTTGCGTACATAAGGACCAAAACAAGTTGATCTTTGTCCTGCAACCCGTTATGGGGTTGAGGCCCCTTGCAGCTTCCCCATAATTTGATGACTTGGGCTAGAGTTTATTCTCCAGCGGCATTGATGTTGCGCCGCTGGAGGAGTTAGAGACGCAGACAACTAGGAGGGGTTAGAGATGTAGAAAAGTACATAAAGGTTAGAGACGCAGAGACACATTGGGGTGGTTAGAGACGTGTAGAACACTTTTGAGAGTTAGAGAAGTAGAGCCAAAATTCCATTTTCTATTCCAGACCAAGCCCGTGGTCATAGGGAATCACCGAGGGCCTCTAGGCCGAGCAGAGGATGCCTGGCAAGTGTAGGCCGCTTAAGTTAAGTAAGGTCACTAATATTCATCTGCTTTTTCAACTATTGGCAAGAAATTACAACTTTTGGCCGCAGTCCGCTTTTTCTAACTTGTGTGGAAAAGAGAACATCCATTGAAATAAAGTTTCAGAAACTTCATTTACGCCAGGCAATAGATAGAAATTTACCGAGTATCACACTTTTTGTGGTAGTCTGTCGGGTAATCCGAGGATAACCCTCAGTGCTCTCATTCTGAGCGCAGTCTCAACTCAGGCGGGAGGCCACCTTTTGGCTCTGCCAACACCTACCGTAATCCAATGCGAGAGGTCGACACCTGCGCATGCTTCGCAGCTGTCAGGAGTCAAGGCCACGTCACCTTCATGCCAGCTGACCAGAACATGACATCCTGTCACTCAGATGTCAACTCCCAGAAGATTCTGGATGCTCGTACCTGGCACCGACTGACACGCTCCGCCCCATCCTGAGGGTCCGAGACCGAACGCACGAGGTCACGCTGGAATCTAGGTCAACGGCCCCGTGCGTTCGGTCTCGGGGTAATTATAGCGCGTGCGTTCGGTCTCGGGGGAATTATAGAACGTGCGTTCGGTCTCGGGTGCATTATGGCGCGGAGTGTCTGACTCATTTCTAATTGATCCCTTCCACAGTTAGACTTGATATAAGGGATTAACCGGTATAAAGACAGGGAACACATCAAAATGTTTGTACAGCACAACTATTTCTGAAAACTAGCCCTACAAGTTAAATACATTTGCGAGACACATACAAATTCACTTTGTCAAGGTAATCGATAATGTCGTCCTTCGTTGCTGATTGGCGTCCATTCTTCTCAAAGTCCTCCATCGTCTGTCGCAGGGTCTTCTCATCGTCGGATACAGGTCGAACAGGATCTCCATTTCCCTAAATTCAGAGTATCGTAACAATACCTAAAAGGAGCCTACATTGATACGCCTCCTCAGTTTGTGGTATTCCACCGACTCCTCGCGACGGAAATTGTGCAAAAGGTCAGCGAGGGGAGGGTAGGATACACCCCTGAAGGTCGACGTTAGCTTCCTGAAATTTTTGGCATTGATGTCGAGAATACGTTGATGTCCACACCTGTGCAAGGCCTCAGCCGTGTTTGTGCTCCTGTGATCGAAGACTAAGTACTTGTTCCATTTCCCAGAAAACATTCCGTTCATCCAGGTGTCCTGAAAATAGGCAATGTAGGAAGCACATACCTTGTATGCTCGATGGCGTTTGTTGACGGGGTTCTTCAAAATCTCCGACTTCTCGATAAGATCCTAGAAGGATGAAGCTTTAGTTGGTGTTATTTCCCAAACCTCAGGCAGAAATACAAGCCCGAGTAGTCGATCAAACCAGACGAGGACTTCGTCAAACTCTCTCAGCATGGGAGACAAGCCTTCCTTTTCCTTTCTTCTGTTCAGGGCCATGCTGAAGTGAAACGAGCAGCCCGCTATCTGGTTCGTCGAAAACACCTATATGGGTGAATGTAAGAGATTTTTCCAGATGAAGTTACTTCTCCAATGGCTGATATGGCTGCCTTTTCAAAGTCGATGTTGATCCTGAGTGTGCTGCAGTCTTGTCCCACCAGTTCCAGCTCCTTCCTCAGCGTCGAGAAGACCTTCAGATACGTACTCTTCTTCTTGTTTCCTGTAATAGCCCACATTATTGGCGAGGAGTCTCCGTCTTTTGATATCCCGTGGGTGGTATACAGCTGAGCATTAGTTCCTAACTCTTTAGGTTGGAACGAATGACAGCCATCACCCACGAGAATTACAAGACCGCACTAAACGATGCGCGACACAATTGTGTCTGTGTAGCACAATGTCTTCCAGCAGATCCATGAATAAGGCCTTGGGGGTCACGTTCGTTGGAGTAGCTCTTATCTCTTGAAGAGTTTGGTACATGGTTCTCTTCACGCGTTCGTCAGCCCAAGGCTTCGGATTGCACACATGAGCCAGCTCTTTAGGATTCTCCGTAAACGACCCGTTATGTACCTGTAAAAAGGAGACTTTAACTATAAAAGAAAATGGCTTACCTTTATCATGGTGCTCTTTTTGAGGGATTTGCAATAACTACACGCGTACGCTTCATAGATACCGCTCTTCCTTTGAAACTGGAAGGCGATGCACCATTCAACCATATTCCTAAAAATGTTGGATAAAGTTAATTGGAGAAGGTGACTGACTCTGTGTACTTGTAAAGGAGAACAGGATGAATTCCTTTCCTAGCTTGAACAGAAACTGCGCTAAAACATCCATCGTCCACTTTGCTTCGTTTATTGTCATTGCCTGAAGTAGAAATGAGGTTAAGAGGACTTACCGTGTTTGTTGGAGAATCTTCTGAACGAGGCCGCTTTGCATTGGTAATAGGACCTGATAAGAAAATATGAAGTTGTGTAACTTATAAGTTACTCAGTTTAGCAATTAGAAAATCTGAAAAATAATCAACAAAATAAATTCATATAAAAAAGAAAAAAGTTTTAAAAATTGCTTGAAAAGTACCTGACGTCAGCGCAGCGACCAGGTTTGGGTAAAGCAAAGGGTTGCCCTTAAGAGGGCAGTTGGGGTTGCCCTTAAGAGGGCAGTTGGGGTCCCGAGTGTCCGTGACAACAACAGGTAAAAGGGGAGCGTAGGTGAGAGCGACCGGTTCCGGCGGATGGGACATTGCGAATGGCCGTAATTATTTAAATTATCGTTTACGTTACTTTTGGCGCGTGCCAATGGCACTCTCCGCCGCGCGTTGACCCGGAGTAATTAAAGCGCGCCCTAATTACCCCGAGACCGAACGCACGCGCAATAATGCACCCGAGACCGAACGCACGCTCTATAATTACCCCGAGACCGAACGCACGCTTGACCTCGTGCGTTCGGTCCGCCACCCCATCCTGAGGGTACATAAACCCCACGCTTTCTCCAGCCGGGAGAAGCTCCAACCGACCACTTTACCCCTTTCCTTTTATTGTTTCCCCTCTCTCTTTAAGGGCCACTGATGGCTCCGCTACCACCCCTCTCTATCACCCTTCCGGTGGTTAACCCTTATTGAGAGATCTATAACTGTACATATGTTGTAATACGTTGTCTTAATGAATATTATATACTCAATCCCCGTCTTAGGATATAAAATAAGTCAGAGTCTTGAAAAGTCTTAATCCTTAGAAGACGTCTTCGCCGTGGACATGCCACTCTTCTTTCCACGAGCCGAACTCTTCTCAGCCGACCGCTGTGTCTCCTCCACCGCCTTGTCCTTTCCAATATTCAGAGTCTTCGTATCCGCCGATTTGTGGTTCTCCACAGATCCCGAGGCACATTTCCCAGTGGTGGGCTTGCTCCCACCAGTGGAGGTCTCACTGGAGGATTCTTCGTCTTCCGGCAATGATGAGGAAGATGTCCTGGAGACTGGGCTGAGTGACGCAGAAGTCATTGGCTCCCATCTTGGAGGCGATCGTCTGGCAGCGGTCGAAGACATTCGACCACAGGTCTTCCTGGCGACGGGGGAGCTTCCACTTCATATTGCGGGAGAAGGAGCCCTTCTGCAGGCTGGAACCGGGGAAGTGCTGGCTGACCGTCCTCTGCGCCTTGTCCTTGTCCTGTTCCCCAGACAGAGAAAGGGACAGAACGTAGAAGTTGCCCAGTCTAAAAACAAGGTTTCCTCATGACATAGTATTTAAATCCCACCTAGACTTGAGTTCCTGGCTGGATCCGGTGGCTGCGATTTGTCCATCTTTCAGGATGCTAATGCGGCTGCAGAGGGCATCGCACTCCTCCATGCTGTGGGAACTCATCAGAATGGCGCTGTGTTCACGGACCACCGACAGAACGGACCACACATCACGACGGGCCTTAATTTGGGATGAATTGAAAGGTTTAGAAGGTGATTGACCACTGGGTCGATTCCAGCGGTCGCTTCATCCAGAATCACAAAGGGACTCTTGCGGGGAAGGAGGGCGGCAGCGACACTGAGACGTCTCTTCTGACCACCACTGAAAAAAACGCATAAAACACGGCAGATGGCACAATTATCTTGTTTTAAAGGTCAAAAAGAAACTTTTGTGTGGGGGGGGGTTTAGGCTATTTTAGGCGATGTTGTAGAATAGAAAACTGAGTTTGTTCCAGGAAGGTAAATTCCATTTACTCTCTTTCGGTATCTTTTTATCTCTCTCTCTCTCTGTGTGTGTGTGTGTGTGTGTGTGTGTGTGCACGTGTGTGTGTACCTGCAAGTGTTGAATCTCTTCCCAGCGTGTTCCTCCATGTCCACCATCTCGATTAGCTTCTCCACAACTCCATCCACATCCCTGTACCCGTTAACTTTAGCCAAGATCTTAAATAAAAGTTTAAAAAGGAGATATCGATTCACCAACCTCTAGCGAGTGTTTTCCCTTGAAAGTCGGTTGAAGAGTGTCAAACTGGGGGCAGAGGCCAACAATCTAAAATTCAAGTTTGAAATATCCAAAGAATTGATGCTTACGATGTTTGTCTTGATATCCACTCCGTCCAAGGTCACAGACCCTTCACTGGGAACCATTTGGCCGGTGATTATATTGAAAGCCGTCGTTTTTCCAGCCCCACTGACTCCCAGAAGACCGAAGCATTCCTGTTTCTGCACTTGGAAAGAGACGTGCGCCAGGGCACACTTCTTCCGGAACACCTTGCTCAGGTCCTGAAAGAAAGGATTTTTAATATTTTAATGTTTTTAATAAATACCGGACTTTTAAAGGCCGAAAACTGCGTTTTTATTAATAAAAAAACATTTTTAGATAGAAATCGATGGCTCAAAACCTATCTTTTCGATTGTATTTTCAAAGTCTTTTTCAGTTTTCTGGGCAAGATTACGCAACAGTTTTTTTATAAAAATGTTATTAATGCTCGTACATTTATAAATTTTCCTTTGCATATTAAAAAATAATTTTGTGGTTTTTGTCTTAAAAAACATTTAGTTAATAGCTCGGTTCTATAAGAATCGATCCTAAGTTAGAATTGCTCCCTATGACCCAAATAGGTTATTCTGAATCTTTTGGGCGAAGGTTATTTTTGGACGCCGGGTTACGGTAGGTGAAATTTGGTCGTGCATTGAGTTACGCAATTGCCGCAGATTTTTGCCGATTGGTGCACGTTTTTACAGCTTTTCGTTGCGAGACGAGCTATTTCGAACTGTGAACTACTGTAAATCGATTAAAATTTGGTTTCACTTTCTTTTTGTTAGAACATTTTCTGCTTTTTTCTTTAAAATGTAAACTCACTTTCACTTCCAAGACAGTTTCCTCCGTGAGAACCTGGTTCTCCTGATGGAGGGCCTCAGGCACCTGACTCATACTTCCTTTGCAGGAACAACACCTTCGGATGAAGTTAATCGTCCCAATTACAAAGAACAACGTGTGAATCAGAGCTGGAATAGCCGCCACCATCACAAACATATCTGGATTTGTTTTTACTGAACATTACGAATTAAAAATTACTGTAATTGTAAATTTTCACACCCAGAACTTTGACATTGATTGGTTTTGCGTTTTGAGCCGCTTGAATTCCGTTTATCTCAAACAATCCGAAGAGAAAGGACAAACTGGGGAAGAAAAAGGAGGCGGAAAGCTGAAATGCAATTGTATTTAAATAAATTTAAAAAAAATTTAAAATTGAATAAAAATAATGTAAATTAAAAATTCTATTTTAAACATACGAAGATGTTGGTGTCCATCTCTTCTTTCTGTTCGCGTGTCCATTTGTGTTTTGAGGCGAACTGGCCCATCACCGTCATTATGACCCCAGCAAAAATCATACCTGCAATCAATAAATGTTTTAATCGTTTTGGAATGAAAATTCACTTTAGGGTGATTTGGAGAAAAATCGATATTTCAAATTTTGACGAGCCGCGGCGCGCGGGTTACTGTAGCTTCGTTTAATAAACGATTTTAATGGATACATGAAATATCTTTTCAAAATTGCATTTTCAGCAATTTTGTAAATTACATCGATTTTATTATTGAATTCTTTCTCAAAATGGTACTGCCGATTCGCCGATTTTCGGTTAAAAATTGTTTAAAATGACGTTTCGAAACAAAAAAAACTGGAAAGATTGGTACGAAGTTTCATAAAGAAATATAGCGAAAAATTCCAATCTGGCGCGCTTTCGTGGCGGGACCATAACCTATAAATGCTTAAAAAGATGTTCGTAGTTCTACATGTGACGTTTAATCATAAAATATTTAAAAGGGCGATAGTTAAAGCGAAAAATTGCAATCTGGCGTGCTTTCGTGGCGGGACCCTAAGTCTTGAAAGCTGAAAATGTGTATGCAGTTTTTTTCTATTGACCTGTAAAGTATAATCATAAAATATTGAGACAGTCTCCGTTTATAACAAAAAATTGCAATCTGGCGCGCTTTCGTTGCGGAACCCCACGACTTAAAACTCTAAAAAGGTGTCAGAAGTATAATAACAAATAAATAACAAAGAATAAAACATTGTTTTTTTTTAAACATGAATTACCTGCCAAGATTCCCAACGTGAGAAAGAGTGAGATGGAGACGGTTGCCGTACTTACCGATTTGCATTTAGTACTCAGCCAACAAACGAGGGGCATAACGGAATAGAAGAAGATGAGGACCATCAGAACTGCCCTCATGGCATTCTCCACACTGTAGGAACACATCAGACAAAGGGTGGTCAAGTAGATGGAACACTGGATGGAATAGAGGAGGAATCCGTAGAGGTACTCCACCGTCCAGTAGAGCCACACAGGGACACCCGCTAGGATTTGCTGAAATTTTACTTTACTTTTCTTTTTCTTTTATAAAATTCTGAATGAAAAGGGGAAATGATGAACCTGGTACATGAAACCGGATGTGGTGTCTTCGGCCAGGGGTTCGGTGAGGGAGGCGAAGACCAGAGTCATCAGGAGAGTCATCAGAAGAGAGATTCCGAAGGGAAGTAACGTGGAAGGCCTGCTCTCGCCTTCAAAGAACCTCACATTCATGGTTATGCGTCCGTCTGGAAGGAAATTGACTCCAATCTGGGCAGGCTGGGAACCTGGGGCTATTTTCCTCAGCCTTGCGTTTCCAAAAAGATTTAGGGCAGTTGGATGGGAATAGAGATGACGACTATTGAATCGCAACTGAAAAGGAAGAAAGTGAAAGAATTGATCACACACGCACACACATACACTCGCACATTCACACATTCACACACGCATTCACTCTCACATGCTCTCTCTCACACATACACACACATACGTTCAGAGAGAGAGAGAGATACGGAGACCTAGAGGGTGAAAGAGAAAGGAATAACACCAACCAAAACAAATTCGACTTTCTTGTTTTCTTCCACCCGTCCATTGATTTTTCTTCTAACTGTTGCAGTGGCTCCATCAACGTTTTTGCAACCCGAACTACCACATTCCATGCCATAAGTGACTGCCATCGCTGGCTGCGGGTCGTCCACTTGTGTAATAGCGTAGTCATCTAAGTCCTCCACTTTTCTTCCTTCGATCACATTCAGTTCCATCTCTTCATTCGTTTTCAATTCTTCCTTGATGAATTTATCAAAGTGAGGCTTGAATTGACTTTGGCCGTTGATGAAGAGATCCTGGGTCAGAAACTGGCCAGCTCCGAAGTTCTTCAGGCTTATGTCATACGCTGAAATTATGTGTGTTTTTTGGGTATGTATGCGTGTGTATATGTGTATGTATGTACGTGTGTATGTGAGTTTGTGTGCTTTGAAAGTAATGTCTTACTTGGATCTCCGAGAACATCCACCTTTGTCAGAAACATAGATAGACACAGGACGAGAATTGGTGCAAGAATCTAAAAAATGAAAGATTGGTTGGTAGTTTTTGATAAACTTTGAAAAGGATGCTTATTTGATCCAAAACACTTTTCTGACCGTGATGATAATGGATCAATATCGATGTTTTCATCTAGGGTTATTGCGCGCGCATCCGGGTTACGGTATCTTGGTAGCGAAAACATTAACTTAAACCCTAATAAGTACTTTTCGAAAGGTCTCGTTGATGCTGTTTGACAAAGATACCAAAACCAGGACCCGCGCGCAATTACCCAAGACAAACAAATTGTTTTTGCTTTAATTTTTCTTATCTTTTATTTCTTAGAATTTTCGATTCAAATAGATGTTTTTTAAACAAAGTTTGGTCCAAATCCATGTTTCCTTCCTAACCTGGACGAAAATGGTCATCGGCCACTTGATCATTGAATATCGAAGTTTCTTCTTGAACAAAGCGATGAATTGAGCCATCAGAAGGCCACAACCTTGGACAGAATCATCTAGAAAGTAAAGAAATGAGCTTTAGGAATAAATGAAACCACCTTCGTAGACCTGTTTCAGCAATCCACGGACCCTTTCCTCCTTCTTGTCCTTGTCCTTCACATCGTTCGTTGCATGACCCACCTTCAGGAAAACCTGAAAATACAACAATTTATATAAGTTTATTTAATTTTAATTTTTAAAACTAAAAGTAATTACCTGTTCCAGGTTGCCCATCGACAATCCAAAGTTGGCAATTCCCAGTGTCTCTTTGTTCTTCTCCAAATCCTCTAAAAGGGCGGCAAATCTGGATTTTAATAATTTTAATAATTTATTGATTTTCACTTATATACCGGTCTTTAGAATCAGGGGAAAGTTCAAAATCCATCTGAATTCCTCGAATTTCAGTCAATTTGGCATCTTTCACGTGATTTCTGAGGTACTTTTCGAGGTTCTTTGCCTGTGGTTGCATGTTTTCCTGTTTGTTTTTCGCCAGAATCGTCAAAGTGTAACCGGAGGCAAATCTGAAATATGAGAAGTTTTTTTGAATAATTTAAATCGGGTACCTCTTTTTGAGGAAATCCGAAGTTCCGGAGCAAACAACACGGCCACCGGACATGATGAACACGCGGTCTCCCAGACACTCGGCCTCGTCCATGTAGTGCGTCGTCAGGAGAATCGTCCTTAAAGGTCAGAATCACCCCAATATGTATTTACAAATTCCTAATTAAGGATTCTAAATGGTCAGTTCAAGAAAAAATTGAAAAGTTCAATTATCAATTTTAATTTTTTAAAATTTTCCTCAGAATTCGCCAGACACGCATGTAATTCTAATGTGGTGGTAGTTGGGAGTTGATTTAGAGGTTGATTTTTTCTTCTTACATAGAGTGTCTTCGTTCTTTTACCTGTTTCCTTTCTGAGAATCAAGGAAAGTCTCAATCTCCTGCCTCGATTCAACATCCATTCCGGCGGTGGGTTCATCCAGAAGAACCACACTGCTCTCTCCAATCAAAGCCATGCACAAACAAAGTTTCCTCTTCTGTCCCCCAGACAAAGTCTTCGTTTTCTGAAAAGAAAAATGATCTCCCGACTAAGTAAAAAAACCTTGTCTTGGTATTCAACTAGGTCAACAAGTTCCAGCAACTCTTCCATCTCCTCTCTGAAGTCGGATTTGGCACACTTTAGGTTGTAAGCCAGACGAAGATGGTCATAGACCGTCAGAGAGTCAAGCAGGGTGTTTTTCTGAAGAAGGGCAGTTTGAAAGATAGGATTGGGTACCTGAGAGCAATAGCCAATGTGCTTCTTAGCCTCAGAACTTCCTGCAGGATGGCCACAGATGTTCAGGGTCCCTGAAAGCAAACCCGTTACTGTAGCTAAGGCTTTGTTGTTCCGGTGGTCCCATTACTGTAGGCTACTGATTACTGTAAGTAATATCTACTGTAACACTCATTCTGGGGTTACGGTACTGTAGGAAAATCATAGGGTACTGTAAAACATATATAGCTTACTGTAGGCTACCAAGAGAATCGGGTTACTGTAGGGAGATCGCTTCAAAAAACTCCACATGTTTCTGTAGTTCATCCAAACTAAGGGTAATGTAGTTAGCATTCAAAGAAACACACCCAGGTTACTGTAGTACATTCCTTGGTTACTGTAAACACCAGAATTGTTTCGTTATGCCCGATATTTTTGTTGATTCGGTGGCCCACCGATATTACGGTAGATTATTTTCTGTAGATAATGGCTTACGGTATGACAGTCATAACACTATTGTAACAGAAACTAGACAGATGAACAAGTGTAGGTCACAAGGGAATTACTGTAACCTGATAGGTCAGAATAAGATTACTGTAGCTTTTGGGTAAACGGCTAGGTCTGGTCAATATAAAAACACTGCTTATGACCTTAGGTTACTGTATAATATTCCATTGACAAGTTCACATGCCAAATTACATTCTCGGTTAGTGTAACAATGAAAGATTACTGTAGTTGTTACGCCGCTCGAACAATTACTGTAGGGAAACGCAAGTGAATCACATTACGGTTATTTTTCATTTTTCGGCTACAGTAGGTATACCATTGAGTTACAGTAAACCTTCAGTGGACATAGGGTTCCTTGGCGAAAACTATTCGAACCAAGCAATTCAAATGAGACTACTGTAACTTTTGGACTCAAAGGCTGGCCAGAGACTATATAAAACAGTGTGAACGAACTTAGGTTACTGTAGTATACAGCATTCAGGCTATAGTTACTGTAGCTTCTAATCCAAGCAGGATTACTGTAAGATACACCCTTATGGTTGGGGCACTCTAGACCATGTCAAGATTACTGTATGCAACCAAGATAATCAGGTTACGGTAGTGTCAACAAAAACAGAGATCGAGTGGTTGTGGTTTTACGGTAGCCTGGGATACTGTAGAACGTCGGGATTACTGTATTCCCCAGAATTGGATTACTGTAGGTCTATAGTGAGTTACTCTATGATAAGAAAAATTAGAGGTAGGAGCCAGAAACTAGGTTGAAAAAACAATTGTAGGCCAACGGTGGAATCACCGAAAACTTGCTGGTCATAATGGGATTACTGTAGCTTTTGGGGCTTATGGGCTAGCCCAGGACAATATAAAGACGGCATAAAAAACATTAGACTACTGTAGGGCGCATACAAAAGTTACTGTAGCTTATAACCCAAGCAGGTTTACTGTAGTATGCGCAAGTAGGCCTGGGGTACTGTAGATCACATCAAGGTTACTGTGGCCACTCATACCTTCAGTTGGCTTCTCCGTTCCGCAAATCATCGAAAAAGTAGTTGTTTTTCCAGCCCCATTGTGACCCAGGAGTACGGTAACTTGTCCTTTGATTGCCTCGAGATGCAGTCCGTGAACAGCCCTCTGGCCAGTTTTATAGACCTTGGTCACATTCTTGATTTCTATGTCAACTTTGGCATTCGGAATTTCAGAAGTCTCCTCTGCATTCGAAAACAACGGTTGTTCTTCATCAGTTTTCTGAAAATTCTCTGAATAAAACATGTTCTTTCTTTCTTCTCCTCTTTCTCTCTCTCTCTCTCTCTCTCTCTCTCTCTCTCTCTCTCTCTGTGAACAAACCGAGTGATTGGAGATGCGTTTGCAAGAAATGCTCTTCCATTTGATGATTAAAACAAATGCCGCGAGCATCAAAATCGCGTCAAGGAGTATAAAAGCGAGAGGAACGATTCCAGGGTAGTGGAAACTCTTCCATTCGAATAAATTGCTAAAGGAATAGGATTTATCTGAAAGTACTTCTTTATATTCACAGTCAATGGTTCACTTACGTGTGGAAGTGATACTATCTGCGATCTTGATGAAATTTGCCTTTGCCAGGAGAGGATTCAAAAAGGTCGCCACACAAGCCCCTTCGCTGGGAAGACAGACATCAGCGATTGAAGCCCAGACGAAGAGTCCGAGGAAGATTACGACAGTCGCTGAAAAATCAATAAAATGATACATCTGGGAAAACCAATCGATATCATATTTACATTTTTACAGTATTTTCTTGACCGAAACATAACCTGGGTGAATATTATCCCGGGTTATTGCGCGCGAGCCTGGGTTACGGTAGCTTCTAATGTCTGTTAACTCCATTTTCAATCGTACTGGCAAAAAAATTGAAAAACATTATAAACTGCGATCTGATGACGAAACGCTAGGATACACCACCAGATCTTGGGAATTAGAATTGGATTACTGTAGGATAAACAAAAAGATTCCGATCGGTGAAATTTAGCTCTTTTGGGTACTGTAGCTACATATGGCCATTCAAACAAAGGGTACTGTAGCTGGGATTACTGTAAACGGCATTTCTGCCTAATCAGTTACAGTACACTGTGATAACAGTCACTGGTTTGGCGAAACAAGAAATCCCTCCTTACCCAAACAAGTGACAGCAGCCGATTTGAAGAGAGATGACATCAGAAGGGCAAATGCGATGATGGCAAAGAATTCGATGAAATTGGCGAAGAAAACCATTCCGAGGGTCACTTGGACGTCCCTTTCGAATGCGAATGACGTTAGAAGTGCAATTGGAGTAACGAATATCAGCTGTTTGATGAAGAGGAATAGGATGTGGGAGGAGTAGAAGACAGTGTCGGTCACTCCCATCACATTCATAAAGTCCTGAAAAACTATAGTTTTTAAGGGAATGCAATTCTGAAATGGAAATTGTATAAGAAGTGCATCCAGGAGGCAAATCTTTGTTACAAACGTTTATATAACCATGAATCACATTTTTATGACAGTAGGTATTGATTTTAGCGAGACCGCGGGTTGCGGTATCAAGGTCCAATCTCATCTAAGCCCCTAGCAAGATTGATTTTGGAATGGCCACGAAGTTTATAATGTGCTAACGGAAGTTTTTCATCATATTCAACTACGGACAAAATCCACCGAATTTTCGCATTTTTAAAAGTTTTCTATTTTTTTCACATTTTAAAAATTTTGGGTTGATTTGCACTATGCGAGACTTTTCTCACTGTTTTACCTACAAGAAGAAACCCTGACCACATCTTACCCAAATTGACCGAAGTTTCAAAACGATTTTTCTTTTAAGAAATTATAAGAAAATTTTTAAAAAAAATACAAAAGGGAACGTCACCACATGGGTAGCCGAGGAACCCTTACGAGGTTTTTTTACGATTTTTTTGGGGGGCAGGGCTATGTTTCATTTTCGTTTTTTAAGAAAAAACATTTTTGTTCAAAAAGCAAAAAAACCATCCAATCAACATTGAAGTCAGTGTTTCTCTCAAATATACCCAAAATACTCAAATTGCAGCAGACAAATCTTCAAAAAGTGGAATTTTTGTCGTTTTCGTTTGTAATGCTTGAAAATTGTGTAAAATTGAAATACATTACATACTTTTTTAAATTATGAATTCCTTCGAAAAAGTATCTATTTCAGAGGGTTAGATAACCTTTGGCCAACATACTTAACCACGAAAAATTGATATTGATCCGAATGTCAAAGAAATGTTGTAGAATAAATTTTTTTTAGGCAAAACCCATTTTAAAACTTCAGAAAAAGAACTGAATACAATGTAAATACAAATTATTGACCTACCTTCATGTGTTCATTATCGTGCATAATTCCACGGACTGTGAATATAATAATCGTAATTACGATTAGATTCTTCATCTCCAGAAAAACAAATTGGCTTCCTTCAGAACTTGGATTTGTGATTTGCATTTCGTAGGCGCCAACTTTCACTTCTTCAGTATCGTTTACTCCTTTATGCTTTTTCACTCCCTGAAATTTTAATTTTTTTAGATTATATAATTTTATACCTCGTAAAACACCAAATCGATAATTGATTGGCACCAATCTGGTCCGAAACTCCCGTGTCGCATTCCCCCTTCTATCTTCTACAACAAATAAGTAAAATACAAAAAATAAAAAATAAAATACCCTATTTTCCAAGAACATTTCGTACTCGTGTTTTCCTTTTGAGAAATCCAGTTCTTTGATGAAAATTCCGATTTTACTGAAATTTATCAGGTTAGAAAATGCGTCGAATCCAGTCCGATTGACAAGAGTCTCTCTCTCTCTCTCTCTCTCTCTCTCTCTTTCTCTCTTTTTTTCTCTCTCTCTCATTTTGTATCCTTTTCAATCAAAAAGATCGGTTGTCGGCGCGGCGCCTACAAGAATCCGCGTCTCTCCGCCATTTGCTACGCCCATTCCTCCTAATTAGGGTGACCCACCCGCCCCAACTGAGCTCGCACCCGTAAATAATCAGCAGAGCGAGGGAATGGGGTCATATAAGGGAGTTCTTCAAATAGGAACGGAAAGTTCTCACGGGTTCAGTTCCACTCGAAAGTTACTGTGCTTTTGGGTTCAGTGGGTGAAGCTCTGACGCCTTTATTTTTTTGTTGTTAAGCTCCAGGACCCCATGAGTTGTTGTTTTTTTTATATCGGAATTATCAGTTTATTTGGTTATGAAACCGCTGACTGCCTAATTTTAGACTAATTTAAATCGAAACGTGGCCAAGCACAAATTCTCAAACAACTCGTTTCCTCATGATTTTGAATCAATATTGTAGTAGCAAATTTGAGAAGAAAATGGTAAAACGCATAAAAGTGATTTTTCTGAAAATTCCGATATCAAAAAAGCAACATCTCATTGGAGGACGTCCTGGAGCTTAACCACCGAAAAAATAAAGGCGTCAGCCCCACTGAACCCAAAAGCACAGTAACTTTCGAGTGGAACTGAACCAGTGAGAACTTTCCATTCCTATTTGAAGAACTCCCTTTTATAACACCATTCCCTCGCTCTGCTAATTATTTACGGGTGCGAGCTCAGTTGGGGCGGGTGGGTCACCCTAATTAGGAGGAAAGGGCGCCACAGACAGCCAATGGAGGGACGCAGAGAAAAAGAGTTAGGGAGAGAGATAGAGTGAAAAGGCCAGACAAAGAGAGAGAGAGACAGAGACAGAGAGAGAGAGAAAGTTTGGACAATCAACCTACGTTTCTTTCCTGTAATGTCCCTCTCCCGTTTCAAAGAATTTCCCCTGATCAGCCCTCTCCTCCACCAGTTGTTTTCGCAAGTCTTCGCTACTTCCCGCCTGTTTCACAGTCATATTGTACTTGGCTAGCTCTTTCACGAATAAATTGAAATCATTCTGGTTCACTTTGTCTCTAAATTCGGAAATTACACATTCCCCATCTTAAAAATTACCCCTTTGCCAGCATCACCTGTTGTTCGAATCTCGGATTCTGCGGGTCATATATCTCAATGGAATAGCTGTTTAATGTGGCCCTGTATGGTTCTCTATCGGGGGGTGCAGGAGACTTTCCGATAAGCTGAAGTTTAACTTTTAGGTTTCGCAATGAAATTTGAAAAAGGAATACCATGGGAGTGCAAAGAACCACAAGAAGGATAAAGACGACGATTTCCCCAATGAGAAAACCTGGGCTTCGGAGCATTTGAAACACATTTTTCCGCAAAAGGGCGGAAAATCTGCGAAATCCACCTGAAGGAGGGAAAGGATTAGAGGAAAAGGGGGTGACCGACCCGACATGGGAGGAAAGGACGCAGAAATGAAGGAGAGTTCACCCTTTGCGAAAAGCTTTTAATTCAGTCTTATGCTAATGTGTGGGTTTAGTTTCGACTTTTTCTTTGGACTCTTGATTTGGTTTACATCACGACCAGAAAGGAACAGGAACACACAAAAAAAAATTCATAGTCGATTCCCATTATTTCATAAGGTAGTTTCCCAGAAATTTAGGCCCCGCAAAGAAATTCTCCTTACCCACCCTGACTATTTCACTAAGATCCTATTTGCATTCTACCTAAGCAACACCTCTCGTTTGGACTCAGCAAACCTGAGTTCACTACTATGTTCTTAATTCCATCCCAGTAATTCGCATTGGCCGCCCTCGGCACTCATAACCGAAGGAGGACAACCTCTTTTCCCACCGATGTTGATGTTAGAATCACTTTTCGGATTTCGGAAAACAGAGCCGGAGCCAAGACGAATTTCTATGAGGATCCAGACAAAGCGGTTTTTAGAACAACTCTAGCTACAAAAGTAGATCACTTTATTATGAAATAAATACATGGTACACGTCTCATAAAACACTTGAGATAAAACCGGTTGACCCGCCTTTTGAGGGGGAAAGATCATTCACAAGATCAAGAGGGGGATTAAAACTCGGAGAGGGTGCACTGGGTGAGATTGCCCTTGGCCAAGGTGGGGTGGCAGGAGAGGCGGTGGACGAATGGAGGGAGGATGGAGAGAGGGCGGGGAAGAGGGGAGAATGGGACCACGGCACGGCAGAGGACGTCCACTCTGTTGGAGAGGAGGCTGGAAGGGAGGGATTAGAGAGAGAGAGAGAGAGAGAGAAAGAGTCATACAGAGAGAGAGAGAGAGAGAGAGAGAGAGAGAGAGAGGAGAGAGAGAGAGAGAGGAGAGAGAGAGAGAGAGAGAGAGAGAGAGGAGAGAGAGACTCACCGGAAAGCGAGGGAGGCATTCACGTTGTCTCCTGAGGCTGTGAAGAGGTTTCCGGGGATGGGGACCTGAAAAGAAATGGGTCTGTCACTTCTTTCCTCTTTGGGTTTCTCTGCCTCTCTAATTCCTCTCCCTCTCCTCACCCTATTCCTGCTCCTGGCCGCCTCAAACAGCAAACTCGTCCCCTCGGGCACCATCTCCCTCAGCATCCTCGTCTCCGTCGGATGCGGGAAATAGCTGAATCCCCTCTCCATCGCCACCACGTAGACCAGCGGAGCCTGGCTGAAGAGTTCCTGCCACGTCAGAGGGCGGAGGTCCTCCGCCTTGCAGAATTCATAGCTACCGTAATCCACCAACAGCACCGAGAGACCACCCACAGAGGGGGAGGAATCCACAACTGCACGGTGGTAGCCCCGGGAGGTCTTGAGGGCACACGCCGTGCCCGGAGGCAGGGTTACGGTAGCGAAGCGGGGCAACTCGTTCCACTGAAAATAGTACTTCATATTTGAATATTACCTCACAAACCTCCTCCTTCAGGGCATCTTCGACCCTCCGCCGCTCTTCAACCATCCAAGGGGCCTGGAGGTAGATCAAAGTGCTGTTCTCGATGAAAGACAGGGTCACGGCCTCCCTCAACCCTTTGGGGAATTTAGGGCTACGGTCGAAGGTCTTTACGTACAGCGGTTCGTAGTCCCTGAAATGGTTAGATTACGGATTACGGTAGGTGGCAGTACGTACCCATCACCTTCTTCATCTTCGTCCCCGTCGCTGAAGTCGGAATCGTTCTCGTTCTCCTGGAAATAATTTAGTGCGTATGCCGCTTTCCGGTTTTTCTGGTGACCTCAGGCCGCGCTCTCTCTCTCACACCCTACCTCTCTCCGCACGTGGTCCAACCACTTCCGCTGCTTGGCCAACTCCCTCTCGGCGTGGTCCTCCGGCCGGTAGAAGTACTTTCCCAGATTCTCCGTCAACAGCGTCGGATGGTAGATATTCACCTGAAATTATTTATTAACTCAATTTGTAATTATATTTTGCCAATTTAATAAATAAGAAGAAAACCCAACGAAGAAGGGCTCCTCGTTGCTGGCGATTTCCACGCGGATCAGGTTGTTGCACTCGTGGACGATCTCCTTGAATTTGGCGACTTTGGCCGTGTCCAGGTCGTTGATATAGACGTCTGGAAGGGAGGGAGTTAGAGTTAGAGAGAGAGAGAGAGAGCTGGGAAGTGTCAGAGACGCAGAGTACCAACCTTTAACGCGGCATTTCAGGGCGAGGGGAGGGATCCGTCCGAACTGGGCCACCAGGGGCCGGATATTTTCGGTGCTGACGATCCGATCCAGACCGTAATCCACCAAACGCACCTCGGCGCTGAAAATGGGAGAAATTAGCATACTGAAAACGAAAAATTTACTTGTCTCTGGAGACTTTGGCGATTCGTCCGCGGAACCATTTGTCTCCCTCGCGCACGACGCAGGGGACAGTCTCGAACATCTGAAAAAAAGGTTTGTTTAGGGGATTCTCTCTCTCTCTTTTCTCTTTCTTACCTGTCCCTCTTCGAACCCAACATCCGTCTGCGAATAGTACTTGTTGAGTCCCTCGCTCAGCCGCTCCCTCACCTTGTCCAGGAACTTTGGCTAAACTTTCTCTTTCCCGTCCGAGATCAAGAAATCACCTGGATGCCGAGTTCGAAAGGAGAGACGAAGTGAGGCAGAGTGGCGTAGAAGGTGGGGATCTGGGTGATGGTCCGCTGGGCGCCGGCTTCCCTGAGGATGGAGGAGGAGCGGGCGAGGTCGAAGTAGTACTGGGCCACGACGGTGGCGTCGATGAAGCGCCAGCAGAAGCGAGGACACGACTCGCAGAGTCCTGAATGATGGGGAATAAAGTTCGTTTTCAAGAAGTATTTTCGGCAACAAAAGACCGCTTTCTGACAGCCAAAGGCCGCTTTACCTGTTTTTTTTTTGGCAATTAAAAGCCGCCTTTAGCAACCGTAGGCCGTTTGACCGGCTTTTGACAACTAAAAACCGCTTTTTGGCAATTAAAAAGTGCTCGACCTGGCTATTTAGCGTACTTCAGTTGTAAAAACGCCAAAACACCGTTCCTATAACTCACTATGAATGTTCCAGTCGATGCCACCGGGGACCTCGACCAGTTCCCTGCAGGGATTAGCATTGTACGCTTCCCAGTCGACCTTCGACGGCCCGAAACCCTCCGCCGCCGTTCCCCAATCCATGCCTTCTGTAGTTACTTTTGTTATTCTCAGAGTTCAGTAACTGTCTCTGAGATCAGAGCAAGATAGGTAAGGAAAAACTTCCGAAATTGGATTTAAAAAAGAACAAAAGTTGGAGAAACATGGATAGATTTATTGCCTGGGTGGGTGATGACAAAGTCGAAGAAAAAATAACAACAGGTGCAAGGTAATATTAGGAGAAATGCGGGGTACGCATGGAGGAGAGATCGGAGGTAGGAAGAGGAAGACAGAAGATTAGCCGCTCAGCATTCCCTCGTAGAGCTCCAGGAGCAGCTGAAATGGAGGGAATTAGGGATAGATGGATGGATAGAGAGAGAGGGTTAGAGAAGCAGGGACACTCGGAAGTTGGAGAAACAGCCCAGTCACAGAGGTCAGAAACGTAGGGAGAGAGAGAGAGAGAGAGAGAGAGAGAGAGAGAGAGAGATCCTCACCTTAGGGCACTTGTCGTGGAGGAGGTGCGAAGGCACGCACTCCCTCTTGACCAGTCCGGCGGGGATGGGGTCCTTGTAGGTGACCTTGACCCACATGGCCTTCGTCTCCTGGTCCTGAAATTGGCTGTATCAACAGAGAAATAATGGAAGGCTTACACTCCAGGCAGAGATGGCCTGCTCGACCTCGAGACCCTCTTCGATTCCGTACTTGTGCTTGGGCTGGAATAGAAAAATAGGTTGTTAATGGAATTTCTATGTCTGTCTCCTTCTCTAACTCTTGTCAGTGTCTCTGCGTCTCTAACCTCCATCTCTCTCTCTCTCCTTACCGGGATAACGTTGCAGGCCCTCTTCGGCATCACCTTGACCGGTGACTTTCCGGGGCTCTTCATCTTCTCCCTGTCCACCGGACTCTCGCTCCTCTCATCCCCTGTTCCATTCCTGGCCGAGAAACTGCGCCTGGCCGGCAGATCGGCCTGCTGACGACGCGGGGTGACATCCAGAATGGGAGAGCGGGAGCTCCTCGAGGAGACGGGCGGCGACAACTGACGATAGCTCTTGGGGGCGCGTCCTCCAGTACTCATGCGGGCCGTCTGGGGAAAGCGGGAAGCGGGAGAGAGGCTCCTGGACGAGCTCCTCGAAGGCTGTCTCATGCCAGCCGGTCCTCCCAGACTCCTACGCGCCTGCATTCTCGAACGACTGGGCGGGGGCGAAGGGGACTGAGAAGGGCTCTTCGAAGCCGAACGCCTGGAAGCCTCTCCACGAGGACTCTTGGGAGCAGGAGCGGGAGACTCGCTGTGAGAACTGTCGCGTTTGTTGTCGGCTCCACTCTTCCTAGCCGAACGGGTCTTCTTGGCAGAAGAAGCAACGGGAGAGGCGCGGCGCTTGCCAGAAGCCCTGGTACGAGAAGAAGACGCTCCAGAGGAAGAGGCCTCGGACTTCTTCTTCTCAGCGGTCCTGGTACGCCTTTCAGAGGCCGGCGGCGTCGCCGTCTTGTCCTCAATACCGTGTTTCTTCTTGTAGGCGGCCAGGAGCTCCGGAGCGCCCTGGAAATGGATTTTATTAGTTATATTTAATTGAAATCAAAGGTCTAAATGATTCAAATTAAAGAGTTAAAGAACTAAATTGAACGAATAAATCTAACCTCCAGTTCCTCCTCGATCATCTCAGAGTTGTCCGAACTGGGGTAGCCCTTCCAGGAGACCGTGTACTTGATCTGTCCTCCCCTTATCTTACGATGGCTGACAATAGCGAAGACCTCGTAGGTTTCTGAAAATAGAGAAATTAGAAAAGTTGTGAGTCGACTCAGGGTGCTTTTTGACAATCGGCGAGAATAGACCGCTTTTTCGAACCTCAGGCCTCTTGACCTGCTTTCCAACAACCGCTTGAACCGCCTCTTCGCAAGTAAATTCCGCTTTGTAGAGGTTCGAAGCTCCGAAAGCCTCACCCTCGTCGTCGGAGCCTTCCTCCTCTCCATCAGAGCCCTCCATTTCCTCTTCCTGTTCTTCTTCCTCCTTCTCCTCTTCGTCTTCCTTCTCGAGGTTATCGCCGTCCTCTCCGCTGTCGGAATCCAGCACCACCATCATCGTCTTCTTCTTCTTCGCCGTCAGACCGTTCTTCTTCTGGTAGTCCTCGAGCATCTTCTTGGCGCCCTGAAACAGTAATATTTAGGCTTTATTGAATTTGTTTAAAAGACTTTTAAAATAAGAAAAAAGTAACGAAAAATCAACTCACAACGAAGGATTCGGCGGTGAGCCATTCGTTGTCAGAGGTAGGGTACCCCTTCCATTTGACCTCGTACTCGTAGTCTTCCAGACTGTCGCCGCGATGTTTGATGATCCTCTGGATCTCGTAGGCTAAAATGAGAGTTTTAAGGAGAAAAAACTTTGGTGTTTTAAAAACGGACGAAAATGGAATTTTCTAAGAAAAATTACAAACAAACAAAACTTACTTTTATTATCCGGGGCCGAGGCGCGCACTGTACGTTTCATGCTTAATTACTCCTGAAAATAGGCAAATTAATGAAGAACGAATAAAAGACAGAAAATCGAGAAAACGGTGCTATGTGGGTTGGGGGGGGGGCAGACCCAAAAAATTTTCTGGGGGCCTATTTTTTAATAGAAACATGCCCAATTAGGTTTTTAAATATGCAGAATTTAAAAAAGCACTTATTAAACTATTTAAAAATATTTAAAAAATAATTTTAAAAATATTAAAATTTAATTTTTTTTACATTTTTTTCCAGTTTTTTTCCAATTTTTTTTCATGATTCTTCTTTGCTTTTATACCATTTTGTAAAATTTTATTTTATATGTTTCTTTACAAATCATCACGGTTCTATTCCGGTTTACCGGATTCTATTGAAATTACCGGATCTTAATGAAAAACTCAACCCAAATCACACGTAGCGCTTCGCGCTACGCGCGATTTACGGGATCTTTTTTTACCAGATTTTTGTGGAATTGGGCAGTATTAATAATATTGGGCAGTATCCTTTTATATAAAACGCTATGGTTTCCGTGTGTGTGTGTGTGTGTGTGTGTGTGTGTGTGTGTGTGTCGTCTATCAGCGTAGCCTCACGCTCTTTCCTCCAGGGGAAAAGGAAAACCGGCCGGGGCAAAGAGTCCACGTTACGTGAATGCTATTCTTAGACTCATTTCTCCTCATTCTCTACACTCGCAACTATTCATGCGGTTGCACCGTGCCATGCAGCCGAAATCCATCAAACCAAGCGGCCGAAGGCCGCAACCAGGAGAGAAGCGCGGCCTAGGTTGCGCTTACTCTCCTGATTAATAATATTTAACCACGTTTGTATTCTAACCCTAACGGCACGGTACCTCCTGGATAATGTTGTTTCGCACCAGAAGGTATGCTATTGTAGCATGGCTAGATTATAGGACACTAGCTGATGGGGCCCGCCCATCAGCTGGGTAATTCCTCTGATCTTTAGACTAGGAGTAGGCTACATCCTCCCCAAAAAACCTGAGACTAGGAATATGGTACTCTATGCTTCATTCAACCTTGTCTCTCGCATTGCGTATCTCTTTTTCGCTGCACTAAGGGTCGGTTTGGCATGATGTCAGCTTGACGAAAGCTATATAATAGGACCAAATTTCACTAAATTCCGACCGGTATGAATTAGGAAAAATCCCTAGTTAAGGGGGGTTAGGCACAAGTTAAGGGGGACTACCCCAAAATTGGACCCAAAAGCTAAGGGTGTGGCCGTCCACGGACGGACCCTCCCGGGATATGCGGGGCCGTAAAAGGTATGAAACAGCCTAAATGCATAATTTCAATAGAATCCGGTAAACCGGAATAGAACCGTGATGATTTGTAAAGAAACATATAAAATAAAATTTTACAAAATGGTATAAAAGCAAAGAAGAATCATGAAAAAAATTGGAAAAAAAACTGGAAAAAAATGTAAAAAAAAAATTAAATTTTAATATTTTTAAAATTATTTTTTAAATATTTTTAAATAGTTTAATAAGTGCTTTTTTAAATTCTGCATATTTAAAAACCTAATTGGGCATGTTTCTATTAAAAAATAGGCCCCCAGAAAATTTTTTGGGTCTGCCCCCCCCCCCCCAACCCACATAGCACCGAGAAAACATGCAGATCGACAAATCGTGCAAAAACACACATTTCTATGCAAAATTACTAAGGTTAAACGATAACTTCATCAATTTAGACATTTTTAAACATAATTAAATCAAATTGTAACACGAGAAACGCCCGAAAATGAGAAAAAAAACGACAAATTTTAAAAATGTTTAAAACTGAATTTTGAGCAGAATAACGACCTACTTAATTGTGATTCTAGTTTATTACGTTATTTACACATTAAATATTTGATCTTACACAGAGAAAGATTTTAAAAAAAAACACAAAGAAAACCGAGAATACAACACATTTTACAAATTCTGCAAAATCGCATTTTTTGAGAAAATTGTAATATGTATTGTTGTGTAAACCGTTATTAGACCATTTTAGCCACTTTTTAACAATAGCACAATAAATTTATATTAAATTTTAAAGTTTGAAAACATAAAAAGCGATAACCTGATTTTACAGCTTTTTAGTGGGGTTTAATGCATAATTATAACCAATTTACACATTATATTTGTAATTTTACATTTATTTAACATTTAAGCCGAAGAAAAAGCATAAATCCAACGATAATTTTGAAAAAGCAAATTTTTCCAACAACAAAAAATTCTCCGAGCAAAAAATTTGAAGGTCCCAAAAGCGCGCCAAAATTACCGTGCACTAATGGATAAATTAGGTGATTCGTTTTGAGACTTTCAAGCGTGTAATTGTACTTTTAAATTTAAAATCTATTTTTGTTTTATTTAATGTTTTCTTTAATTACTACATAGAAGTAAAATCAAGATCTGTGGAGAAAAAAATCTAACGAAACGGGAAATTGAATCAAAAAGGCTTTGAGATCAATCTCGACCTGCAAACAGTGATCGGAACGGACGATTTGCCACTGGCTCTCGTGAAAAATCGATAATCGTTTTTCAAAAAGACGGGACTGCTGACCACCGGCTGATAGCAGAGCGAAGGTCAAATAAACCATGTTGCAAGAGATAAGAAAAGCAAACTGTTGTGCTTTCCAAGAATTTCACACCTAATTACCCAATTTAAAGCGCTAGTTTAGACCTTTAATAGGCAAAGTAAGGACGACTGACTCCGTAGGGGATAACAAAAATAAAAATGCCTCATCTGAGAGGGTAGGTCCCGACGCGAATGCGGTCAGAAACGCCTGCGATGAGTGCAGGGCGGCAGATTGATGGAACCTATGCGGACCTCCTGAACCACCTATATTAGCTAAACTATTCTTAAAATGCTAATTACTTTGCCTGAATTGATCACATGGACGGGGATGACTGTATTTGAAATATGGATGCATTTGGTTGCAGTATTCGCTACTTCTATTATTTTGGTGAGTTTTGTTACCTTCAGGGCATATTGGCCAGGAAAGGAAAAAAGAAACTGAAGAAACCTATCTATTTTCTACTTCACAACCTCGTTTCTTTTGAATTTTAACTTTATTCACTCACTTTTCTATTGTCTTTCTCAACTCCCCTCACCCTCAGGTCTCTTACAGCACCTTTTCACTTTTCATCTACCATTCCTTTGTCGCGGCATTTCTCTTGTGGGTTAAAATCTTTGTATCTCTCTCTTTCCGCAAAAACTGCCGGTGGCAGTTCCACAAAACACATTGAATACGACCTTATGTAGGAAAAAGCGGCCTAATGTTTGAAAAAGCGGTCTTATGTTGGTTTAAAAAAGCGGCCTTAGGTTCGGTACAATGTCGTTTGCTAAGTATCAAAAATTTATTGCAGGTAACATTCTCAGTACAGATTTTGAGAATTATTGGGAGACTAAAAAATATCCCATAATCTGATAACATTCAAATTCTCAGACAAGTGAGGTAACATCACCCTATAAGGAAAGGTTACAATGAACAATCACACACCAGTCCTTTAATGTCTCTTAAACAGCCAAGTTCAGGTCCTGAAGACCTCATCCTTCATCAGCGTCTCCTTCTGGTTCGTCTTCGCCCCTCTCTTCCTGGCCTGTGCCCTAGACGTCTATTTCCTCTTTATAATCTTCATTCGCTCAATAATAGAATACAAGGATTGCAAGGGACCGGCAGTCAGGTGAGGCACAATAGAACTACAGAAACAACTAAAACATTCACAGATTAACGTGCAATCTCCTGCGGGTCTCTCTGATGACCGCATTCGAAATGCTGCTCTGCTACAAGGTCGAAGGGGACTTGGAACAGGGCCAAGTAGCCGTCAACTCATCGTATAACCTTGTATTTTTGCCCGTCTGGGGACTCACCGCTCTGCTCATTATTCAGATATGTAAATTGTTCTAAGACGTTTGGTTTTTAGGGGAAAATGGGTAAAAGAGGGGGCTACTCGTCCTCGCATGAGTCGCAGTCCAGGTATTCTCGGGAGAGGAACTCTTCGCGCGTCACCTGAAATTAGGGGTTAGAGAGATAGGGAGAGAAAGAGAGAAAAAAGTGAGAGAGAGAGAGAGAGAGAGAGAGAGAGAGAGAGAGAGAAAGTAAGAGAGAGGAGAAACCCCACCTGTCGCAGTTTGAGGGGCAATTTCTTCTGCCAGACGTGGAAATCCGACCCGTCGTTCCTGTCCATCTTCGCCATCTCCTCCAGCCGTCTCTCCTCCGTTTTGTCCTGCCGCCGCGTCATTCGCTGATTCACCTGAATATCCATGTTTAATTTGTTTCTAAAATTAGAAAACTGACCCTGAGTTCGATTTTATCGCGCATCATCTGAATGGTGAGGCGGGCGATGTTCGTGGCGTCGTCGAGTCCACTGTGCTTCTGACCCTCGAATTCCAGATTGTAATGGGCCAACATGTTCTGGATACCGGATCTCTGAAAATAGACAAATAGAGAATCGTCGCGGGACCTTATCTATCTCTCTCTCTACCACAATTACAAGACAAACATCGAGGGTTCGGATCCGCCCCGGAGTAATTTTTTGAACCCCCTGTTGTTGGCAACAACAGGCCGCTTTATGGAGATTGACTCCTACGGTCGTTTGCATTATGTGACTTGTGCTCTTCTAGCAATCTGTACGAAATTGGGCTAATGTCCTTCTGGGGCACCTGGCTATCTGCGAACCTGCAGCTGCAGCAAGGATTTATGGAGTTACGGGGACCTTAGCTACAAATTGGCTCGCCGTTTGGGAGGCTCTCAGTCGCAACCGTCCATGGCGCAAGAAGGTCTCTCCTTTTGGGTCTCTCTGGCCTTCTGTGTATGCGTGACTTGTCAGAAGATGGTAAGAGAGAGAGAGAGAGAGAGAGAGAGAGAGAGAGAGAGAGAGAGAGAGAATTCCCCCTATTCCAGTCGGTCTACTTCCGTCAGACCCACGTCTTCCCTGTGATTGCCAAGGGAGGTCATGCCTTTGGAATGAAAGGGTGTGATATACAATTCTGTGCAGCTGACTATTACTGCAACTTCTACTTTAAGGAAGAGTAAGGGCTTCTGAAAAAGACATCCATCCTAAATGTTCAGAAACGGAGATGAAATCTGCATCTACGGAACACCATCGAACATGACAATCGACCAAAACTATGTGAGCTTATTATATAAGACACTATTTCTAAGACATAAGCTAGAAAAAAGGGTAAATTCAGATTGGATACATCAAGGACAGAGATGGAACTGGAACTGCTAATCAATGCGCATTTCAGGAACAGAATGATCTGACTATTGAGGAGGCAAAGAAGATGTACAAAAGTGAGGGGGGGGGGGAGAGAGAGAGAGAGAGAGAACGACAGAGTGGGAGAGAGAGAGAGAGAGAGAGAGAGAGAAATCCTTCTTTCAGGTCCCTGCGATGGTTGTTGGAATCTTTTCAAATCCAACTACCCGGCACCCTCGTTTAAAATTATAGATGACATCCTTCCAAAGGTTCAGGAGGTCGCCACAATAGGTCAACTTAAATTGACTGCAAGTTTTCACAATAAAACGTCATAATTCTTACTTATAGTGGACAATCGATTACTCCGATTCAAAATATTCTGAGACCGCTTGCAGATTAGAGTGGCGTTCTCTCAATGACGCTAAAATGAAAGTCAAATACTACAAGTAATACAACTATCCCTTGAATTTTCAGTCATTTTCTATTTAGGGTTGACAAGACCACGATCCCTGTGACCCTTAACCCTGTGCTGATAGACTGCAAAAATGGTGTCTACGGAGATAGGGACCCCAAGCGTTTCAACTTTAAGTACACCAACGCTTCTGTGTGCATTCCGAAACCCGACGGAGACGAATGTCACTAATATCGTCCATCATGTGGACTTGGTCATCGTTAGGATGTAATCTCCGACCGCTATCGCCTCTTCTACAGATGTGCCTCCTTTTCTTTAATAAACTATGCTTTCAGAAAAACACTCTTGTCGACAGTTAAATCAAGTTCTCCAACGAGAGAGGGGAGAGGAGAGAGAGAGAGAGAGAGAGAGAGGAGAGAGAGAGAGGAGAGAGAGAGAGAGAGAGAAGAGAGAGAGAGAGAATTGCGCCGTTAGACTGTGGCTTTCAGTAGGCGCTCTAAATGCACAGATCTTGACAAAAGCAGCTCAGTAGATAAGACGTCAGCTTTTTCACCCATAGGCCGGAATAAACCGCTTTTGGCAACTTTGGCCGCTTGGTAGTCCGCTTTTTTCAATAATCTTTCGGCTTTGGCTTTCAGCCACTGTCTCATACAATCCGGTCGCATTTGCAATGACACCCCACATTTGCATTACCACCTCAGAGTACTTTGAAGCAGAAGCTCAATAGTACCTCCCACGACGGATGCAACTCGAGCGCAAAACTTCGATGATTAGCGTGGCCTCACGCACACACATACACACACTTACCCCATTTCCCTTCACCAGTTTCTTCACCCGCTGCTCGAAAATCCTCTTAATATTGATGAAGTGGCGGAATTCGTGGGGAACCGATTTGAATCCAGACTTAAAAAGAAACATTATATTGTTCATTTTAAAGGACTGTCTCCCTTTTCTGAAAGGTCTAACGAACACAAAGAAAAGAGTCCTTTAATTCGCAAAAAAGGCTTTAAAAACTAACCTGTAGGCACTGGAACTGGAAGAACTTCCACATGTCGTGGGGTCTGAAATCATCTCAGATGATTTTTTAATAGATTAAAACTACAAAATAATTAGAAAACTAACCCGTCGGTGACGAAGGCGTAGCGATGTCCCTCCTCTCCTAATCTATGCTTCATCATCCACTGAACGAAGGTAGCGTAGGCCTCGGGGAACAGGGGAGCCGCATCCACCACGTCTTGAGGAATACCTGCAAATGAGATGTAAATCCGGGCGGCCTAAGGTTGCCAGAAAGCGGCCTTTGTCGGTCAGAAAGTGATACGATACTTACCGCAGAGTTGCACACAGAATGGGTCGAGGACGGGGTTGATCACCGGGCGCACGAAGGTACGGAATTTGTCCCTCTGAAAATTAGAATTTAGAGTAAGTAAAACAGTCAAATCTTCAAAACCAGAAGTAAAAGCCCCGCTTCGCGGGTCTTTTCCTTCTGGTTTCGGCGGCCTTCGGCCGCCTCGGGGCCGCTTCGCGACCCAACGGACAATAACGTTAGCGGGTGAGCGCTCGGGTCGGGTACCAAAGTGCGGCCGACCGCTCCGGCGCTTCGCGCCTCCACGGATGGCGGCCGCACTTTGGTACCCTCCCCTTGCTTAATCACCGCGCACCCATTTCTACCCTCTGGAAATGAGAAGGCCTTTTCATAGAAATTTCACGTTGCGCTGCTAACCAAGAGAAAGAAGGACAACCCTCAAATGTTATAAAGGATCTCACAATTTTCATCTCCCTGACGTCTATGAGAACAGCCGGGAACTCTATAATCTCGTGCGGGTAGTCGTAGATGATCTCCACACACGTGCACTCGAAATCTATCGCCTGAAATTGCATTTTAAAGGTTTATTTCTTCTTTTTGAGGCTATTTTTGAAGGAATAATTACAGTAACCCACCACCAGGTAGTCGAAATGTCTCTGTGTCTTGTTCAACGTCCTAGACATGTTCTCGTTCTCGTAGCGGATACGGTACATGGCGTATTCCTTGCGGTAGTATCTCCTCACTCTCTCGCGCAGCTGCTTTTTGGTTCCTCTGGAAATTGGAGGTTTGAGAGAAAGAGATCAGAGTCTCACTGAGTGGAGAGATGGACTTCCTTCAGGAGGACGCGCAACTCGACGGTGGTGAAGGAGTGCATCCGGTCTATGATCATCTTCAGTTTCTCCGGATCCACGCCTCTCGGAGGCTCCTGGTACTCCACAGTAGTCAGCTGGTTGTCATCAGGGATGGCGGATTCTAAAAAACTACGATTTGAAGGACTAGGTCAGATTGGTCTCAGAAAGGGTCCTTATACGCGATAACGGGTTACGTATACTGTAGAATCTCTATTAAAGGTCTGTGCTTCGTGTTTCACACCGCGAACAAACTAGAAATGTTCCAATTGTGATTAAAAGGACTGTTCAACCTAGGTCTAACTCCATGTTTAAACGTGACTCGTAATTTAAAGGTCTAAAACTCGTAATTTCCCACCTGGAGCCTTCTCCGCAGCGCTGCTCGAGGTCGGTTCGTCGGCCTTCTCGTCGATCTCCTCCGAAATCTTCACCAATTTCATCAAGTACCCATTTAGAACTGTCAGGTCCTTCAGATCCGCCTCTGACATGGCCTGAAATATGCGACTACCGATTTTTAACAATTTCAGTTTATAAAATAGTCGATATTTTCAAAATAGACTGAAAATAAAGCCATGAAAATAAGGCACAATTCAAACCCAGGGATTTTTATACAACGCAACGCTCTGCCCGTCCGCTGTTAACGTTATCTGAAAGACGTTGGGGTAAATTCCCAAGGCTGAGCAGTGCTTTTTTTTTTGAAAGTTCATGTTTTTTGAATGTGTGACGTATTTCAGCTATTTTTATTTATGTAATATTAATTATAAAATTAGAATAATCGATTTTTAATATATTGACATCAAAAATTGTCCGGAAAAAGACCCAAAATCAGCTGTTTCCGACTTTCGTAACTAGTCGCAAAATATGAGCTTGCCTAAAATCTTATCTTTCTGCTTTCTTTTTTGCTTCTTTTTATTTTCTAACTTTATTAAAATTAGAATAATATATTTTTGTTTAAAGATGTCTCAGAAAAAGACTGAAAATCAGCTGTTTCAGCCTTTCGTAGCTATTCGCAAAACCCGAGCTTCTAAAATCCTAATTTCTGCTTTATGTTTTTGTTTCTTTTGTTTTTATCTTTATTTTGTTTATCTATTTGCAGGGTACAATGTCGACACAGTACAATTTTAAAAGGATAACAGTGGTTCCAACGGCTTCGGTGAGTTTACTTCATTTTCGTTGATTTTTTTGTCTTAGCCTTTTCAAATCAACTTTTTACAAATTAAAACGAGGATAAAATTATCTTTTTTTTTTTAGGAATTAAAAGAAGTGGTTTTGTCGAAAACCCAGCGAAAGACGCCGACCGTCGTCCACAGGCAGTATGCCATCGGAAGGATCCGTGCCTTCTACGCTCGCAAGATCAAGTTCCTCCAGCAGACGCTGCACGACAAACTGACGCAGATCATCAATGAATTCCCCAAGATTGAGGTAGTTTAATGATTTTTAGCGTAAAACAACGGAGTTTAGGAAGTCCACCCCTTCTACGGAGATCTGATGAACATTCTCTACGACAGGGATCACTACAAGATCGCCCTCGCCCAGATGAACACCGCCCGTCATCTCATCGACGGGTTTGTCATTATTTTTGTTTCCAGTAAATTAAGAATTTAGAATCGCTCGTGAATACGTCAGATTGATGAAGTACGGAGACTCGCTCTACCGTTGCAAGATGCTCAAGCGCGCCGCCCTGGGACGAATGGTTAAGCTGCTGACGCGTCAGAAGTCGAGCTTCGAGTACTTGGAGCAAGTCAGGCAGCATCTTTCCCGTCTGCCTAGCATCGACCCCGGAACTCGGTTTGTTTGAATTCAAGCCGACAATTCAAATCTCATTTCCAGTACCCTCATCCTTTGCGGTTTCCCCAACGTCGGAAAGTCCTCCTTCATCAACAAGGTCACTCGCGCCGATGTCGAAGTCCAGCCCTACGCCTTCACCACCAAGGCCCTCTACGTCGGTCATCTCGACTACAAGTTCCTCCGCTGGCAGGTTTGTACTTCTTCTGAGCTTCAGAATCGGAATCATCAAGGTTTAACTGATTTCTGTAATTTAGGTGATCGATACCCCCGGTATCCTGGACCAGCCGCTCGAGGACAGGAACACCATCGAAATGCAGGCCGTCACCGCCCTGGCCCATCTCAAGGCCGCCGTTCTCTTCGTAATGGACGTGTCCGAGCAGTGCGACCGCACCATCGAAGAGCAGATCCACCTCTTCGAATCCATCCGTCCTCTGTTCACCAACAAACCCGTAATCGTCGGTCTCAACAAGGTTTTCAGTCGGATTTCTACGGGTTCTAATCGAGACATAGGTGGATATTATGCGCCGAACTGATCTGCCCGCGGAGAAGGAGGAGCTTCTGAGCAAGCTGGAGACCGAGGGAGTCCCCATTGTGGAGATGTCCACCGTCACCCAGGAGGGAGTCATGACCGTCCGTGACAGAGTGAGTTTGACTCCGGAATCAAATTTATCTAATTCGTCATTTCTAGGCTTGCGACGAACTGCTGGCCCAGCGTGTCGAGGCCAAGCTGCAGGAGAAGAAGGTCTCCACCTCCAACTCCATCCTCAACCGCGTCTTCGTCGCCTACCCCACCCCGAGGGACGACAAAGTCCGCGCCCCTTTCATCCCTGCCGGAGCTATGCAGAAGAAGCCCAAGGGCAATGCCGCCGCCGCTAAGAACAATGTCATCGAGAGGGACGAGGGTTCGTTTTTCTTCTTTTGTCATTTTAATTTTAAGTTTATCTTTGACAAAAAGTAGTTTTGTTGTCTATCTTTTGTTTCTAAGAAAGTCAATTTAGCTATGCGCAAGCTGGAGCGTGACCTGGAACTGGAGCTCGAAGACGACTACATCTTGGATCTGAAGAAGCACTACCTGCTGAAGAACGACGAGGAGAAGTACGACGTCGTTCCCGAAATCTGGGAGGGGCACAACCTCGCCGACTTCGTCGATCCCGAGATCCAGAAGGTTCATCTTTACGCAGAATTCGTTATTTAACCAAGAAAGAGTGATTTAGACTTGAAGCAGACATCAAGATTTAGTTAATCCACAATTTTCAGAAGCTGCACGACCTGCTCCGTGAGGAGGAGCTGCGCGAGGCGGCCGGAGAGTACGATCCTGATTTGGACAGCGATGACGAGGATACCAAGGAGAAGCTGGAGCTGGCCTCTCAGATCAGGGAGAAGGAGAAACTCCTCACTCTGGAGAACCAGATGAACAAGTCCAAGATGGTCAGTTTTGGACATCTCAATGACTTGAACGCTCTCCCATAGATTCCAAGATTTATAAATCTTCAGAATTTGACATCCAATACTCAATTCCTCATTTTAGGGTCGTCAAGTCTCCCGTACCAACATCCGCAAGCGCGAGAGGTCGATGGCTCGTCTGGAGGAGGAACTCGGCGATCTGGGAGTCGATGTACGTTTTTATTGATTTTATTTAAATTATTTTAAATGTATCTTCTATTTTCTTTTTTTAACTTTTAATTACGTACATGTTTCCAGATCGATACGAAGAAGATGAAGAACCTGCAAGGCCAATGCGCCAAGGCTCCGCTCGGAAAGAAGGTCAAAGTCGGTCGCTCGCGCAGTCTCAGCGCCAACAGACCCGCTCCTCGCGACGAAGTCGCCATTCCCGACGAGAAGGTCCGTTTTAAAGTCCAATATTCAGAAACTCGATTGTCCAAATTTTGAAGAAGCAGACTAAACGTCCTTTTTCAGATGCGCAAGAAGGCCGTGGACCGTCGCGCGAAGGCTCTTCGCATCCTGGCGAGGGAGGCCCGCAAGGGAGAGGCCGATCGTCACGTGTTCGACCTCAAGCCGAAGCATCTCTTCTCCGGAAAGCGTGGAATGGGCAAAACGGACAGGAGATAGAAGACCAATTGTTTTGCTGTTGTTGTTGTGTTTGGGGGATTCTTCTCTCGCGTACCGTTGTTCTGTTGTTACCCGCGCACATAGCCCACTGTTTATCGTGTTGTCGAACTTGGTTGAATTGTTACAACAATTAATGTTACAACAAATAAAAAAGTCATTGTTTATAGAAGATTGCAATTGTTTGGTGGACATTTCCCTATTTACTACGAAATCCAGGTGATCAACCGAAGGAAACCGATTGTCTAAGGGAAATGGTGAAAAATACAGCCGCCGGCAGCAAGAGTTCAGCGGCAGAGGTCGAGAAAAAGAAGGTGAGAGAAAATTCAAGTTAATTATGTCTCCTTTGTTCCGGACGATACGAGAAAATAGGCCTTGAAGTCGCAGAATCGTCAGAATCAGGAAGTAGAAACAGAATGTCACCGATGGACAACGACAGGTTGGACAACCGAAAGGGTGCAGTAAAGCCTGGAATTCTAGATTGCAATCCACAAAATGGTAGTCTCTTCGACTAGACTTACTTAATCCAATTGACAAATCCGTGGATAGATTCGAGCGGTTGTACAGGAAACATCGGTTGACCTTGGATAGGCAGAATCATGTTCAACTAGAGACGTCAATCCAGATGATCCAAGGAGTTCATTCAATTCTTTTGTTCGGCACTCCTCTCCTTTCCAGCTTCAGAAAAACAGATCTCTATCCAAGAAATCAGACTTCGGTACAGCTGACGTCGATTCACCCGGGTCGTCACTCCGTCTCCTTCGGCTGATGAACCATAGAACAGCACGATCACGCTCGAGGCCTCGTCGTCTGTAGGTTTCGGTCGTTGTAGATGATGTCAGAGAGGCTCGTTCGAAGAGTTGTTAGGTTGATGTCTTCTGAAGCTTCAAAGGAGGTCATCGCTCTCAGAATTGGTCGAATTGAACAGATGTTTTCTGAAGCACGTCTATCTTTCAAGTGAACAGGCTTGGCTAACCTCCACAGTAATCCAATTGAATCAAGAAGCTCGTATCGTTGCTGCGTTGTCTTCGTGTCCTCCGTCGCTGGAGATGGTTTGCGAGGCTCATTCGACGAGTTGGCAGGCTTGGTTCTATCCAGTGAAATCCTCAGGCCGCCTGTCCTTTCCTTGCATCTTCAGAAGAGCAGACTTCATCTCGATCCAAGAAAGCAGACTCCGGAACAGTAGACATCTCGGTTGACCACGAAGACCAGCTCGATTCATGAAAAGAAAAGTTTAGCGTCGCCCTTGGAGGCAAAGGACCGAACCGCTCCGCCCCTCTCTCCCCATGCGAACCGACACACTTTATAACTATATCCAACCATCTTGGGACTCGGAACTACTCAGAGTTAGGGCGAACCATTCAGCGGCACCCAAAAGGGCACGGGGCCTCCGGCTGTGGAAGTTCGGGGAGCGGGTACTTCACGGTTCGGTCCTTTTGGTGCCAATGAAACAAAAACATCACCTGAAGAGTCGTAGAAACGGTCGGAAGCAGTCATCTCCTTGAAGAAGTCCAAAAATTTGGTCCCGGTGCAGTTGAAACAGCAAGGAAGAAGAGGAGGAGAGGAGAAAGTGGAGGAGGAACCGTCGTCCGGGAAGCGCAGGAGAGGAATGAGGGGAAGAGCCACGTTCCTTGGAGGAAATTAGTATTCTAATTATTCTAATGTGTTAATTATGCAAAGTTGGGAGAATGGGCCAATCAGAGGGCGACACCTCGCTCGAACTCATTTGAATACCTCATTTGGATATTCTGAAATGGGAGAGTTGGCTAATTTGCATAACTGGGCTTGAAGTGGCAGGTCTTCTAGAAGATCTTGAGGATATGGTAATGGTACCATATCAGGACACAGGGGGCTTGCGGGTACCGTTTTTGGCAACCATAGACCGCTTGACCTGCTTTTTGGCCATAAAAAAGCTGCTTTTTTGGCAATTAAAGTCCAGTTAAAAATTAGTAGCATCAGTCAGCTGCGATAAATATTCAATTTTTATAGACCGATTTAAATTAAGATTGAGATTCTTTTTCAATCTGAAAATCACTAATCTTCCTTTTCCAGAAGCGCCCATGGAGAAACAAGGTGCGAAAGCAGGCTCAGAAGAAGGCCGCCCAGGCGGAGAGGGAGGCCAATCCGGTGGTCGTCGTGCCTTCTGATCCCAGCGCGAAGAAGAAGAAAAAGAGGAGTAAGAAGAAGAAATTCGTGGCGACGGAGGCCGAGGCTGAGAAGTCGGAGGTTACGGTAGAAGGGGAGGAGGAGGAGCAGATGACGGCGGTGGAGGAGGCGAAGAAGAAATTGGACGCCGGGAGATTTAGGTGGGATCACACGGACACACATTCACACATTATACCATTTAGAGACTGATTTGCATAATGCACGCACAATCCTCCTTCCAGGTACCTCAACGAGCAATTGTACACCATGTCCGGCTCGGACGCCCTGCAGTTCTTCAAAGAAGACCCCGACTCTTTCATGTGCTACCACAAAGGATTCGCCGATCAGGTCCCTCTTCCTCTATTTTCGATTGTAATATGCAAATTTGTAGGTCAAAAAGTGGCCTAACCACCCGCTGCAGGCCATCATCGCGTGGTTGGACAAGTTCAAGGAGAAGAAGGTGGTCTACGATCTGGGCTGCGGAGAGGCCAAGATCGCCGAGGCTGTCAAGCGACATGAGGTGAGGTTGTTAAAAAGTGGCATTTGGATGCTAAAAAAAAGCGGCCTAAGGTTGCTAAAAGCGGCCCAAGGTTGCCACAAAACAGCCATAAATCTCCAATTTCAGGTGCAATCCTTCGACCTGGTGGCTGTGAATGAGCGAGTGACGGCGTGTGACATGGCCCATCTGCCGCGAGAGGACGCCTCCGCCGACATTGTCGTCTTCTGTCTTTCTCTGATGGGCACCAACATTCAGGACTTTATCAAGGAGGCCAGGAGGGTCCTCAAGGAGGGGTTGGTTATGGAGTTTAGACTTAAAATGCTTAAAATTTGATTTTTACGGACAAAACTCCCTTTTTGATGCTTTAAACACTGAAAATTTGAATTTAATGCTTCAAAAACACTAAATTTTCAGAGGAGTGCTGAAAATCGCCGAGGTTACCAGCCGGTTCGTGAATGTGAAGCTTTTCTGCGATGCCGTTTGCAAGATGGGATTCACCATGGGGGAGAAGGTAGGCCGTTTGGACCGCTTTCTGTCAACCTTAGGCCGCTTGGGCCGATTTCTGGTAACTGAAGGCATCTTTTTCCGCTTTCTAGCAACCAAACGCCGCTTGGGCCGCTTTTTCACAACCAAAGTCTGCTTTCTGGCAACCAAAGGCCGCTCTCTCTCTCTCTCTCTAACTCTCCCTATTCCAGCGCGAGATGAGCGACTACTTCATGATGATGCAGTTCACCAAAATCGCCAAGGTGGAGAACAAGCGCCCCTTCGGCCTCAAACTGAAGCCCTGCATGTACAAGAAACGATAGTTCCCTGTTATTTCTCTATGTTGTTACTCGTTGTTACCATGAATTTGTTGTTGTTTCGTCCCTCTTTTTGGTATTTTGACGTCTTGGCGACAGGTATTGGATCGTAGCCACATTAGAATAATGTGCGTTGAAGTCGACTACAGGCAGAGATGATCGCGGAGGACGTCTTCTGCGCCTGCGTTGCCTCCTCCTCGGTAGGTGACAGCAGGTTTCAGATTCCTGATAGCCGGCTGGTGTTTAGCTGTTTTATTGACAGTCAGTTCTTCCGTGAGACTTTTGCATCTTACGAACATTTTACAAACGTCAAAGCGGTATCTTTATTGAAGAAAAAGTGACAGGGGTCGGAGATTGTATCCGAACGATAACTGGGTCCACGAGCCGTGATGTCAGTAGCACTCATGTCTAATGCACACCGACGCATTGGTATACTTGAAACCCATACGTCCATATGCCGTATCCAGATAGATACCATCTTGGCAATACAGTACCTCGGTGTACACCGCATCCACGTTGATTGTGGTCTTGTCGAGCCTAAATTCAAAATTACCGAGGATACAACGAGTAGTTTTTATACGTGTTATACTTGCAAGTCATTTCAGCTCCATTGACTGAATGGAATTGGAAGTAGCAAGCGAAAGTGTCATCTTCTGTAGCGGAGTAATCGATAGTCCACTGTTGATTTAGAATTATAATGTTTAGTCATTAAAACTTGCAGTCATTCCAAGTTGACCGATTGTGGCGACCTCTCGAACCATTGGAAGACTTTGATCTACAATTTTAAACGAGGCAGCTGAGTAGTTGGATGCGACAAAGTTTCTACAACCGTCGCAGGGGCCTGAAAGAAGTGTTTCTCTCTCTCTCTCTCTCTCTCCTTACCTTTGTACATTGCCAATGTCTCCTCAATAGTCAGATCATCTTCTTCCTGAAGTCCACATTGGTCAGCAGTTCCAGTTCCATTTCTGTCCTTGATGTATCCAATCTGAATTTACCCTTGTTTTATATCTTATGTCTTAGAAATAGTGTCTTTGAAAATGAGTTCACGTAGTTTTGGTCGATTGTCATGTTCGATGGCGTTCCGTAGATGCAGATTTCATCTCCGTTTCTGAACATTTAGGATGTCTGTTTCAGAAGCCCTTACTCTTCCTTAAAATAGAAGTTGCAGTAATAGTCATTGGCACAATATTGCATTTCGCACCCTTTCATCCCGAAGGCATGGCCTCCCTTTTCAATCACAGGGAAGACGTGGGTCTGACGCAAGTGGGCCGTCTGGAATGGAGGGAATTCTCTCTCTCTCTCTCTCTCTCTCTCTCTCTCTTACCATCTTCTCACAAGTCACATAAACACAGAAGGCCGTGGCCAGCCAAAGGAAGAGGCCGTCTTGCGCCATGGACGGCCGTTAACTGAGAGCCTCCGAAACGGCAAACCAATTTGTAGCTAAGGCCCACGAATCTCCATAAATCCTTGTAACTGCAGTTACCGGGAAGGCAGGTGGCCCCGTAGGAAATTAGCCTTGTTTCGTACAGCTGCGTCATCTGAGATCAGAACACGTCATAGCATGGACTACCGTATGCATAAGCGCTTAAAAGGCCGCTTTGGGACAATTAAAGGACTGGCTACTTGTGGCATTTATTGCAGAAACCAAGTTACTTCATTTGCTTTTGACAGACAGAAGGGATCAGGTCAGTGTCTGAAGCTCAATATTCAGAAACCACTTGTAAGGACCCCCTACAAGTGGTTTCTGAATAGTAGCCTCAGGCCGCTTTTGAGGGGATCTGGGTAGCCGCTTGGATCGCATTCTGGCAACCAAAGGCCACTTATGACTTTCTGTTAGCCTTAGGATATTCGTGGAACGTTTCTTCCAAACAAGCATCCTTATATACATTTGAAGGTTTTCTCTTTGTTGGTTTTTCCAACCTAAGGCCGCTTTTTCCAAACATAAGACCGCTTTTTTCAAACATAAGGCCGCTTTTTCCAACCTAAGGCCGCTTTTTCCAATCTAAGGTAACTTTCCAATCTAAGGCCACTTTTACCAACATAAGGCCGCTTAAAGGGACAGTCACGGGCCTTTTCATTTCGTTTTGATAGGATACGGTCGGCTATTTTGCATATTAAAAATGCTAAATTGTCTCGCGCACTCCTCGTTTCCCTCAATGTCTCATTCAAATTTGAACGCCACTAAACGCAGGACACATTGACCGTCCGGCCCATCCGCACTTTCTGCGGATGGAAACCCGAAATCGGCTACTTGGAGGCTGAATATCTTAAAAACTAGAGATTTCCGACATAAGGTCCCAAAGAGTTTTTTGTACAGCTGAATTTTCTCTTTCATATTAGACAAAGTTGCAAAAGCCGCCTGACTGTCCCTTTAATCTAACATATGGTCGTTTCATATAACATGTTGTGACCTTGTCCACATATTGTAACAGCGTTGTACGCTCCTTGTAGTTTGGTCAGCCTTTTGGCGCCAACCCATCCGCCCAGCAGCGGACGGGTATTATTCTAGTTGTTCTCTAGTGGACACGTACTTCGACGGCTGTCTTTTTATCATCTTATTTAATAAATTAGTTTCATATAACATCCAGGCTACAACATAACATAAGGTCACTTTTTCGAACCAGATGAGACGAGTTTGCAACCAAAATATACTCTATTGTATGCTAATTCTTTTCTTTCAGCTCCCCTCCCACTGCCACTTCTGCTTCGCCCGGCCTCCCTCCCTGCGCAAGTGCACCGGCTGTCAGAAGATGCACTACTGCGCAGCCGACTGTCAGAAGGCCGACTGGCCGGATCACAAAGCCGAATGCGCCATCTACAGGGTATTTCACTTTGTGATCGCAATATTCACTTTTTGAAATTAGGAATTGACGGAGGAGTCCGCGCAGAAGTTCAGCGATCGGATCAGAATAGTCCTCCGACTGGTTGGACGGTGGACGAAGGGAGATCTGGGACGGGTGGAGGGAGTAAATGGTGAGTTGAGCGACCTTAGGGTGCCAAAAAGAGGCCAGATTCGATAGTTGCCCGCCCTCCCCGTAAATAAACAACCAATCTAAACAATCCAGTTCCCCTCTCGTTGTCCACCCTGAAGGAACACGTGGGCGATGCCAAAACCGAGCTGGAGGCGCTCATGTTCCTCGAGAATTTCAAGAAATTCGTCAAGAAGAAGGTCGCCGGCGATGAAGTCGTCAAGAGGTTCGCTTTTGATCCACTTTTCGACATCTTTTCCATGATCTACGTTTGATCTTCAGGATTTACAAGAAATGGAGTTTGAACAACTTCCCTCTCACCGACGAGTTTGGCCGATCGATTGGCACCGTCATCTGCATCGAATTGAGCGACATCCGACACTCCTGCAAGCCATCCATTCGCATTGTCTTCAGGTTGAATCTCTCTCTCTTTCTCTCTCTCTCTCTTTCTCTCTCTCTCTCTCTCTCTCTCTCTCTCTCTCTAAAACCCTAATTTCAGTGGCCGAAGTGCCTGCCTCCTCCCCGCCTCCTCGGACCCTCCCCCTGAAATCCTCCCAGATGCCACCTATGCCTACGTCGACGATTTGATGCCCCGAGCGGCCAGACAGGAGATGTTAAAGGTGCTCCATTCCTAATTACCTTGCTCATTCCTAATTGAAACTACTTCTTTTTTAAAACTTGAAGGTACCATTTTAAAGGTCCATTTCCAGGAGAAGTTCAAGATCCGCTGCAAGTGCGAGGGCTGTCTGGACGGGCCGCGCAACGAACTCATGGAATCATGGGTGTGCGAGAATTGCAAGGAAGGATGGCTGCCGGCGGAGGAAACGGCCGCCTGCTCACGGTACGAGAGGGTTACTGTAGGCGGTATTCGCAAAATACTCCCGAGATTACTGTAATTGCTTTTTCTGGCGACCTCAGGCCGCCTTCCGCTTTTTAATTGTGACCTCAGGCCGCTTTCCGCTTTTTTGGCGACCTCAGGCCGCCTTCCGCTTTTTAATTGTGACCTCATGCCGCTTTACGCCTTTTTGGCGACCTCAGGCCGCCTTCCGCTTTTTCTGGTGACCTCAGGCCGCCTTCCGCTTTTTCTGGTGACCTCAGGCCGCTTTCCGCTTTTTTGGTGACCTCAGGCCGCCTTCCGCTTTTTAATTGTGACCTCATGCCGCTTTCCGCTTTTTTGGCGACCTCCGGCCGCCTTCCGCTTTTTAATTGTGACCTCAGGCCGCTTTCCGCTTTTTTGGCGACCTCAGGCCGCTTTCCGCTTTTTTTCGGTGACCTCAGGCCGCTTTCCGCTGCTTATAATGGTCTAAGGCCGCTTTCTTGTTATTGTCCTATTTGTGGGTTACTGTAGGTCATTTCACCCTGTCTTGGGTTACTGTAAAAGTTACCGTATTCCACTCCCAGATGCGGCGTGGACGCAGAGGAGAGCCACATCAGGACGTGCATGATGGTAGCAGGGACGGTTACCAGCAACAACCACGTCATCACAAGAGCCGACGTCGCGGCTGACAAGAAACGCACCCTCGTGGACATGGTACCGTAACCCCGTCTTTTTTAAAAGCTACCGTAACCCATCATCATCTCAGAATTACCGTAATCCTGTCTTCAGTTAATGAACATGATGACCAACGCCCTGTCGGACAAGAACGTCCTCTGGCTGCCCTCTCTGCGCTATTTGTACAAGGATGCCATCGAAAATCAGGAGTAACGTGCCCCAATCGCAAATTATTGGACGGTATTTTCAGTATGGTGAATGCGAGGGAACTGGGGGATAGGATACTGGCGATCTACAATTGCTACCGTAATCCGGAGGATATCACCCTCTGCCAGTTCAAGTACGGACTGGCCAAGGTTTATCAGGTACGGTGGTTGAGGCAGAGAAGCAGAAGTCTGGGTTAGAGACACAGAATACGAGGGGAGAGACGCAGATGCAAAGGTCAATTAGGGAGGCAGAGAAGCAGATTCTGCTGAGAAAAGGTACATGTAGAATCAGATGTTAGAGACGGGGAGGTGCAAGTCAGAGACAGATATAAACAAGTAGGAGACGCAGACAGAGACGCAGATCGACGGAATTAGAGGCGTAGAATTAGTGGTCAGAGACGCAGACGTTCAAGGCAGAGATGCTAGAGACGCAGGGTCAGAGACGCAGAGATACATATGAATAGACGCAGAATCAGGGGGAGGAAGTCATCATCAGACGACAGAAAAGCATAGGCAAAGGTCAGATACGGACAATTAGAGGTCAGAGACGCAGATGAACACGGCCAAATCTAAACATTAGCATAATACACCTCAAATCCAGTCGTGAGACCCGATAAGGAGCCAGAGTGGGCAATCCAAAGCCGGCCCTTTCCTCCGAATCCTCGACCCGGTCTTTACGTCCTACCAGTCAAACATCGAGGGTTTGAATCCATCCCAAAGAAACGCTTCCCTAAAATCACTTAAAATAGTGTAATTGCTTGTAAAAACATATGGATTCATTATTATATTCCTTTACAAGTATCTTTACATAGGCAAAAAGTTTGCCCCGAGGTGGATCCGAATCCTCGATGTTTGTGTGGTAAGTGGGCTAATACTGGGAATCAGCTCTACCCGCTTTTTAGCCACTTTAAAAAACGACAAAACTGGCAAAAAGCGAAGGTTAAATCGCGGCGGGACCCTTATAGTTTATAATCCAAAAAGCAGAGTTATTATTGGCTAATCTAGGTCAAATCAATAAAAATCCCCTAATTTCTTGTATTTGCAGGCCACCGGAGACCAGGAAGGCGCGCATTCCCTCATCGACGACGTCGTTCTCCACCGCTTCGACATCGCCTTTGGCCAGGAGAGCGAAATCTACCGGAAATCCCTCGAAATCCACGGAAATTCCTAATTTGTTACTGTTTTATACGCTCTTTAGCTGTTATATTGTTTTTCTTTGAGATAAATTGTTGATTTTTATGTGCCTTTTCCGTGCTTTTTTTGGTTTTAAACCGCATGTTTCTCTAAATTTTGTGAATTTCTATGTTTAATTTGGGTTCAGATGTCAGTGGAATTCGGCTGGAGGCGGTTCTACTTTTTCGACAAGAATTTCGTCAACGACCCCAGTGCGGCCGACAGATTTGTGGGGCTTAAGGTGGGCTTATTTTATTTAAATTGTATTTTAACCTAAAAATTTAACTTTTTAATCCGAATTCTGCTCGAATCGAAATTATCGTCCACTAAAATGGAAGATTGCCAAGTGAAATTCACTTTTTTTGAAGTTGGAAGCTGTATTTTCAAATTTTTCAATTTCCCGCCAAGTATCCATGCCTGGGACCTAAATTTACCACCTCTGACCTTACTTGGGTTACTGTAACCATGCGGTTCGGTCCGAATTCTCCAGTAATTGGTCCCATAAATTGCCAACCACACGACCAAGGTTCGATCCCTGTCGGCGCACTTCTTTTTTGTCTAATTCAAATGATCTAAGATGATGAATTGAAACATACTAATGCATTGCATGGTGACAATTTAAAGTATTTTTACCTCATTTTCACTCATTCCTTTCGTTTCAGGACGTCTCCGCCCACAGCTGGTGCAGTACGGAAGAGACGGTGTTCCTGGGCGAGCGCAGTGGCGGCATCTTCCGTCTGAATGCCTCCTTGGACACTGGATATTGGAAGGCCTTCCACCGCACTCAGAAGGAGGACCAACGGCCCCCCGTCACTGCCATGGCCGACATCAAATGCGCACAGAATTACCTCTTCTCCGTCGGAGTGAGTCTTTTCTTTGGATTTATTGGATCAAACTACAATTTCAGGAGGACGACGACACGGGTCCTCTGCTGAAGATGTGGGCCAAGATCCGGGAGGAGGAGCCGGAGCTTAAGAAGACAGTCCGGCTGAGCAATGCCTTCTCGGGACCGGCCAGTCAGGTGACGGCCGTCGGAGTGAGCTCCCATCTGTCGGATGTGGTCGCTGGATTCCACGACGGAACGGTGATCATCTACCAGGGAGACATCGCCAGGGACAAGGTAGGGGAGGATTACGGTAACCAACTAGAAATAGATGCTTAACTTGGAAACTACAGTAATCTACCAGTTGGTATGGTTACAGTAAACCAGATACAGATTAATGGGTGCCTACAGTAACCCAATTAAAAGCAGGAGCTACAGTAATCTATTTAGAGAAGTACTGGACCTACAGTAATACAGATATCATTTGATGAAAATTTAAAGGACAGTGAGCTACAGTAGCCCAAAGAGTTAACCTGGGAATATGGTTTCAGTAACTTTCCGCTTTTTCCGGCGACCTCAGGCCGCTTTCCGCTTTTTTCGGTGACCTCAGGCCGCTTTCCGCTTTTCTGGTGACCTCAGGCCGCTTTCCGCTTTTCTGGCGACCTCAGGCCGGGTTCTGCTTTTTCCGGTGACCTCAGGCCGCTTTCTGCTTTTTCCGGTGACCTCAGGCCGCCTTCTGCTTTTTCCGGCGACCTCGGGCCGCTTTCTGCTTTTTCCGGTGACCTCAGGCCGCTTTCTGATTTTTCTACAGTACCTCACCGACAGAGAAGATGGGGCTACATCAGTCCATTAGCTTCAATTAAGAGTGTGGTTACTAAACCCTTTAAAAGACGGCTACAGTAACCCTCATAGATTGAAAATTGAATAGCCACAGTTGTATATTTCAGCCATGATTGCCTTGGTCACTTACCTAGGCAATCATGGCTGACTACTTAAAAAAAGAAGACCATCTACCCCTCCCTTAAAGTACCAGTTCCAGATGGCCCGTGGCTGGATTCGCATCCGCGAGCCGAATCTGGCCGAAGGCGCTGTGGAAGGGCTGGCTGTGGCCCATCTGCCGGGAGACACCGTGGTGGTCTTTGTGATTCTGCAGAAGGCACTCTACTCCTACGTGGTGGACATCAACGGGAAGGTGCTCAACCACGCCAGTCACAACTTCAACGGAACGACCAGGGACTGCTGGTCCTTCAATGAGAGACTCGGACAGCTGGCTGTCACCAACAAGGAGGTGAGAGAGAGAGAGAGAGAGAGAGAGAGAGAGAGAGAGAAAGAGAGAGAGAGAGAGAGAGAGTGGAAAGCGGCCTGACATTGAGGTCATTGGAAAACGCGGCCTGAGGTCACCGGAAAAGGCAGAAAGCGGCCTGAGGTCGCGAGAATACGCAGAATCTCCCATTTTCCAGATGGTCTGTCTCTTCGACGCCGAGAGGTCCCTGGAATCCGACGGCGGCCAGGGCCGAACCTACCCTCTCGCCCGCGGCCACGAAAAGCTCCAATGCCTCTGGTTCGGAGAATACCTCGTCCTCCTCACTAAACAACAGGCACTCATAGGGTAGTTCACCTCATTTTCCTCCCTAAATTCCAATTTCCAGGGCCTCAGGGTCTTCAGAGAAGTACATGTCCGTGGTGACTGTCTACGACATCAAGGGCCAATACATTGCCTTCTCTTGCTCACTCCCGGCTATTTGCAGGTTTGTTTTGTTTTTCTTTTTGCAAATAGTTTTACAAAAATGTTTTGAAAAATACAATTTTCAGAATGTTCATCTTGGATGGAGTGCTGATGGTTGTGAATGAGAAGGACGGGACGCTGTCCGAGTTGAAGGAGAAGAATCTCACGGCCAAGTTGGATATTCTCTTTAAGAAGAAGTTCTTCGATGTGGCGTTGAGGTAGGAAAGAGAGAGAGAGAGAGGCTCATCAGATGGTACTGTAACATCCCAGTCCTACAGTAACCCGAGTATGGTGGTTACAGTAACGTGCACGTACAGTAACGTTATGTATACTACAGTAACCCTATTTTCTTGTTTGATACATCAACCTTTAAGTATTCTACAGTACCCCAGAACTGTTTGGCTTACAGTAATCCGCAGTCTTTCAAAACCTACAGTAACCCAATTCTAGTGGTTCCAGTAGGGTTTACGTGTTCCACAGTACTCTGAGCTATGTATCCTACAGTAATCTGCATTTATTTAACAGCTACAGTATCCCGTTTTGAATGGCTTATTCTACAGTACCCCTGACTACTCATTCGAATCGATCTGATATGTTTGTTGACAGGATCTTACAGTAACCCTATTCTTTTGGTCGAAATTCGAAAATACAGTAACCTTACTGAGGACTATAGTCGCTAAGGCCTGGTTGTGTATCCTACAGTAATCATTCTTTACCTAGAAACAGTAGCTTAGGGATACCCAGTTTGCCCCAATAAGTTACAGTAATCCAATTTCTGACCGGATTACGGTAATTCCAATGTTGACCTGCAAAAGTCCTTTAAGTTTTGTGAGACAGAGGACTCATTTCCCCTTTTTCAGTCTGGCGAAGAACAGCAAAGACGGCCAGTCGCAGCTCCAGACGATCCACCTCAAATACGGAGACCACCTCTACTCGTAAGATTTCATTTTCTTAAACCATTTTGACCTCTTTGAATATTTTGATCTACAATCTTTTTAGGAAGGGAGACTTTGACAACGCGATCAATCAGTACAAGGAGACGATCGGGCTTCTGGAGCCATCCTACGTCATGAAGAGGGTGGGTCTCTCTCTCTCTCTCTCTCTCTCTCTCTCTCTCTCTCTCTCTCCCTAACCCTCCCTCTTTCCAGTTCCACGATGAGAACCGTCTTCAACAGCTCTGCATCTACCTGGAAGCCTTGCACGAGCGTCGTGTCCACAACTCCCACCAGACGCAGATCCTCCTGAAGACCTACGCCCGCCTCGGAGAACAGCAGAAGCTCCTCGTTTTCGTGGAGAAGATGGCTGCCATCGAAGAGGCGGACATGGTCACCGCCTTCAAGGTGAGGCCGAATGAGGGCAATGGGAAGCGCCTTTTTCAGACGCTCAGGGAGGCCGGCCTCTCCCAAGATGCCAGTTTCCTCGCCGTCAAGTTGAAGCTGCACAACGAGGCGATGGCCGTCTTCGTGGAGGATCTGAAGAAGTACGCGACGGCCGTGAAGTACATCAGACAGCAGCCACCTCACATTGTGGGTTTCCTATCTCTTAGCGGCCTAAGGTTACCAAAAATCGACCCTATTTCAGGCATCGCCACTCGTGGAAAAGTACGGCCGCACCCTCCTCGAGCAGTGTCCTCAGGAGATGATCGAATTCCTATTTGACCTACTCTCCGCCGAGAAAAATGGTTAGACTTTTTGATAAATAACTAATATTGGCTTCAGAAAACGCTGATCTCACCCTGTTGCTCTCTCCCTTCCTGGATATCCTGGCCTTCAGGTCGGAGTTCATCCAATTCGTCCTCAGAAAGGTAATTTTTCCCTTGTTCTCTCTCTAATCCCTCTCTTTCCAGCTCCCTCCCTCCAAAGCCACTCCCATCATCGACAGAATCCTGGAACTGCGCCTGCGAAAACTCGGCGACCTGGATGATATGGTATTCCGATTAGAGCACTTTTCCTTCTTTCTTCCAATTTTCTTACTTTCATTTATCAGTTCACACTTTACATTTTCAGGGCGACGACGAGTGGAGGGAACTGTTCGCCTTGGCCGACACGGCCACTTCCGATGTGGCCCTGCGGTTGGTCAGAATCTTCGGCTGTCTCCCTCTGGAGCATAGGATTATGCAGAAATCGGAGAGGTTGGCTGAATAGAGCGGAAGAAAAAAGGAAATAATGGGTTTAGGTGGACTGAGCTGACGCAGTTTCTGCTGAAACACGGCGAGCTGAAGGAGCTCATTAAGATCTGCAAGAGCCACGGGTGAGGCTCTCTCTCACTCTCTCTCTCTCTCTCTCTCTTTCTCTTTCTCTCTCTCTCTCACCCTCTCTCTTTTCAGAGGAACCGAACTGTGGCTCCAAGCCGTGGCCTGTGTCGCCGAAAGGACCGATCTCTCCGACGACGACATCCGTGGCTTCCTCAGCGAGTGAGCTTTCTTTAAATCACTTTTACAGTGTAAATGTACCTCTACAGTAACCCTGAATGTTCAGAATCGAGCAGGCCGAAGCCCTCCACCCTCTGCTAGTCCTGGAAGTCCTCTCCGGCAGTGAAAACCTCAGGATTTCGGCTCTCAGGGAATATGTGATCAATTGGCTTCAGAGACAGAATGCCCAGGTGAGGGGAGGTTTTATGGTAGTTCCCGGAATCACTGGCTTAGATTGTCATACTGTAACTTCTGAGATCCCCCAGGCCTAGTTGTTCATCCTACTGTAATCCTTCTTGAACTAGAAACTACAGTAACGAATGACGTTTTCTACAGTAGCCTAAGATCTTCGTTGTGAGATTACAGACCATCCTTTAAAAACACTGACTAACAATCGTTTATCTCTCAAAATCTCGTCTTTCTTTGTCTCTAATCCTCCCACTCGTCGTCTTCTTGCATGGAGACGTGTTGCACCCGTCCGTTCGACAGCCTCACCGACCGCACCCTCTCCTGCTGGATTCCCGTCACCGGCGTTCGTTGGATCTTCGAAAACTGCGTCCGCTGCGTCGAATTGGTCACTTCTTCAAATAGGGAAATTAAGGAAAGAGAGAGAGAGAGAGAGAGAGAGAGAGAGAGAGAGAGAGAGAGAGACCTACCAAGGGAAGAAGCCCTCGACGGCGTGAGAGCTGTCACACTCTGGTCCACGAGAGGTGTCATCTGGGGCGTGCTGGCAACCGCCAGAGGAGTGGTGGCCTCGAGGCTGTTGGAGGAGGAAGGCTGACGGCGGCTGGGCTTCTTCCTCACTCGGAAGGCTCGGTTGGAGGTAGATGGACGGATATGGGGAGAATCCATTTTTCGGGCCTGAAATTACTTTCTTTCTGTGAATGTTGTCTTTCTCTTCGTCTATGTTTCTGTTACTTTTTCCTGATTTGGAGTCAGAGACGCAGACGACAGAAAAGCAGATGCAGAGTCATAGACGCAGATGCCGACGGCAAAGACGCAGAAAAGCAGATGCTCTCCCTCACCGTCTCCTCGCTGTCCTCGTCCTCCTCCATATCGCAATTCAGCTTCCTCCTCTCCTCCTCCTTGTAGTCGTCGTTCTTCGCCTGCTTCTGGAACCTCCTCATTCCCTTCACATAGACAAAGGTCCCAGCCGCCGTGATCCAAATGGGTACCGTCAGGAAGGCACACAAGTAGAGGAAGGTCCGCAGCCAGTGGAGCAGACTTTGTCCCTAAATTCTAATTAACTCTTCCTTTTGAGACCAAAGTACAAATGAATCGCTGATTGCCTCGGGGTAGAACATGTAGATGCCCTCTTCGTTGTCATTGCACTTGGTTTTGTTGCAACAGCAGCCGGCCCAAGTCCCCACGTCCGTCGATTGGTTGAAATTCGGGAAGAGGAAGCAGTGTTCTCCTGAGAGAAGGAGGGTTACTGTAGGAGAGAGAGAGGACCTACCGTACTGAAGACAGTCGGTTGGCAGCTGCCACGCCTCCCAGATGCCTCTGTAGGCCATTTGGTGGGTCTCATTCTGGCCACGGAAGATGACACAACGCTGAAATTGGTCGGATCTTATGGCTGGGATACGATAGTTTCTAGCCTTAGTTACGGTACTTATCGATTACGGTAGTTTCTGGGGTTGCGGTGGCTCCGAAAATCTCGATTGAGCCACTCTTGGTTACGGTAGTTTCTCAAGATTACGGTAACTCACACTAGTTGTGTTTCGGGTCTTTACAGTCTTCATTCCATAGATGATCTCCTCTTCTTTGCTGTGGAATTGCTCATCTGAGAAGCATTCGAGGCAGAAGACGACTGGGAGAAGGAGGAGGAACAGCCAGTTGGAGGGTCGCATTCGAGGAAATGAGAAATTACTCTTAGGCTAATTCCCTCAATTACACATCTAGGGTATTCTAATTGTTAGATCCCCTTGGTTACTGTATTTCAACGCGTATGAGGATTACTGTAGTCTGTTTAAACCACGTGGCTCATCTTACCGTAATAGTATCTACAGTAACCCTGTTTTCAGATCGAACGCGACACCAAATCAGTGGAGGCCAGTGAGAAACGAATGGAGGAGATCAGTCGCCAGCTGGAATCCCTCAAATTCGAGTGAGTTTTCAATTTTCTAAGACTTTTTTAAATTCTCTTTAATTTTTGAAGTTAAAATTCGAATTTTCAGGCCGCAGGTGATCCAGGTGAACAAGTGCTGTGCGTGCGACATGGCCCTGCAGCTGCCGGCGGTTCACTTCCTCTGCAAACACTCGTTCCACGTGCACTGCTTCGAGTCCTACTCGGAACAGCCGGACCACTGCCCCGCATGCGCCACGGCCACCGAGATGAACAACGCAGAGGCCATGGATACGCAGCAGAGGGGCGGCTACTCAAAGTTCCAGTCTCAGGTGAGCGGAGAGAGAGAGAGAGAGAGAAGAATCCAACCTATTGTTCCCATTTCAGATGAATTCGGGCATCAGCAGCATGGAGATCCTGGCCAAATACATGAAGATGGGAATTTTCGACAACAAACCGGCCGTGCCGCAGAGTCCGAAGAGTATGGATGCCCTCTCCGACCGCAGTCCCTTCCAGGAGAAAAGGCGTCCCACGAACCCCTTCTCGGACGCCTCTTCCGACATCTCCAATCCGACCTCCTCCACCACCAATCCCTTTGACGACGGGCCGGTGGCCAGGAACCCCTTCGAGGAGGCTCTCCCGAAGAGCACGAACCCCTTCGATGAGCCGGTGTCGAAGGCGAAGAAGACCAAGCCTCCCCAGGGGACGAACCCCTTTGACGAGTAGAAGAACAAACTGTGATTACCATGTATCTACCTGACTGTGATCGCTATTTATGTGTGAATAAAGGTCGTAATCTGATAGGATTTCTGTTTTCTGAAACATGGGTGGATATTTTTCAAGTTTATGTGGTCGTTGTTTGCCAAAAAGCAGAAAAATCTTATCTTGTTGGTGAACGTTTCATTCCCAAAAAGCGGTCTTTGGTTGACAGAAAGCGATAAGAGTGGTCTATAAAAATATTTCAAGTATGAGTGCAGATTCCCGGGTGTTCGGAGAAGCGCGATTCGGTTCGGTCATAATCCCTCTCAATTTATTCTCTTTTTTTGCCCCTCAGAAGGGATAATCTAAAGTTGCAGAATGAGAAAGGATAGTTTATCAACAACATGTTTCATACAACAACAGACGAGGGTCTAACAACAATTCGTGGCGGGACTAGTGCTCCCTCAGGGCGAGAGGGTACTCGTCAAAGGGGCACATTTCGAAACGAATGACGAATCTAACCTGGTCATAGTCGAGCCTGTAGTACACAAAGCTTACGAAGAACGCAAGACCGTCCTCACGGAACAGGTAGAAATAAGTGGTAAAGTCGTTCTCTTCAACGACCTTCTTGAAGGCGAGACGACGGCTCCTATCGATAGGACCGGAGTAGCCGAAGGGAACGACCTCGTAGGAGTTGAAGATGTTGTCGAACTGGACATCATTCACGGTGATGTGGGAGAACGCCCAGCGCTCGAGGCCTTTCCTGGATTTCCAAATCTGAAATATCAATTGGTATCCGATGTTGCCAACCACAAACCTGCGCGATTTCCTCCACGTCGGCCGGCGTAATACGCAAATTGGTATCCATACGGGAAATCGAACAGTCGCGGAGGGCATCTACATCGACGTGTCCGTGGATGACAGGCATCTCCAATTCAGTCACCTGAAAATACTCAACGGTGGATGAAATATTCGGTTGGCCAACGTACCGGAAACTTCAGGCAGGTCCTCAAAACTTCAGTCGGCATTTGTCCACCAAAGCCCCTGCCCATGATGACGCTTTCGACTCCGAAGACCTGAACAATATAATTCGATTAGAATTATAGAAACATGTCTACCTTGACAAAATCGGTCGTGACACCAGCTTCTTCCAGAGTCCGGGGGATGAAGTGCAAATGTCGGATCTTCTTGACCCCATTTCTCATGAAGAGGTCCTTGAGGTTCAACAGCTCGTTCCCAGAGTCCTACAATCGACTTTTGACGCTGACAACGAAAAAAAAAACGTACCAACATGTACAATTCACCGACGTGAATGGCGAAGTGCCATTTCTGAAGCATTTCCAGGTACTTCTCAAAGTCTCCTCTCTCGCAGTATTTGTAGTTGAAGGAACCCGTGAAGTTATCATTACAATTCAACCTCTTGTTAATACGGACGAACTCCACGGGAAAGACGACGTGGATGCCCTTGCTGAGAAGGCAGAGGCGGTATAGGTACTGGCAGCTCAAGGCCAGCTCATGGAGGGCTTTGGGATTAAGCTGGAAACGTCAATTAGGAACATAGGAATAAAGCACATGCATCCTAACAAAACTCACATAGTTGACGATCTTCTCCAGAATCTCCCTCGGCTGGCTGAGGAGGTTTGAAAACTCCTAAAAATTGCAAATTAGACACCCAAAACAAGGTAAATTACGTCTTCAGCCGCTTTCTCCTCAGAAATCTCTGATTGGGGCTCGCCATCATCGTCGGAGGAACTAATCTAAACATAAGATATTGCTTAAATATTCAGAAAAACACACCTTTAGATTGCGGATCAATTCAGCTTCGACGTGTTCATCGTACGCACCTCCACGATCGGTCATGATACCCTGAAAATAGTTAGATTTAGAGGGTTTCTAGAAGATTTGAGAAGGATAAATGAAAGAAACAACTGTAATATTCCAATTCTGACAAAAAGAAACGTCGAATAATGACCGCATATGCGCATTTTAGAAAATTGGAACTTTCACAATATAGTCCATGCGGGACAAATTCAATTCCGACTAATATTAGTAAATATTGTTTCAATAAATTCATATAAAACCCCTTTTAAAATAACAAAAATACATATTGAAATTTTTAAACAATAAGTCCTTTTAAATTACGTAAACTTGGTAATACACCTGATCAGGATAATCGCGCCAGGACCACAATTCACAGACACATTGCGGTCGCGTCGCGGCAGAAGGGCCCGCTTGTTCCAGAAGTCATCTCCAGCAATGAAAATCTCAAGAATTGCATGTGATGAATATGTTCCCAATGCAAATTTCAAAGCTTCTCTCTTTTCGCTTTTTCTTTATCTTCCTTGTCAATCCATTCCGAAGAAAGGATATTCTAAAAATGCACAATGAGAAACGATAGTTTATCAACAACATGTTTCATACAACAACAGACGAGGGTCCAACAACAATTCGAAAAGGGGCTAGTGCTCCCTCAGAGCGAGGGGGTACTCGTCGATGGGGCACATTTCGAATAGGATGTAGTCGTCGACGTTGTCACAGTGGCTCACGATGAACACTTTGCCATCTTCGCGTAAGATGTAGAAGCAAGTCTTCGTGAAACGATTGAACCTGTTCATCTTCTTGAACGCGAGAGGACGGCTTATCGATGGGACCGGAGTAGTCGAAGGGAAGGATCTCGTAGGAGTTGAAGGTGCAGGCAAGCTGGGCAGAGTAAGCGAAGCTGAAGGAGAACGCCCAGCGTTCAAGGCCTTTCTTGGATCTCCAAATCTGAAATATCGATTGGTATCCGACCCTGCCAAGCACAAACCTCCACGATTTCCTCCACGTCGGCCGCCGTAATCTACCAGCTGGCAGCATCAATATGGGCAATGGAACAATCGCGGAGGGCAGCTACATTGAGTTGTCCGTGGATGAAAGGCATCTTCAATTCAGCCACCTGAAAATACTCAACGGTGGATGAAACATTCGGTTGGCTAGCGTACCGGCAACTTCAGGCAGATGCTCAAAACTTCATCCGGCATCTGCCAATAAAGGGCCCTGCCCATGAAGACGTTTTCGATTCCCAAGGCCTGAACAATGTCATTCGATCACAATTATATAAATATGCGTACCTTAACAAAACGACTGATGGCTTCAGCTTCTTCCACAGTATCAGGGCTGCAGTGCACATGACGGATCTTCTTCACGCCATTCCTCACGAAAAAATCCTTGGCGTTCAGCAGCTCATCCCCAACGCTCTAGACAAGTTTTTATTACTGACTAGGGAAAACATACCCAGCAGATGGTCAATTTATCGATGTGAATGGCGATGTGCCATTTGCGAAGCATCGCCAGGTACTCCTCGAAGTCTCCTGTCTTGCGATGGCACTTGTGATGGCAAGTTGCCATGAACGTCTCGCTTCTTGAAAACGATAACTTCCTCCACGGGAAATACGACGTGGAGGCCCTTGCTGTGGAGGCAGAAGTGGAAGAGATCCTGACAGGTCAAGACCAGCTCACGAAGGGCTTTGGGATCAAGCTGGAACGATTATTTTTTTAAGAACATCGGTAGAAAGAATAGGTTTCTTAAAACTCACATAGTTGATGATCTTCTCCAGAATCTCCCTCGGCAGGCTGAGTAGGTCGGAAAACTCCTACAACTGCTAATTGGGCACTTAAAACAAAGTTAATTACGTTTTCTGCCGCTTTTTCCTCAGGAATCTTCGCATGGAACTCGTCATCGTCGGAGGAGGAACTAATCTAAACATAAGATACTGCTTAAAGATTTAGAAAAAAACATACTTTGAGATTACGGATCGATTCGGCTGCGTCGCGTCCATCGCACGAACCACCACGATCGGTCATGATTCCCCTGGAAATAAAAAGATTACAAGAGTTTCTGGAAGAATGCAGAAGGAATACAAGAAAGAAACAACTGTAACATTCCAATTTCGGCAAAAAGAAAGGTCGAATTTTGGCGGAAAAAAAATTGAGCTTAATCTAAGCAGATAATTCGAAAATTGAGACTACGCTTAATCTAAGCAGATAAAATCGTTTTTGTTTAAACAAAATCTTATAAAAACCCTATTAAACTAACAAAAATATAAAGTAAAGTTTTCGAGAAAACAGCCCTTCCAAATTACGTAAGCCAATACGCTTGATCAGGATAATCGGGCCGAGACCACAAGTCCAAGACGCGTCGCGGCAGAAGGGCCAGCTTATTCCAGAAGTTCTCCCCAGCAGTGGAAATCTCACAAATTGCATGCGATCAATTGGCTTCAGAGGCAGAATACCGAGGTAAGGGGAGGTTTTCGTGGTGGGACACAAAATCACTGCCTAACTACCGATTATCAGAGTGTACTGTAACCACCAGTCCTACGATAACCCTATTCTGTTAGTTACAATAATCCAGGCGTAGTTGTGAACAGGTAAATTCAGTTATCCACATTGATTCAAAAGCTACAGTACCTTTCGACCTGGAATTAAACGGAAATAGGGGGACATAGAAGAGAAAGACATTGAGGTAGAGAAATATACATTGGACTTTTGCCAAGTTTCAAACCAGTGTTACTCCTGCTTCCTTCGCTTACTTGCTATTACATTCCGACGGAAAGAATTTCTTTGCACAATGAAAAACTATAGTTTATCAAAAACATGTCTAATACAACAACAGAAGAGGCTCTAACAACAATTCGAAACGGGGCTAGTGCTCCCTCAGAGCGAGGGGGTACTCGTCGATGGGACACATTTGGAACATGATGGGGAAGCCGGCGATATTCCCGAACCTGCCGATCTCAAGGCCCACGCAGAACACCAGACCGTCCTCACGAGGAAAGTAGAAAGTAGTTCTCCAAAAGCCTCCATCGACCTTCTTGAACGCGAGAGGACGGCTCTTATCGATTGGACCGGAATAGTCGAAGGGAAGGACCCCGTAGGAGTTGAAGATGTTGGCGAACTGGGCAGCGTTGGCGGTGTTGAGGGAGAACGCCCAGCGTTCAAGCCCTTTCTTGGATCTCCAAATCTGAAATATCGATTAGTATCCGACCCTGCCAACCACAAACCTTCACGATTTCCTTCAAGTCGGCCGCCGTAATTCTCCATTTGGCAACCACACTGGAAATCGAACAGTCGTGGAGGGCATCTACATTGATGTGTCCGTGGAAGGGAGGCATCCTCAATTCATTCACCTGAAAACAGTCAGCAGTATTAGACTATTTGGCGGACGAACGTACCGGCAGCTTCAGACAGGCCTCCACAGCTACAGCCGGAGTGTGCCTATAAAAGCTCGTGTCCAAGATGAGGTTTTCGACTCCGAAGGCCTGAACAATGTCATTCGATCAGAATTACATAAATAGGTTTACCTTAACAACACCACGGATTGCAACAGCTTCTTCCACCGTCTCGGGGATGAAGCGCAAACTTTGGATCTTCTGGACTCCATTTCTCATGAAGAAATCCTTGGCGTTGAGCAGCTCATCCCTAACGCCCTACACTAGTTTTTATCACGGACTAGGGAAAACCATACCCTCCAGATGACCAATTCACCGACGTGAATGGCGAAGTGCCATTTGTGAAGCGTCTCCAGGTACTTCTCGAAGTCTCCTTTCTTGAGGTGGCAGTTATGTTCGTAGTTGATGGGACCCGTGATGTTCCCGTTCCCGTTCCGCTTCTTGAAAACGATAACTTCCTCCACGGGAAAGACGACGTGGATGCCCTTGCTATGGAGGCAGAAGTGGAAGAGACCCTGGCAGGTCAAGGCCAGCTCACGGAGGGCTTTGGGATTAAGCTGGAAATCACCAATTTTTAATAACAGTTTCATAATAAAACTCACATAGTTGATGATCTTCTCCAGAATCTCCCTCGGTAGGCAGAGCAGGTCCGAACACTCCTAAAATTGCAAATTAGGCACTTAATACTAGGCAAATACGTCTTCAGCCGCTTTCTCATCCGACATCTTCGCTCGGGAATCGCCATCGTCGTCGGAGGAAGTCATCTAAACTAGCGAAACTTATTAAAACAATTATAAACAAAATTTATAGACGAAACAACAGTAAAGTTCCGTTTCTGTAAATGCAGGGCTACGACTGTTATTAATAAATATATTTCCGAAATGAAAACAAGTATAAACTGTTAATTTGCGCGCATCGCTAGTGAAACTATGCATAATTGTAGATTATTTCATGATTTATTATTTAGAACGTTAAAATATAAAAATAGTGGTAAAATGAATTAAAATCGATTATTGGATTAATCCACGCATTTTTATATAGAAATAAGGTTCGGTGAACAATAGGTCCCGCAGCGATGATGCAGTCCTTTATCTCTTTAGCAAAAATGCTTTTTTTACCTACATTTTTTTTTATTACTTTACTTTTTTTAAATTCTTTTAATCCTTTTAATCATTTTTTCTCGTATTTTAGTACCCATATTCTTATTTTTAGGTATATCACAGAAGAAGGAATGGACAGCCAGCGAGGACCTGCTGTCGATTACAAAAGTTTGTTTGTTTTTCTTTGGTAAAAAAAAACGGGAAGACATCATCAAACGGCGATTTTTTCACTCTTTCAAGCTATACTAATGGTTTGGAGTTGTTTCTTTACGAAAAATGAAGTAGAATCTGCCAAAAATCGGTTTTTACACTTTCCGATGTGGGTCACATGCGGCTGACACAAAATTACCGGTTTATTTGGTATCGGCTCCATTTTGCATAATTTAATCATGATTATTTGAGTAAAAATAACTATTCGCTAGTAAAGTTTTAATAATAAGCGCTATTCTTTAGTAAAAATTAAAAATGTATACTTTCAGACGTCCCGGCGCCTGTCGAACTGGCGCTAGCTGCGGCAGTCGCCGAGTTCGAGCTGTCTGATGAGGAGAGCCCCGATGAAGAAATGGAAGAGACGCCCAGGGTAGGTCGTCTCTCTCTCTCATCTCTTTCTCTGTGTCTCTCCCTCTCTAACCAATCAATTCAGGAGGAATCCCCCGACGATCGCTCTCCCCTGAACCCCTCGGACACCACTCCGCCCCTGGAAACTCCCAGCCAACTCTCCAATTGCGACACCACGTCCATCTCCAGTCAGATCACCCTTTCCTCTCAGGATTCAAGCTATTTCGGGTTAGTTTCAGCTCCTTTTAAGCTCATTTTGATTGAAAACCACAATTTTAGTGGCACCCGCGAGTACTTCGGTGCCATTGCCGATGGATTCTACGGAGAGGGAGAGACATGTAAGTTTTTTTTTCTTTAAATGACTGACCTGAATTAGTCCTTTAATAAACTGCAGTAAAACTTTCCTAATCTTCTTTTTCCAGCACAACACGTGGAGTTGGAGCGCGTGGATCCCACCAAGGACTCCCACAGTCAGGAACATACGCCGATCGTGAAGCCCTCCGCCGCGGAACCCAAGCCTCTTGTGAAGACGCAGCCTGCGCAGAAGGTGGATTGTCACCTAATATTCATAATTGTGTCATTCTCCATCCAGATCGGACAGCAGAAGGCCTTTTCGTTGGAGACGAGGCTTGGCGGGGCTCAGATGGTCGAAGAGTTTGTGGAGACGCATCGCCAGAAGCAAAGGGGGTACGTTTCATATTCAGTTCGTCTGGTCTAAGGCTTCAACTGTGAACTATTCATTTACTTTTTCATATTTTCAGGCGGCGGCCCTTCACCCATAGTTGTGACAACGACAATCTGCCGGTGACGCCTCCACCGTCGAAGAAGGAACCGAAGAAAGTGATGCAGGAGGAACAGGAGCCGCTGTCTGTGGAAAGCGGGTGAGGAATTTTAAAGATTTATGTCTTTTCGTCCTAAAACTCGTTAAACCTCCCTTCTAGAACTATCTAATTGGTCATTTCCAGGCTCCGTCGAAGCGACCGCAGGCGTACTCCGCCCAAGCCCTTCATCATCCAGCCCCCCGTCAGATCGTCCAATTCTCGCAGGGCGAGGCAGTCGCCTGCCTACAGCTGCCCTCCCCGGGTAGGCCGCGGAAGGCCCCGCAAGGAACTGAACGACCTCACAGGAGACCGCAGCTCCAAGGCATTCTGGATCCGGGTCGTCGGAATACAGAGACAGCGAATGAGGTAAGCGCCCCCTCATGAAATGGCGATCTAATGGGTCGATTTGAATAATACCAAGGAAAACTAACCCATTTAGGAACATGGCAGTTGGGGCATACAACCGCCAAGATACCGTCGCCTTCGCGCGGGATTCCTGGGACCTCCTCGGCCACACCTTCGCCTACCTCAATGTGGTACGTTTTTGCATATTCTCTCAAGAAGACTTTGCCTTCTCTATATGCAAATGAAACCACCTCATTTCAGAAGGCCCGCAGTCTTCCGATGCACCGGCTCGTCAAAATCTTCCTGAGCAATTCGATTAAGATGTACGAATTGCTGACGCTCAAGGGATACCAGGTACTTTCTCCTTCTTTCTTCCTTTTTTATTATTTTAATAGTTTTCATTTAATTTCTCTTAAAAATCTCATTTTCAGGAGGTTTTCGTCATGCTGCCGAAGTTTGTGAGGGCGGTTCTCAAGAAGTACCTCTCCGTCCCCAGGAGAATCCACGACCACATCCCCCAGTGGGCCCAAGCCAAGGATGTGAGTCTTTCTGGAAGCTTCTAGGCCGGGTTGGCCCGAATTGCCACTGAAAATCAGAAAATTGAAAATTCTAGGCGATTTTGATGGTCTGCAGCCAGCTGACGCAGACGGAGCTGATGCTCACCATTTTGACCACCATCGTGAATGTGCAGAAGGGGTGGGTCTCTCTCTCTCTCTCTCAACCGTCCATTTCAGATTCCTCGACACTTGGTCGAATTCCAAGACAACCCCTGCCGACATGAACCTGGATTACGTCTGCTCCGCAGCCCATCAGATCGGGGAGCTCGTCACCGCCCTCAACGCCAGGATGGCCCAATCCCGCCGCGTCAACCACTACGACCTGCTCTTCTAAGGCGCCCTCCTGATTTTATGATGACTCGGCCGAAACGGCCAGTTTGTGAATTGATCCAAGCTTTTACCATGTTTGTACCGCGTTGTTGTTTGCGTTATTAGCCGATGCCTGTTAATTAGTCTAGGACTTTCATACGTTGTTGTTCCTTTGAAGTTGCCCTACCTGTAAATGAACTAGTTGTCTGTGAGAACTGTTTCATTGTCTACCTTGGCCTTCACACACCACTTTGGGATTTCCCTATGGTAGGTGGAGTCTTCCTCGCCCATATGCTTCTCCGTCTCTCACACCTTCCATGGATGTCCATTCCGAGTTCCTGACTCTTCTGTTTGGTACGGTAATCACAACTGGTAGAAATGAGGGGTTTTACGCTAATCTGGTCTTCTGGAACCTTCTCTCCGATAGGCAAGTGAGGTGGCCGTGCGTTCCGTGACCTGCGTCTCTCCCTTTCCCTCAATTAGCCTAGGGTCTTTCCCCTTAAAAGGCCCTCCTCCCTCATTCGTCGCATCGCCATGGCCCAGTCCATCCCACCCGGAGACATCGCCACCCAGCCGGGCACCAAGATCGTCTTCAACGCGCCCTACGACGACAAGCACACCTACCACATCAAGATCATCAACTCGTCGGCCCGTCGCATCGGCTGGGCCATCAAGACGACCAACATGAAGCGTCTGGGAGTGGACCCCGGCTGCGGAGTGCTGGACCCCAAGGAGGCCATCCTCATGGCTGTCTCCTGCGATGCCTTCGCCTTCGGCCAGGAGGACACCAACAACGACCGCATCACCGTCGAGTGGACCAACACTCCTGATGGAGCTGCCAAGCAGTTCAGGAGGGAGTGGTTCCAGGGAGACGGTATGGTCCGCAGGAAGAACCTCCCCATCGAGTACAACCCCTAGGGGACACTTCAATGAAACTATGTACCCAATGTTGTTTCTGTATTTATTTTTCTTTCGTTTTTGACTCTAGAAAGGAAGGCTGTTCCAATGGTATGCTAATTCACTTTCTAAAGTCAAAGTCACCTCTGCCTGGATTAAAATGATTGAGGGGCTGTCAAATGGTTAAGTGGCTTTAAGCTTCCGAGGGACAAAATCATCCGGAAGGTGTTGCAGGAAGTAGCTATTTGAATTCTTGTCAAGCAAATAAAAAGTTTCTGTGTTTTGAAAGGAAGGTGGAATAAAATATTAACCCAGATCTAACCCAGATCTAAAAAATACTTACATGGGTATGTATTTTCATCAGTGTAGCCAAATAAAACGAGCTATATCGGAAAGGTGGCCATATATTAGTAGTCCAATGGGCCGTTTTCAAAATCTGCTTAGGGGCCTTGGTTGTCGAGTAATCGTATTTTTTTCTGTGGCCGCTGTTTCCTGCTGGATAGTCCTGTATGCGTGGCCACTCTAAAAGTATGGCTCAATGGTGAGTGGAAGCGTGTCCGATTATTGTTTTGCCATATGCTGGTTTGAGTCCCGTCGATGTTTTTCTTTTTGGCTTTTATACTTTTGTAAATTCGCAAACCAACGTTTTCTCAAAATTTCGATTTGAAATTTTAAAATTTTAAAAAAATTACTTTTTTTTTAAAAATGAGTTTTTCAAAAGAGAATTCTTAGCAATACGAATGTTTTCAATTCATCACAAATATCAAAAGCAAAAAGAAAAACATCCAGGAGCGCATCCAGGACTATCCCGCGGGAGACAGCGGCCACAGAAAAACTACGATTACTCGAAAACCAAGGCCCCTAAGCAGATTTTGAAAACGGCCCCTTGAACTACAAATATTTGGCCACCTTTTCCGGTATTGCTCGTTTTATTTGGCCATACTGATGAAAATAGGTTCCAATGTAAAGCCGCTCAGACAGATTTCCCGCAAACTATAGTGAAACTATTTTGCGACGAAAACTCTCGGCACGTATTCAGTGAAACGCCGTGCTCTTATCAGCATGCACAATAAAGAGCAAAAGATCAGGATTCAAAAGCACTATTCTTGTACTATGAGAGTTTGTCAAATCTACAAGGATAAATCCAAGGATACTGTAGCTAGTACGGGGGCGACTTTTCAATTCTGCTTTCAGAAGATGGGGATGACGAATGAGGTAAAGAAAAACAGTGTTTGGGTTAAAAATATCCTCAATTAAGTCGAAATTTCGTCAAGTTTTAGTTTAAAATGCTCTAAAATGAGAAAATGAAGGGTTTCATAACCAACAAACTAAAAATTCCAATTTCAAAATACTTTTTTAAAACTCGTAGAAGGATGTCCTGGAGCCCGACAACGCCATTGAAGGCGCGGAGAAAGCGTTGGATACTTTGTGGTTAGGAAGCGGTCCGAGCGGCCTATGGTTGCCAGTAAGCGGCCTGAGCGGCCTAAGGCTGTCAGGAAGCGGCCTAAGGTTGCCGGCAAGCGACTGACAGAGAACTTGCTATTTACACCATCCTACTCATTTTGAGAGCAGTCACTTCAGATGACTTCCTGCGCTTCCAGAAGTCTTTATTGGCTTTCTTTTTTTTTAAAAACGAACTTTCCTCATCTGTTTACATCATATTCTTGCTGTGCATGTAACACTGATAAGGGTGCGGCGTAGGACAGCATGGAACTATCGCTGATTACGTGCTGGGGCATTTCCAGTGTCTAGTTTCACACGACGCGGGATGGGAGTGCTGACTGAGCGAGCCAAGCTTCTCCTGGAGCAATCCGGCGGACAACTGGTAAGTTCAAAGTAAAAAACTTTTCACTTTGAAGTTTAGATCAAACTGCCTCCTCGGCCGAAGATTGGCATTTTACTCACAAACACTGGAACGCCGAGTGGATACAGCTATTGGCCAATGAGGAGATACCTAAGACAGTTTCTCCTCGACAAAAGAGTGAGTGAGAGAGAGAAAGAGAGAGGTAGAGTGAGAGAGAGAGAGAGAGACAGAGAGAAAAGACGGAGGACGAAAGAGAGAGGTGTGTGTGTGTGTGTGTGTGTGTGTGCCTGTGACTGTGTCTGTGTGTCTGTGAATGTGTGTGATTGAGAAAGAAAGTTCATAATTCAGATAATCGAAGTCCCTAGTGCCATTTGGTACCCAATCCTCTATCTTTTCATCCTCCCCTTCAGACCCTTCACAAAAGGACAATGCTACAAGTTGACCCACATGATTTCTTTAGAAAACCAGTCTTTAGAGCAATTTGGAACACGGAAAAGGATGAATCGCCCTTGAGGACTAACAGTCGAAACCAGGCCAGCGATCTTCAGAAGGCATTGGAAGCAGAGGGAAAAGAGGTGGTCGTCAATTGGGCCTTCCGATATGGGGAGCCATCAATTGCCGACGGAATCGATGAGCTGAAGAAGGCTGGCTGTGACCGTCTGGTTCTATTTCCTCTCTATCCGCAGTATTCTGCTCCGACCACGGCCTCTATGTGTGATGAGATAAGAGAGAGAAAGAGAGAGAGAGAGAGAAAAAGAGAGAGAGAGAGAGAGAGAGAGAGAGAGGGGGTGAGAGACAGATCTCAAATGTTCTTTTGCAGGCCTTCCACGCTCTCCTGAAGCAACGCCACCAGATGGCCATCCGTACGGTCCCTGCTTACTACCGTAACCCAGTCTTTATCGACACCATTGCCACCTCAATCGAGGAAGGCATCAAGAAGAAAGGAGACGTGGAAGTCATAGTTTTGACCTACCACGGCATTCCCCTAAAATATCAGGAGAAAGGAGACCCTTATGGACATCAATGCCATGAAACGACAGAATTGCTGAAGAAACGATTGGCTGAAGGTGGCGTCACCAGTGCCGATGTTGTCACATCATTCCAATCACGACTGGGGCATTCGGAGTGGCTCAAGCCATACACTGAGGATCTGACGGTTGGGTTAGCAAAGTAAGATAGATTTTAGATGTATCATATTTCTCTCTCTCTCCCTCTCTCTTTTTCTCTCCCTCTATTTCTCTCTTCAGATCTGGAATCAAGAAAATCGCCATGGTGGCACCTGGATTCAGCAGCGACTGTCTTGAAACTCTCGAAGAGCTGGAAATGGACGTCAAAGAGCAATTCCTGTAAGTCTCTTTCTCCTAAAACATTACGTTTCTGAAACTTATCAATCTTTGTCTTTAGGGCTAACGGAGGTGAGGAGTTCGTGTATATCCCATGCCTCAATGACTCCGCGGCAGGAATTAGAGTATTGGCTGATGTCGTCTCAAAACAGCTGGTCAACTTTGAATGTTAATGTTCTGTTTCTGATAAGTATTCTGAGTCGTGTCTACATTTCTATTTCTCACAAACTGTACCCTATCTAATCTGCATGTTAAAAAACCTTATAGAAATCAGTTTAATCGAACAACGTGGGAAAACAAGGAGAAAACAAATAAATCGGGAATGAGGTGGAACAATTGATGTCATCTATTTCTTGTGCATTGCCTTGATGTGCCTGGATAAGCCCGACTTCTGGGCGCACTTGTAGTCACATTCCGTGCAGGAAAACTTCTTGATTCCCTCGTGGACAGCAGCCTTGTGTCTTTCCAGGTGGGTCTTTTGTGAGAAGGAGCGACCACAATCGGTACATTCGAAGGGCTTCTGTCCTGTGTGTTTACGCATGTGGGTAGTCAAATGGCTTGAGGAGGCACATCGGTGGTCACAGAAGCTACAGGCGAACATAGAATCTTGGCTATGCATACGTCGGTGGTAGTTCAAAGCGGAGGAGTTGGTGAACTTTCTGTCGCACTTGTCGCATCCATACGGCAAGTCTCCTGTGTGCCGACGCATGTGCACCTTCAAGGAGCCGGCTTCGGTGAATTTGCTCTCGCAGATGGGGCATTCGAAGGGTTTCTCCCCCGAGTGACGCCTGTGGTGGATGCGGAGGGCGGCTGGACTCGGCCAGGATTTCTTGCATTCTGCACAGAAGAGAGGATTCGGATGCCTACTCATGTGCCTCACGAGGGCTTCTTCGGAAGAACACCTTTCAGAGCAGCCGTAAACGGGACAAGCCTTTCCCTCCTCCTGAAACACAAATAGATTGCCTTAAATAGAGCAAAATACCTCGTATTCGTCGTCTTCCACCGTCTGATCCATGGCTTCGTTCGTCTCCGTTCCACCGACAGATGCATTCCACGGACGAGGTTCCTTAAAATAAAAAGTTTATTCTTTTCCTCTCTCCTTATTCTAAATTTACCTCCATTTCTCCCCTGGCCACAGCTTCGTTAGAGCAGAATTCGTAGACGTTGAACACCTGGCTATCTGACAGTGGAAACGAGTAAGACTGAAAATGGAAATAATTTAAGAATTAGACGAAATACCTGGTGTTCCGAGAATGTGAGAATGCCGCCAGTCTGGACAGATTTCGGTGTCACGGCTTGATCAACCATGGCGGGGAACCAGAAGGCTTCCTCCTGTGATATGCCAATTACAGAAAATCTACAATTTCTCACCCTGACGTCAGCATTCGGGTCTTCCCGTTTGCAGTAATTGTGGTCTTCCAACGCAGAAATCTCCTTCCTCCTCCTAGCCTCCTTAAATTGATAGTTTCATTGAAAAAAGTAGATTCCAACCGGATTCTCGTCAAAAACTGGGTTCAATCCCATAGCATAACCTCCATTCCTCCACATTTCTTCATCTCCTACTTCCTTCCTAATCACTGTGTCAGTAGCCTGAAATTACCGTTTAAAGCCTGTTTGTTATCAAAAATTCATGAAATTAAGAAAGGGCCATTTGACGCACCTCCATGGCAGGCCCCCTTCCAGTTGCCAGCCAGGGATCCATAATTTCTGCCTAAAACAATCAATTAATGAGAACCAGCCGGTGTTTGTTAACCTTAACAACATCCTTGGAGAACAGTTCTCCGAAATTTGGGTCCATCCTGGGTCCGAACTCAGGATTCCTCTGAAACCTGCCGGGCGCTCTTGTGGTCGCAATCCGGGCAGGAATACTTCTTGATTCCCAAATGGACGGAAGCCTTGTGTCTTTCCAAGGTGTATTAAAACATCTGAAAACAACATTGTAGGAGCGAAATCATCTCAGAAACGAGATTTTAGACAATTTTTTAAACGGATTTCTGTTTTTATTAAAAAATCATCCGCTTTTCAATAAGCGGAATGGACAGACTGAAATGTCCTGTGGTCCAGGTCATAAGAATCTCTTTTTGAACTTTCTCAAGACTTACGAAATACTTGCATCCCCGCAGGAATAAAATCAGCAAAGATATGAAATTGGATCAAACCAAATGAAACTGAAGAAACAAATCGAAGACTGATTTAATGACAACAACAGATGGAAACAATATCGACAACAACGGGAATAAGGTGAAACAAAGGAAATGACTTATTTCTTGTGAATTGTCTCCATGTGCCTAGACAAATAGTGGTTGTACGCCGTCTTGTAGTCACATTCTGAGCAGGCATGCTTCTTTAAACCTTCGTGGACGGTAGCCTTATGTCTTTCCAGGTGCTTCTTCTGTGATAAGCACTTGCCACATTCGGTACATTCGAAGGGCTTCTCCCCCGTATGCGAACGTATGTGCTTCGTCAGATCTCCAGTGGAAGTACAGCGGTAGTCACAGAGGCTGCACGCAAAGTCCTTCTCTCCGGTGTGCAAGGTCAGGTGGTAGATCAGAGCGGAGTAGCTCGCGAATTTCCTGTCGCATTCGTCACATCCATATGGCCGATATCCCGTGTGTTGGCGCATGTGCTGCTTCAAGTGGCCGGATTGAGAAAACTTCTTCGTGCAGTGGGTGCATTGGAATGGCTTCTCCCCCGAGTGAACCCTGTAATGGGCACGGAGGGCGGATGCATACGGCAACGATCTCTTGCAGACCCCACAGATGAAGGGGTGCTGATGGGTCAGCATATGCTTCGCCAGGTCTTCATCCGAAGGACACTTCTCGTGGCATCCATCAACTGGACACTTCTTCTCCACGTCTCCCTGCTTCTGAAACATACAGTAAACCAATTGAAGGCGAAGCAAATACCTCCAAGTCGCTGTCTTCTGCCGTATGATCCATTTCTTCGCCCTCTTCTTCCTCTTCCTCGAGTTCTTCTTTGGCCATGGCTTCGTTAGTAAACAAGTCATGGGCATTGAACACCTAGTTATCGGACTGAAAGAACAATTAGAGAAGAAAAACAGAAATACCAAGTGATTCATGGATGTAAGAATGCCGCCAGTCTGGACAGATTTCAGTGTCAAGGCGGGAAACAAGTCGGCTTCCTCCTGTGAAGTGGTAATTACAGAAATTTTACAATTTGTCACCTTGATGTCAGCATTCTGGCCCGCAAGAGTCGCCTTCCTCCTCCCAGCCTCCTTAAATTCAAAGTTTCATTTAGAAAAAAGTAGATTCCTACCGGATTATCGCCCAAAACTGGGTTCCCTCTCTGCGCGTAGCCTCCATTCCTCCACATTTCTTCATCCTCTACTTTCTTCTTGACCACGGAAGTGTCAGCAGCCTGAAAATTCCTTTTAAATCCTATCTTTTTTTTAAAGTTATGGAAATCGAGAAAAAGGTAATTGATTTCCCTACCTGCTCCTTCACTGGCCAACTGCCGTCCTTTCCCGCTGCCAATCGCATTTGTCCTTCCTGGGGATTCATAATTTCATCCTAAACCGATCAATAAATAGAGACCAATCGCTGATTCTTCACCTTGACGATATCGTTGGAAAAGAGCTCCAGTTCTCCGAAATTTGGGTCCATCCTGGGCCCGAACTCGGAATTCCTCTGAAAACAACAGTTCCACATCGAGTAAAATGGGAAAGATAGAAAAGTTGAGAAAACCACAATTATAAGAAGAAAAACACATTTTGTATTTCTTTAATAGCAGCAAAATAACCAGATTTATAGGGAACAACGTAGCTACTTCTTATGCATCCTCCTAATGTGCCTGTTTAAGGTCGACTTCTGGGCGCTCTTGTAGTCGCATTCCGTGCAGGAATACTTCTTGATTCCCATGTGGACGGCAGCCTTGTGTTTTTCCAAGTGTTGATTTCGTGAGAAGCAGTTTCCACAGTTGGAACATTCGAAGGGCTTCTCGCCCGTATGCGAACGTATGTGGTCAGTCAGACTGCTCGAGGAAGCACTGCGGTAGTCACAGAGGGTGCACGCAAAGGCCTTCTCTCCAGTATGGGTGGTCGCCTGGTGGTACTTCAGAGCGGAGGCGTGCGCGAATTTCCTGGGACATTCGTCACATTCAAAGGGCAGTTCCCCCGTGTGCTGGCGCATATGGACCTTCAAGCTGCTGGATTGAGAGAACTTTCTCTCGCAAGTGGAGCACTCAAAGGGCTTGTATCCGGAGTGGACTCTGTAGTGTTCACGGAGCTTAGATGCAGTCTTCGAAGTCTTCTCGCACACACGGCAGAGGAGAGGGAGCGGGTGTTTTAGCATGTGCCTCTTGAGGTCATCGTCGGAATCACACTTCTCGTGACATCCATACACGGGACAATCCTTTTCGTCTTCCTTCTGAAAAGCAAAGTAAATCTTTTGAATTCAAGCAAAATACCTCCAAGTCGTTGTCTTCCGCCGGCTGATCCACTTCGACATCATCTTGTTCCTCTTCCTCTTCTTTGAGTCCTCCCTTGACGATAGCTTCGTTGGTAAAGAAGTCATGGGCATTGAACACATGGTTATCGGACTGAAAACGGAACTAATTTGAGAAATCAACGGAAAAACCTGGAGCTTCGCGAATAGATGACTACCTGCCTGGACAGATTTCGGCATAACGGCGGCGGGAAATGGCTCAGCCTCCCCCCAGAAACAAATTATTACAGAAAAAATGAAATTGGTCACCTTGACTTCCAAATTCAGCCCTTGTTGGAGAACGTTGAATTCCATCGCAGGAGTCAACTTCATCCTCTTCGCCTCCTTAAATTGACCATTCTATTGGAAAATATAGATTCTCACCGGATTTTCGTCAAAGTCTAGCTTGTTCTTTGTGGAACAGCCTCCATAGCTCCACATCTCTCCATTATCCACTCCTTCCTTAATCACGGGAGAGTCAGAAGTCTGAAAATGAACTTATAAAGTCGATCTATTATCGACTTCGAGAAAAGGTCATTCAATTCCTCACCTCCTCCTTCATGGGCCAACTGTCGTCCTTCCCAGCTGCCAGTCGCATTTGACCTTCGTTGGAATCCATAACTTGTTCCTAAAATCAAACGATAAATGAGAACCAGTCGCTGTCTTCACTTTGACTATGTCGTTTGAAAACAGTCCTCTGAAATGTGGGTCTATCCTGGGCCCGAAATCAGAATTCCTCTGAAAATGACAATTTCCACGCCCAGTGAAATAAGAAAGATAGAAAAGTGGAGAAAACCACAATTTGAGGAAGTGAAACACGTTTTATATTTCTTTAATAACAACAAAACAACAATGTTTATGGGGAACAACGTGGCTACTTCTGGTGCTTCCTCCTGATGTGCCTGTTTAAGTCCGACTTCTGGGCGCTCTTGTGATCGCATTCCGGGCAGGAATGCTTCTTGATTCCCCCGTGGACGAAAGCCTTGTGTCTTTCCAAGACGCTTTTTAGTGAGAAGCACTGACTACATTCGGAACATTCGAAGGCCTTCTGTCCTGGATGCTTAACCATGTGTGTCCCTCGATGGTAGGTCAAAGCGGAGGAGCTCTTGAATTTCTTGTCACACATTTCGCATCCATAAGGCAATTCTCCCGTGTGTTGGCGAATGTGCTTCTTCAAGGTGCCGGCTTCAGTGAACTTTTTCCCGCAATATTCACATTGGAATGGTTTTTCTCCGGAGTGAACCACGTAGTGTCGAATGAGGGCGACTGCACTCGGCCAAGTCTTCTTGCAAACCCCGCAGAGCAGGGGCTTCGGATGAGTCCTCATGTGTGTCCGGAGTGCTTCTTCGGAAGAGTACTTCTCAAGGCACCCATCCACGGGACACATCTTCTCCTTTTCGTCTTCCTTCTGAAAAAAAACACAGTTAACCAACGGAAGTCAAGCCAGATACCTCCGATTCCCCGCCATCTGCCGTATGATCCCTTTCGTCGTCATTTCGCTCCTCTTCATCTTCGTTTATTTCTCCCTTGACCATGGATTGGTTCGTAAAGAAGTCATGTGCGTTGAACACCTGGTTATCCGACTGAAAATGAAATTAATTTGAGAATTCAAAGGAAATACCTCGAGTTTAGTAAATGGAAGACTTCCGCCTGCCTGGGCAGATGTCGGTGACACGGCTTGTCCAATCACGACAGGAAATGGAGCAGTTTCCTCCTAGAAACGTTTTTTCTCTCCAGAAAATATAAAATTGGTCACCTTGACTTCAGCAATTAGACCTTGCTGGGTGACGTAACTGTTGGCTTCAATTGGAGGAATCAACTTCCTCCTCTTCGGTTCCTTAAATTCGACTTTTTATTGAGAAGTGTGAATTCTCACCGGATTTTCGCCGAAATCTGGCTTCTTCTTCATAGAACTGCCTCCATATCTCCCCATCTCTTCATCCTCCACTTCCTTCTTGACCACGCGAGTGTCACAAGTCTGAAAATTGCCTTATAAGTCAATCGATTATGGAATTCGAGAAAAGGCCTGTAATTCCCTTACCTCCGCTTTGGCAGCCCACTTGTCGTCTCTTCCAGCTGTCAATCGCATTTGTCCCTCCTCTGAATCCATAACTTCTTCCTAAAATCAATGAATTAATGAGAACCAGTCGCTGTCTTCACTTTGACTATGTCGTTTAAAACAGTCCTCCAAAATGTGGGTCCATCCTGGGCCCGAACTCAGAATTCCTCTGAAAATGACAATTTTCACGCACAGTGAATTGATAAAGATAGAATATTGGAGAAAACCACAATTAGATAAAAAACACATTTTATATTTCTTTAATAACAACAAAACAACAATGTTTATGGGGAACAACGTGGCTACTTCTTGTGCATCGCCTTGATGTGCCTGTTTAAGCCCGACCTCTTCGCGCTCTTGTGATCGCATTCCGTGCAGGAATACTTCTTAATTCCCGCGTGGACAGCAGCCTTGTGTCTTTTAAGGTGACTATTTTGTAAGAAGCACTTGCTACAGTCGGTACATCCGAAGGGCTTCTGTCCTGTATGCGTACGCATGTGGTAAGTCAGACTGCTCGACGAAGCACTGCGGTAGTCACAGAAGGTGCAAGCGAAGGGCTTCTCTCCTGTGTGCGTGGTTTGGTGGTACTTCAGAGCAGAGGAGTCCTTGAACTTCCTCTCACACATGTCACATTCAAAAGGCAGTTCTCCCGTGTGCAGACGAATGTGCTTCTTCCGGTCGCTGGCTTGGGCAAACCGTTTCTCGCAGGTAGGACATTGGAAGGGCTTCTCCCCCGAATGAATCCTGTGATGGGCACGGAGGGCGGCTGCATTCGGCCACGCTCTCTTGCAGACTCCGCAGGGCATGGGCTTCGGATGAATCCTCATGTGTTTCCGGAGTGCTTCGTCGGAAGAAGTCTTCTCACAGCACCCATCCACGGGGCACACCTTATCCTTTTCGTCCTGCTTCTGAAAAGCAAATTAAACCCAGAAATTGAAGTCAACTACCTCCGAGTCGTTGTCCTCTGCCGTTTGGTCCAAGCCCTCTACATCCTGCCCCTCTTCGACGAGTTCTCCCTTGATCATGGCTTGGTTCGTAAAGTATTCATGAGCGTTGAACACCTGGTTGTCAGACTAAAATGAAATCAATTTGAGAATTCAAAGCAACTACCTCGAGTTTAGAAAATGGAAGACTTCCGCCTGTCTGGGCTGATGTCGGTGGCACGGCTTGTCCAAATACGACAGGAAATAACGCAGCCTCCTCCTTGAAACAAGTTTTTTTCCCAAAAAATATGCAATTGGTCACCTTGACTTCAGCATTCAGGCCTTGCTGGATGACGTAGCTGTTGGCCTCCAACGCAGAAGTCATTTTCCTCCTCTTCGCCTCCTTTAAATCACCGTTTCATTGCAAAATAGAGATTCTCACCTTATTTTCGTCAGAAACGGCCTTCTTCTTTGTGGGAAAACCTCCGTATCTCCACATTTCTCCATCTTCTACTTCCTTCTTGGCCATGTAAGTGTCAGGAGCCTGAAAATTACCCACCCATGAACTTCGGGAAAAAGCTATTTAATTTCCTCACCTCTTCATTTACGGGCCAATTATCGTCTTTTCCCGCTTCCAGTCGCATCTGTCCTTCCTCTGAATCCATGATTTCGTCCTGAAACAATCAATAAATAGGAACCAGCCGCTTGTTATATTGACGATATCGCTGGAAAACAGCTCCTGTTCTCCAAAATGTCGATCCACCCTGGGTTATAACTCAGGATTTACTTGAAAATTTAGCAATTTTAAGCAATAAATTTGGCAAGAAGTCGGCTGATTAGTGCTTTTTCAATACTTCCAAGGACAGAAACTGATTTTAGCTGGCAGGAACTGCTTTTTGACAGCCGGCTGGTTCGAAAAATAGCAGTTGGCGCTCTACTTCCGCCATCATGGGCTAATGGTGCGAGGAGGAATAAGAACAAAATCAGCAAAGATATGAAATTGGATCAAACCAAATGAAAACGAAGAAAACACATCGAGGACTGATTTAATCTAATCACCAAAAACAAAAACAGGTGGAAACAAAGTCAACAACAAAACGGGGATAAATTGAAGTAAAGGAAATTGGCTACTTCTTGTGCTTCGCCCTGATGTGCTTGAATAAGTCCGCCTTCTGTGCGCTCTTGTGGTCGCATTCCGTGCAGGAAAACATCTTGATTCCCAAGTGGACGGCATCCTCGTGTCTGTCCAAGTCGTTTTTTCTTGAGAAGCACTGGCCACAATCGGCACATTCGAAGGGCTTCTTTCCTGTATGCGTACGAATGTGCTTACTCAGATCTCCAGAGGAGGCAGTGCGATAGTTACAGAGGATGCAGGCGAACATGGTCTCTTGGCTATGCGTACGTCGGTGGTAGCTCAAAGAGGAGGAGCTCGCGAATTTTCTGTCACACATGTCGCATTCGAAGGGCAATTCTCCCGTGTGTTGGCGAATGTGGACCTTCAAGTAGCTGGGATCAGAGAACTTTCTCCCGCAATAGTCACATTGGAATGGCTTATCCCCAGAGTGCCTCCTGTAATGGGCACGGAGATTGAATGCATTCGGCCACGGTCTCTTGCACAATCCGCAGATCATGGGCTTCGGATGAATCCTCATGTGTTTCTGGAGTGCTTCTTCGGAAGAAGACTTCTCAAGGCACCCATCCACGGGACACACCTTCCACAAATCCTCCTCCTTCTGAAATACTAGGTAAACCATCGGAATTCGAAGAAAATACCTCCGACTCGTTGTCATCTGCCATTTGGCCCATGTCGTCATCTCCCGTCTCCTCCTGATTTCCATTTACAGGCTCCTTCGAAAGGAACTCCTGAAAATTAAGTGAGCTCAATCTTCTAACCGTATTATTGTACGAATGTAAAGATGTACCTCCATCTCTCCCTTGACCATGGCTTCGTTTGTAAAGTAGTCATGCGCATTGAAAACCTGGTTATCAGGCAGAGGAATCGAGTCGGACTCTTCCTATGAGGAAGTAATTAGAGAAATTCCACAAATTGATACCTTGACTTCAGCGTTTCGCTCCTTCTGGGTGACGTAACTGCTGGTTTCAACCCCAGGAGTCAACTTCCTCCTCTTGGCCTCCTTTAATTCAAACTTTAATTGAAAAATACAAATTCTTACCAAATTCTCGACAAAATCTGTCTTCCTCTGCGTATCACATCCTCCAAATCTCCACATTTCTTCCTCCTCCACTTCCTTCTTGACCACGGGAGTGACATCAACCTGAAAATTATCTTTTAGGCCAAGTTAATTATCTTACCTCCTCCTTGACGGGCCATTTTTCGTCTTTCCCAGCTGCCAGCCGCATTTGTCCTTCCTGGGAATCCATGATTTCGTTCAAAACAAACAATAAATAGGAACTAGCCGCTTTTTACCTTGACTATATCGTTTGAAAACAGCGGTTCTTCCAAATTTGAAGCCATTCTGTGCCAGAACTCAGAATCTATTTGAAATGGAATATTAACAAGAAATACCAAACTTTATATGAGGTTGGGATAGTCAGAACATTTCAAAAAATAATATGGCAAAACTAATAAATAAACACTATTTAAATACAAAAATAAAGAAACAAAGAAAAATACAGATTCGCTGCGCTGTTTATCTGTCGTATTTTATCTAATCGCTGCGGGACCTGTCACCATGTTGTTTATGTAAGTCAACGTTCTCTGGTTTGATCGGAGGCGTAGTTTTTATTGAATTTTGACAATATTTTATTCATTTTAATAAAAACAAGCATCCCAGAATTAAAATGACTTTAGTTGGCTTTGTCTCTCATTCAATAACGGGGTCGCAATATTCCTGAGCTCTTAAGGAAGTAGTTATCCTTCTGGTGCCCAGTAGAGCCAACCTTTTGAGTAATCAACACTTGAAAATAAACATTCAACTGGAATAATTAGACTAATTTGCAAAATGACTCCTCGTTTCTTTACTTCTGCTGTTCGTCGACGGTCGTAGTGAATGGCTGTGGCCATCTTCCTCCTTCTGCAGTTCGTGCTGTTTCTTCTTCTGGTGGTTGGCTGTGGCAAGGGAAAGACGAAGGGCGAATCGTCGAAGGTGAGCAAGGCTCCGAGGGCGCCGACTACGGGAGGAATGGCCGGCACGCACGACCCCAACTACCAGACGATGGCCGCAGTGGCCGACAGCAAGGACGTCTTCGGAGAGGACAAGAAGAAGGATTAATACACGCACGACAGTTCAATGAAATACATTTTTGTGGCAGTTGTTACTGTTTCATCCTCTTTTGACCTTCTAATCTCAGTTTCCTGCATTCTAACCTTGTCTCATCTAAGAAACCGCTTTTTGGTGTCCTCAGGCCGCTCGTATCCGCTTTTGGCAGCTATAACCCGCACAAACAGCTTTCTGGAAACAAAAAGCCGATTTCCGCTTTCTGACAGCGAATCTGCTTTTCTCTGGAGAAGACCTTAATTAGGCTCTTCATGGCTTACATGGAAAGTGTTTGACCTGCCCATGGAGTTAGAAACCGACACTATTGGATGGCCCATGGGATGTACTTCAAAGGGCTTTTGTCCGATTTTGCGAAACGACCTCCGTTTTCGAGAAAAAGCGATTTGAATTTTTCCGGTTTCAATGCATTAGCCTACCCTCATGATCATTACCGCGCCGGCACCCTTGTTAAAGCAACCAGGACGGCGCAGCAGGGAAGAGGGCGGACTCATAGGACAAAGGTATATGGTTCGTTGTGTAAATTAAACGCCAGGAGAGGTATCTTTAGTTTAAGTTCAGTAATCCTCGTTTAAATAGTCCAAATGCACGCTTTTTGGGCCACCGGTCGATACTTTTAAGGAAAATTCCCAGTACTTGTGAAATGTTTCTTGAAACTTGTCCAAAATAGGGCGGTTCACAGCCGCGTCTCTCGCCACCGCTATTGCTCATCGCTTTGATACGCAGGGCTTACAGTACTCCTGCCGTAATTAGAAGGCTTGAGGGGGAGAAGGGACAATCGAGTAAAAGTGGATGTTAGACAAGGGAGAGAGAGAGAGAGCGCATAGTCATAAGTAAAAATAACTCTTGAGGCAGTTTCTAAAAAGTGCTGACCAGAACATGAGTAAAAAGACTCTTTCTTTATCACAACTAAAAAAAAACAACAAAGAACACGCGGTATCGATTAGGCTTTATTGGAGCTTCTCGATTTCAGGTTTGATTAGATAGAAATCGTCACTATCTACTTCTCCTTCTTCTCCTCCAGGATGAAGTCGGTGGCCTTCGTGAGATCCCCTGCTCCCTGCGAGTACCTCTCCTCCAGGATGCCCTTGATGTACTTGGCGTCGGAGGGCAGTTCGTCGTTCCACTTGATCTCGGTTCTAAAAAAGAGGAATTAGAAGTTTTCAAAAGGAAATCTCACCCGGAGATGAGGTGTCTGGCGGCGATCCTGTTGATCTTGAAGGTCTCGGCGAAGAAGTTGGTAATCTCCATGAACACCTCCTCCTCCGGCAGCGGCTCCCCCCTGTAGGTCTCCAGGTTCCTGTTCATGTAGGCCCTGCACCTCAGCTGGCCGACCACATCCTTATTGTGCTGAAAAGAGGTTAAAGTGGGGCTGAAACTGCTCAACCAACGTGGAATCTCGAAGAGATGTAGAAGGCGGCGTAGTTCAGGAACTGCAGGGCGAAGACGTTCATGCAGTCGGTGGGGTACATCCTGCTGAAGCCCAGAGTTTCTGAAAGAAGAGATCAGTTCCGTTTCATCTGAAGATCCTACCGAGGGAGACGCGAATGATGGTGATGAAGGGGAACCTCCCCTCGTCCCTCACGAAGGCCATGGTCCTCTCGTCATCGTAGATGTAGGCGTAGGTCACGTGGAACATCTGGGCGACGACGGCCTTCTCCGCGGAGAAGCAGACGAAGGGGACCTTGAGGACCCTGGCCCATCGGACGAAGCGGGCGATGGCCACGTGCTTGATGTAGTCGTTCAGGGACCCAAAGAAGGAGGCTTCCCTAAAAAGGAGAGGTTAGAGAGAGAGAGAGAGAGAGAGAGAGAGAGAACTCACGTGGCTGGGACATTCAGGTTGTGGTACTCCACATTGACCACTTGGTTCGTTTCCTTGATCTTGAGGCTGACGGCCTTTTCTTAGGTAGACAGAAATCGTAAAAAGCGGCTTTTAATTGATAGAAAGCAGTTAGTCTACTATTGAACAACAAAAATGCTAAAAAGCGGCCTAAGGTTGCCAAAAAAGTTGTTACAGCGGCCGAATGGTGCCAGAAAGCGGTTACCAAAAAGATGTTCAAATGGCCTTTATAGTCTGTTTCCAACGGACGGATCTTATACGACAGACAAATTCACAAAATCTGGCAAATTGCCAGGCAGCTGTCACTAAGCAATCGCGGCGGGACCATGTACCCCCGCCCCTTTAAGGAATCCCCAAAAACCTGTGCCGTTTTTTGGAAACAGACTATAATTACCAAACAGGCCTTTGCTGGTCAGAAAGCGGAAAAAACGGCTCTTTGCAAAAAGCACTACTGTAACTTCTTTTCTCACTACTATTACTTGTTACTACTGTAACTTCGGAAAATGTTTTGTAACGGGGCTACTGTACTACTTCCGTAATTAGAAGAAATCAGAAAAGGAGGAGAATGAACAAACGAGTAAAAGTGTGCGTTAGACGACAGAGAGAGAGAGAGAGAGAGAAGAGAGAAGAGAGAGAGAGAGAGAGAGAGAGAGAGAGAAGAGAGAGAGTTACTACACCTAAAATCGTAAGTGTTTATTTAGCTGGTCTGCTGATCGTCGGTGTTCTTCCTCTGGGAGCGTGTTTTGCTGTCGTTGCTGTCTCCTCCTTTCGTATCCTTAGTTGTTTTAGAATTCTTGCTCTCCTTTGCCGCAGCTGCCTTCTTTTTCTTTTTCTTCAAAACTATAACAACGACTACAACGACAACTATGATGATGATAAGGACAGCAACTCCGATTCCAACTCCGAGACCGATTGCCAGGCCCTTGCCTTCTTCTGAAACACCATACTTTAGTCATTTCTTCTAAATGAGCAGAATTTAATGACATGACATTATTTCGGCTACAGTACTCACCTTCTTCCTTTCCTTGAGTAGTTGTCTCAGTTCCGGTTTGGTTGTTGCCTGGAGCTGTTCTTGATTCTGAGATCACATAGTCCAGCTTGTCTCCGGACAATTGATTCAGCTTTTTAATTGTATCCTTCGAAAGCTTCAAGTTCTTGTTGTCCTTTATCACAATCCACTTTGTCCCAGTCGCCAAAACAGTCCCCACTTTGAAATCCACGTCAGTCAGTTTCGAGTTATTGACTATCTTTATAGCGAAACCTTAAAACTATTTAAACATTTTTTTTAATTCTCACTTTCAGTGGATTTAATTTCCTTGATATTGCTCAAAAAGGAGAGCGAGGCTTCATTGCTCCCATCGACAATGAGCGGTCCCTCGATGATTTCAATCTTTCCCAGTTTTGTCTTGACTTCCAGTGATAACCCTGCTCCAATCGTAACTGGTCCTTCGATTACGGTACATCCAGCGTGCTCTGTCAAATCCATGAAAGAACAGGTAGATTCTGAAATTTTCTCATTTAAAAAAAATAATTTAGGCTAGGTAACCGCAGTTTGCACGAGAGGTTTCGTTCCAAAAGGGCTCCAGAGTGTAATTTAGTACTGGCAGTAGTTTATCATAGGTTTCTTTTGGAACACATGCGTTCATGACTGAAAAAGTAATTAAAAACTAAAATATACTTACATGCTCTCGTGACATTTGTATCACAGGTGCTATCCTGCTTTCCATTGCTAATAAGTTTTTCAAAGAAGCCGGGGGGCAGTTTGACTTGCTCTGAGATTTGAATGCAACCGCTTATCTAAAATACTACATAAATGGCAAGAAAGGAAAAAACAATGGCTCAAGCCTTTGTTTTTGGACTTTTCACTTCGAAAGCTGAAAAACTATCGATTGCCTGCAACGCTACAGTAACCAGAAGTTTCTGAGTGCGTCACGCGTCATTGCGAACCAAATAAAATGACACTTACCCATTCCGGCCGAAAGGTCTTAGGAATAGGATTGGCTCTCGCCATGTCCAAAGTAATAACCATGTTTCTATAAACTCCTTTGCATTTATTTGTGTCGATTGAGAATTCATTGATCGTGCATTCTAAATGAATATTTCGATCGATATTCTTAAATTTGACAATACCACCAACATTCTGAACATTCTTCAAGAGGCCATTATGATCGTGCTGTATCGTCTGGAGTTTCTTCAAGGTATCCTCAGTCAAATATCTGTTTCCGCGAACGCGTAAATTTCCTCGTAAAAATGTTGTAGGCATTTCAATTGTATCGATTGCTGTATTTACAAGTTCGAGTCCCCTACGTCCCTTATCACTGGCTGCAAACGTTAATTTAACGATAATTGTTTACAAGCAGGTTTATTCAACTAACGTTGTCCCAAACTTTTGATGGTCGAGAATCCAAACGGCGTATTTCTTTGTTGTTCTCAATGAGAATTCCCTTGAAAATAGTTTCTTTGTCTTTCAGAAACTCGTTCAATGTCGTCTCACTAATTTTGCTACTTATGTTTAACACTTCTATATTCCCAATATCAATCTCAATATTCCCTTTACAATTTTGCACAATTTCATCCACAGTGGTAGCGGCAAGACCACTACTGCAATCATTGAAATCTGAACAGTTTTTTTTAATTGTTTAAAAAAAATGCAAAAAATTACCCGTGGCCGACAGGCATATTGCTTGAAAAAGAATAGTTCGCCAGAGCGAGATAGAAAACATTTCCAATGATGGCAGGGAGCAACCGGCGACAGGGAAAAGAGCTAATGAAATGAATGCCTAGTTTGAATACTCAAATCGCGGGATTCACATTTATCAGTGCAGGTTGTTTTATAAAACACACGTTTGAATTATATAATTTGGAACCTAGGCGCTTTTGAAGCTGAAAATTTGGGAAGCCAATTTTGTGTCGATGTTTTTATTTTTTAGGGAGACTGAGTGGAAAGATTAATGTTAATGTTTGTCATGAGACAAATTCCGGAAAGGGTACACATTTGCATAATTTGCGTTGACCTCTTGAAATTAGCAAAATCGTGTCTCTCGCTCATTAGAATGATTTGAATATCCGTCATGGAAGTTCTAGAAGGTCATTATCATAAGTGACGTTACGCTAATCCCCTATAAAAGCCCTCTCCTGCCCTCACTCCCTCATTCTCCGCGCCCGCGCCCGACGACCGGCTGCTCTTCGTGCTCTCCGATCGCCTCTCTCCATGCTCTCCGATCGACTTCTTCCGATGAAGACGTCTACGCTGTTCTCTGGACAGCTTCTCCACTGGCGGAGCCTCTTCTTCCTCGCCCTCGCTGCGAGTCTTCTCCCTTCTGTGGCAACTTGTGAGTTTGATTTCAATGGGTGGTTAGTTAATCAGTCATTTTCAGTGCATTGCATGTTTCCGGAAGATGCAACTTCATTCAACGACATTTTCACAAAATGCAAGGGAGACCACTCCATTGGACGACTATCGATGGCAGTTCTACAGTTCAACCATTCTATCACCCAAGCGATGCTCAATGATTTCCTACATGACAAAAAATTCACCGCAACCGGATTCAGTATCGAGGACAACCGAGTGATTCATTCTTTGAATCTATCCTCCTTCTCCCGCATTGGCTCTGGTTGGTTGAAATTCCATCCCACTTATTCTTGGTTTTTCAGTTAACCGCGTGGCCCTCAAACTGGTTAATACGGCGATCAAAGAGATAGAAGTGCTTCCTCAGATCCTCAACGGAAATGTCACAATCCGAGGGAACAGATACCTGAATCAGACGACACTCGACTACCTCCGATCGGCTCATGTTTCCACCTCCGGTTCCATTGATATTCAACGGCCTAGGGGTTGGACTGAAACTGATTCAGAAACCCATTGATTCAGAATGTTTGGTTCTCGAATCATCGCTCGAAATGGAGGACTGTGATGGGCTTTACGGAACCTTTAGTTTTGACGAACAGTTGTGGAGAAAGACGCCCATTCCGGATAGTTTCCGACCTCAATGGGTGAGTTGAGAGAGAGAGAGAGAAAGGGAGAGAGAGAGGGAGAGACAGAGAGAGAGTGTGTGTGAGTGAGAGAGAGAGACAGAGAGAGAGAGAGAGAGAGAGAGAGAGAGAGAGAGAGATGTTAACTTCCACTTTTCAGATTGACGGATGTTTCATGATTTCTACTGGGGTCTCTCTACCGGATGATTTCTTCAACAATATTATTTCAAGAACGTACCCCTCCAAAATCACCTGCCCTGGTGCTTGTGGGTTTCCTAACAAGCCTCCAACCACCCTTCTTTTCAGACATGAGGTCCTGCATCTCTGAAGACACTTTCAATAAACTAAATGCCGCGTTGGGTAATACACTGGAAGCCTACAACAACATAACACAAAGTGGAGAATGCGGTTGGATTCTTCCAAACTACAAAGTACATCTGTGTTCCAGAGAAGACATGTCCTTTCTTCCTCCTCGAAGCGTCACCCAAGTGTATTGTAGTCCATGGACAAGTATCGATCGGACCTGGACTTTCGGACGCAGTGAAGGCGAAACTGGAGAAAGTAGAGGCCATCAAGGGCCCTCTGGTCATCAATGCCACGACTTTGACCTCGCTCTTCTTTCTGAAGAACCTCAGACAAGTGGACTCATCCAAGGACGACGAAGGTTGGATTTCAAATGGTTCTCTTCTGAAAGAGATTTTAGTTCCGGCGATTACTATCACTGGCAACAAGGAATTGGCCGACTTTGGAATGAACCTCACGAGTGTCAATGGAAAAGGAGACACTTTGATTGTGATCAAGGACAATAAGAAAGGAGCCAGGATGACCAAGGAACTCCACGAAATGCTGAAGAACCTCACCAGAGGCCAGATGGAGACGGACGCGGCTCCTCTGGTACAACAGAACATTCCAAGCTCCACTTCTGCCCCTGCAGTTGAAGAAACAAGTGAGTTTTCTCTCTCTCTCTCTCTCTCTCTCTCTCTCTCTCTCTCTCTCTCTCTCTCTTACTCTCTTCTTTCAGCCACTGAAGACTACCTCCCTCTGATCATCGGCCTCTCCGTTGGCATCCCCGTCGGAATCCTCATCATCGTGGCCGTCGTCATCACAGTCGTCCTCGTTCTGAAGAGGCTCCACAAGAAGAAGGTCAAGCAGCCCTTCGTGATCGAAGTGCTGGCCACAAATGACCCAGATGACACACTGGAGACCTCCTGCCCCAACTACCTCCCCGACCCCTCCAAGCTGGCCAGGACTCTACGCCTCACTCGGGTAAGGTCTTCAGATTCCAATCAACTGATCCAATTCAGTCAATCCTCCAAATTCCCCCTCTCCGTATGAGACAAGCTCTCATGAATGGCCTTCCCTGGTTGGAAGCCATCGGAAACGGAAAGTTCGACAACACAAGGAGATACTACACCGAATACCACGTCCTGGGAGAGGAGTTCCAGAAGGCAAAGGATGTGTACAAAGTGAAGATGGTCCTCAAGGAGAACGACAGGAAGGAGAATGCAGCCATTCTGCAGAAACTCTTCGAAAGTGGAGAAAATGTAAATTTCTCTCTTTCTCAAATGTCGTCCTGGCCGGCTTTGACCGTGAGGATCTGGCCAGTCTTCTCAAGGAATACCAGGAATACTTCAAAGTTATCAAGGTGGAGCCACTGAAGGCAGAATTCGGCATGGGACACCCAGAGGCCAATCGTGTGACTACGACCAACGTCAGCCTCAAGATCAAGGAAACGAACCAAGTGGTCAATGGCCATCGCCCGCTTCGTCCGATGGGCCAGGGTCCTCAAGGTCCCCTTCGTCTGCTTCTCCGCGGAGAAGGCCGTCGTCGCCCAGATGTTCCACGTGACCTACGCCTACATCTACGATGACGAGAGGACCATGGCCTTCGTGAGGGACGAGGAGAGGTTCCCCTTCATCACCATCATACGAGTCTCCCTGGGTAGGATCTTCAGATCCAATTCAACTGATCTCTTCTTCAGAAACTCTGGGCTTCAGCAGGATGTACCCCACCGACTGCATGAACGTCTTCGCCCTGCAGTTCCTGAACTACGCCGCCTTCTACGTCTCTTCGAGATTTCACGTTGGTTGAGCAGCTTCAACCCCACTTTAACCTCTTTTCAGCACAATAAGGATGTGGTCGGCCAGCTGAGGTGCAGGGCCTACATGAACAGGAACCTGGAGACCTACAGGGGGGAGCCGCTGCCGGAGGAGGAGGTGTTCATGGAGATTACCAACTTCTTCGCCGAGACCTTCAAGATCAACAGGATCGCCGCCAGACACCTCATCTCCGGGTGAGATTTCCTTTTGAAAACTTCTAATTCCTCTTTTTTAGAACCGAGATCAAGTGGAACGACGAACTGCCCTCCGACGCCAAGTACATCAAGGGCATCCTGGAGGAGAGGTACTCGCAGGGAGCAGGGGATCTCACGAAGGCCACCGACTTCATCCTGGAGGAGAAGAAGGAGAAGTAGATAGTGACGATTTCTATCTAATCAAACCTGAAATCGAGAAGCTCCAATAAAGCCTAATCGATACCGCGTGTTCTTTGTTGTTTTTTTTAGTTGTGATAAAGAAAGAGTCTTTTCTTTTTTCTGGTCATCACTTTTTTTAAAACTGTTTGTTCTTTTGATTCGGCATTTTCTCTCTCTCTCTCTCTCTCTCTCTCTCTCTCTCTCTCTCTCTCTCTCTCTCTCTCTCTCTCTCTCTCTCTCTCTCTCTCTCTCTCTCTCTCTCTCTCTCTCTCTCTCTCTCTCTCTCTCTCTCTCTCTCTCTCTCTCTCTCTCTCTCTCTGTCGCCTAACACCCTCTTTTACTCGTTTTCCCCATCTTTTATCATTCTCCCCCTTTTCTGATTCCTTCTGATTGCGGCAAGATTACTGTAAGCCCAAAGTATTTAAACAGTATGCCAAGTTACTGTAGTGTCTGGGCTACAGTAACCGTAACAATCTTTAAAAAATTAATTTAACGAGAAACCACAGTAACCGGCCGATCCGTATTATTACCCCCAAAGCAAGAAATATAATGGCGGTCTTTGTTCACCAGAACTGTCAGAAAACGGAAAAGCGGTTTTTGGTTGCCAGAGAGGTTCAAGCGGGCTATGGTTGCCAAAAGCGAATTCCGGCGGCCTGAGGATGCCAGAAAGTGGTTGCAAAGAAGGGGGAGGAGGTTAAAAGAAGGTGGACGTCCCCATTTGTAATTTTTTTTAAAATCATTTTGAAACTGTGTTTCTTTGTTTTTCTCATTTCTTTCAATGGCATTACCACCGTCGTCCATTTCTTTAATTTCTCCCCCTGGTGGCAATCGAGGCCACTCTCGGACCGCTTTCTACAAACCATAGGTTTCATGGGCCGCTTTTTGTCAGCCTGAGACCGCTCGGACAACTTTCTGGTCAGCAGAGAGCGCTAGAACCGTTTTTCATAACAATAGGCCGCTTAGACCGCTTTCTGTCATCCTGAGGCCGCTTGACCCGGCTTGTTGGCACTTTCTCATATCACTTCACCAACTGAAGTTGAAAGAAACAATACAAACAAGCAAGACAAACAAAATACACGATACTTTCATTTCACATTTTATTTTACGTACGTGTGGGTCAGTTTTGAATATTCTGGACCTCAGCCTTTGCCTGAGGTCCTCCGAGGAGACCGAGGACGAGAGCCTTGGCGAAGAGAGACGAGGTGAGGACGGCCAGCTGGTAGACATTCACACGGGCCTGAAGAGAGTTCTTAGAGAGAGAGAGAGAGAGAGAGAGAGAGAGAGAGAGAGACGAACCTCTGCGTTTTGAACATTCCCGAAGACGAACTGCAGGGTGACTCCAGCCCCCAAAGTGTAGAGCATCGCCAGAAGGAAGTAGGAGAAGGTGAATCCAGTGAAGAGGCTCTCAGCGAGGTTGACGGCCAAGGCAGTGGAGAGGATGGCTCCCAAGAGGGGGATTCTCTCTTTTCCAACGGTCTTCAGAGCGAGGGGGAAGACCAAGGCGATGGCCAGTGGAGTGAGGAATGCGGTCGGTTGAGGGGAGAGGTAGGTCTCTGAGAAGACGTATCCCTCCATAACTCCTTCAGCCAAGGCGATGGCCAGGAGAGTGAAGCGGACAGAGCCCTCCGGCTCCTCTCCAGAGCCTCTGACGTAGATCTGGGCGTATATTGGAAGAATGAAGAAGGCGATGAGGGAGGCTCCGAGACGGCCGAGGAACAGGCAGAGGAAGGGGGTGAGGAGGTAGGAACTGGCGAGGCTGCCGAGGGTGGCTCCGACCACGAGCACCGCTCCCCAGGTCATTGTCTCCACGACGGGTTTGGAGGGAGTCTGGACATCGGAGGTGGCGGTGAGGGTGGAGAGGAACTGCTCACGGTGAGGTTCGATCTGGATGTCCTGGAGCAGCTGCTGGCCTTGGTCCTGAAGAGAGGAGGTTAGAGAGAGAGATTGAGAGAGAGAGAGAGAGCAAGAGTTAGAGAGAGACCTACCGAGAGACCGCGGCTTCGCTGGCGCAGTCCTTCGAAGGTGTCCTGGAACTCGCGACGCCAAGTTTCGCAGATGGTAGAGACAGCCTCCATGGTGGGTGAGTAGGGTAGAAATGGGAGAGGAAATGAGATGAGCGGCTTATAAGGGGGAGGTCACGTAACGTGCGTACCCTGGCGTAATTTAGGCAACGCGTAGGATTTGTGATTCGCAAAGTATCAGTGCGTGTATGTGATTGAGTGAGTGAGAGAGTGTGTCGCTTCAATCCAAAATGGCAACTTTTTGGTAGAACATTATAAACAGTTTTATCTATCTAAATGCGGAAATTATGCGCTTAAAGCCAACGAAAACTGGAAATCCCAAATTCCCACAAGGCAAAACTCCAAGCGCTGATTAACTTTCGAGTTGAACTCATCCCTTGAGAACTTTGTGCTCTTATTTTAAGAACTTGCTGATTCTTTTACGGGTTGGCGTTCAGGTTGGGAGTGTGGGTAACACTAATCAGGAGGAAGGGAATGCCGCAGACCGGGGAAGGACGCGGCGTCTGTTGGCGTCAGGCCGTCCACAAACTTAAAAAGACTAAAACTAGTCGATTTAGAACGATTTTCGATTGAAAATTGGGAACATATTCAAATGGCCCCTAGACCGGTAGTGGCCTCGGCGGCATGGCAACTCGTATCCCTCTTGAAGATGTAAGGAAGGAAAATGGAGAGAAAGAAAGGAAGGGAGAAGAAGAAAGATACATAGACAAAGAGACAGAAAGAGGCTGAGAAAGAAAGAGAGTACATGGGAGAGAATGAGAGAGAAAGAGAGTCGTTTCATTCCATTTCCATTCATCTGAACATTCTTCCCGATCTTTTACTCCCTTTCCCACATCTCCATCAGACAGGCGGAGGCGCATACTATCCATCCTGTTATTTTTAGCTTGAAAGTCAAGGAAAATGCGTTTCCGTATCCGAAATATGAATGGATTCTCCGTCCTTGATCCCTATTGAAAAGAGATTTCCCAAAAGGCGTTGTTTGTCGTCGGTTTGTCCTGGACATGTCCACTTGTTTGTGTTCTCTGATGCAATTCGTCACAAGGCACACAACGGGTTGAAAGGGTTTGGGAATGACTCGAATGGTGAGTCAGAGGGAACATTTCCGCTCTTTGGGAGAACGTGACTTGGCGAAGTGGCTATTATGACTGTGGGGAAACTGGTACATGACGAATTGGGGAAACAAAATGGGTGGTTTTTAATGGACCGATGGTCTCTCTCTCTCACACAGACAGATAGACAGACAGACACACACAACCTTCCAAACCCATCTAAAAGTACAACACTTTGATCAGACAGCCCTTGTGACACATCTTCGGCGAGGTGAATCGACAGCATGTCTCAAAGCGCTTGAGAACCATTCGTTCAGATTTCTGACCAAGAAATTTCAGTGAAACCCCTCAGAAGACATACCGTCGCCTCCCCCTCATCCGTGCCGACCAGCTGGTCAGCCAGCTGCACGTACTTTTCTATTTTTTCTCCGTCTCCGCCTCTTCTTTCACTATATAGGCCGAACAGATGGTGAGCGGACAGTTTTTATGTCCCTACAGTAATGGCTTTTGATTTATTAATAGAAAATGGGATGACAGCCTTTTGAAAAATGATGGAAATTGAAACTAGGTTGTCCTCTCTCTCTCTCTCTCTCTCTTCTTATCCTCTCAGTTACAGTACCCCCTCGCTATACGCCACCTCCCTCCTGAATTCGGCGGCGATTAGAAACGTTATCAATTTACAATCACTCCGCCTATTCTTATCTTTGACGTGAGGTTACAGTAACCCGGACTTTAAAATATCGTATTTTCTTTAATAATAAAAAACTACAGTACCTATTGTAACTACAGTATCCTTTAAAGGTACAGTACCTATTCCTTTCACTTCAAGTCGTTGTTTCCTTTCCACGCGAGGTCTGATCTAGACTGTTACAGTACTCCTACAGTACTCTCCCAACCGTACTTATAAAAGTACAGTACCCTCCTCTTTCCTTTCCAAATCCTCATTTTTTATCCACTTCCTATCTCTCCTAAACCGTCACTGTATTTCTACAGTAATCTTTTGAATACCTACCGTACTTATTAAAACACAGTACCCTTCAAAATTACAGTATCCACTTATTTACTTTCCAAATCGTTGTTTTCTACTGGCCTCTTATCTCTTCTAGGCCGTTACAGTATTCTTACAGTACTCTTTTGAGTACCTACCGTACTCATTAAAGTACAGTGCCCTTCTAAAGTACAGTACCCTCTTCTTTCTCTTCCAAATCTTTGTATTCTACCGGTCTCTTTGCCCTTCTGGACCGTTACAGTATTCGTACAGTACTCTTTTGACTACCTATCGTACTCATTAAAGTACAGTACCCTCCCAAAGTACAGTACCCTTGCTTCCCCCTTCCCTTCCAGCCTCGTTCCCCGCTCGATGGCGTGTGTCTGGCCGAGCGGGCGTGTCTGCGTCTCCACCCCGCTTCCACTCTCTCGCCGCTCAGTCGCCCGTCCGCCGTAAATTTAGAGGCTCCGCGAGTCCTTCGGGTGCACCAGCCAGCCAACCAGTCATTTTTTGAACTTCCCGCACCTTTCGCGGTTACCGTACCCCCCGGGTTGGCAGCAGCTGCTAGTGCCAGCTGCTATCCCAAAACCTCATTTCGCAATTCAACCTCCTTTCAAATCTCCCACTTTCCCGCGTAAATCACTCCGTTGTGGGAATATTTTTGCCCTGAGGCGGCCTATGAACCCACAGGCGCCTTACACAGCGACGCCCGTTCATTATGCCGCGGGGGTCCCGCACCGGAACCAAATCAAGGCCCCAAAATCTTTTTTAAACCTTTATATAGTTTCGAAATTTCAAAATTTCCACATTTCAACCTTTTTTTATTTCGAAATCGCAAAAATCCAATTTTCCGCAACACGTTTTGACGTTTTGCGGGGTTCCTGTTGTTGTTTTTGGTTCTGAACCTGCCCATGGCGGAAAATAACAATTATTTTCCACGTCTTCAGACCTTTTTTTCTATTTTCTTACATGTTTTATAATTTTTTTTGGTTAAAACTATTTTTAAAAACATATTTTATCACTAAAATTCCATTAAAAACAAAAATATCATGAAACTATTTAACATTAGAGCACGTTTACTTTTACCTTTCGCATCAGAGCAGGGTTACTATGTTTTCTCTTTTAAAATTAAATTTTAATAGCAAAATTTTGTCGAATTTAATTTTTTCAAATTAAAAAAATGAGTTTTCGCGCCGTTTTGGCAACAGAGCGCGATTACCGCTTATTGACGCTAAGTAACTTTAAATTTTCGGGTGGTTTTCCCTCGAATTCTAAAGTTAAAACTTGTTTAAAAAATAAAAGTTCAATAAAATATTTTCAAGTACGTAGTATTTTCGCTCTCACGCTATGCACATATGTGAGATAAACGCTGGGAACGCGAGAGGAGTCGAATTTCACGGCCGAAAGATCGCGATGTGCCATTTTCCCAACATTTTGGCTGATTTCTCACAGTTTATTATGCTCGTTTGAATGAAAATATGCTATTTTATGGTATTTCCCACAATTTGAACGCATTTCAGTCAGTTTTGGTCAAAAAGTGGAAAAGCGCGCAGCTAAACCAGGAATCAGTGTGGTTTTTGATGTTTCAGTTAGAGGCTTAATGGTTAATTTAAGGGATTTTGGTATTTTCAGCGAATTTATTCATATTATTCAGTTGTTTGACCACCGTTATTCATTTCCGCGTATATCCTATGCGCAAAGCCATGGGCCATAGGAAAATCGGGGAACGGACCACGAAAACATGCCCTCTAGGGCAACAGAAGTCAAAGAACGCGTGGCTGATGCGGTAATCCCTCCCACACAAGGTCCGTGGACCAATTCGCCTCTGTTTGCGAGCCGCGGACCAATTCCGGTGCGTTCTTCGGACCAATTCTTCCTTCATGTGAGGTCCGCGGACCAATTCCCTTGTTTGTGTGGTCAGCGGACCAATTCGTTAATCATGTTAGCCTTGCGGACCAATTCCAGGACTGTCTTCAGATTTGATCCTCGGACCATTTCACGCTTTTTTTTCAATTAGTCCGCGGCTCAATTCCTCGGCCAGGTGAGTTTTGCCAATTTCCCTCTCACTCCGGCATTTGATCCGCGGACCAATTCGCGTCTTCTCGGACGTCGCCGGACCAATTCCGTGAGGCAGGCATTTCCTCGCTCACCTCACCTGACTCATATAGTCCGCGGACCAATTCCCCTTACCTCCCCCTATCCAAGGACCCTTCCCCAATCCACCCGCTCTCTGTTTCAATTCGTCCGCTCTCCAAACAGTAAAGGGCGCCGGCCTGTGAAGCTTTTCAAACAAAACGCCGCGTTTGCAAACGGGGGGAGCCCGGCTGAGTGCTCTCTGCGTCCATGGCAACCCAGGCGTCTTAATCATCGCCCGCGGGGAAGGAAGCGGCTATTTGTGGCTGTTTTTGACGGGAAGCCAAGTGTTGCGAAATCAACGGTGTTTGTTGTTATGAAAAGAGAGAGAGGGCACTATTGACCGAAAGAACAGACCTTTCGCAATGAAATCACGGCTTATGAATCGATCTGGGGGCTAAAGACGCATTTTTCTTACATTTTTATCTATTTTTTGTATTTAAAATTTAAAAAATAAATAAAAAAAGAAAAAAAATCGAATAATTAACATTAACATTGATAAAACACACATTTCTTGAATGAGAACAGTTGAAATTATCATTGGAGCACAATTATCGCGTACGTATTTAAAATTTAGCATTTGAGCACATTTACAAAATTTCCTCTTATAAAAAAATACATTTAGCATTGGAGCGCATTTATTAAAAATGCGCCAAATTCGGTTTTTGTTCTATTTAGGTTTTTTTTTAAAAATAGAACAACACATTTTTAATAAAATTTTAAAATTTATTCACAATTTTTTGTCATTTTTAACTTAAAAAAACCAGTTTAAAATCGATTGCCCTCTAAAATAGCAGAGGGGAATTAGTTTCTCGTTTGCGGGTAAAACTCCGACGGACAAACTGCCAGATTTGCTGAACAAACGACTGCGGACCAAAAAGAAAGCGGGTGGATCAATTCGCGTGATTCAGGGGGCATTTACGAGGTTGTCAAAAGGACACTGAAAGGTCATTGCGGATCAATTGGGATAGGTCCGCGGGGGTCCGCTTCCGGGAGGCTAATTGAGTCCCTTTGATTAAAGGGTTGTTTTCGTGTGGGAATGGGGCGTAATTGATCCGGAAGCGTTAGTAAAGGTAGGAATTGGTAGGAAAAAGGAGGATATAGTCCGCAAAACTTATTTATAACAGTTCATTTGGCCCGCAAGGCAAGGATACTTTCCCAATTAGTCCTATATGGTCCACAAATGATCCGATAAGGTTGCAATTGGTCCGGAATTGTTCCGCAACTGAAAACACCCCTAGATCTTTTTCTTCTGGTCAATTGCGGCCATTCCCTTCGCCAGACGTTCCCACAGCGCCCCTTTGTCTCCCGTACCAGTCGGCTGGCCGTAAAAAGAAGTGCTGGCTAGTTGCCAGCAGGCGGCCGCGTCCCCGTCTGCCCTTTGACACAAAGCGAGTGCATGGGATCGCTGCGGCTGACGCAGCTGGCGCCAGCCGACAGTTGTCATCTCCTTCGCGCCAGCCGGCGGCCCGCGAAGAACAGCTCTGTTGCATAGCTTTGTTTGCCGGAGAGAGTAGTTTTCCCTCCTCTTTCGCCCACCTCGGAGAGAGTCTTTTTGGATTTGTTTACGGGAGAGAGGGAGGGGGAGGAGAGCTTTCTTTCATCCTGTATCTCTCTCATCACATACGCCCTCGATGTCATTTTGTGCCCACAGACACACACATCCATTACAGCCAGCGAAAGGGGAACGGCGAGAGGCAGTCGCCGGCTAGGCACTCTGCGTCTCTGACCCCGCGGAGGAAGGGTGCAAAAAGAGAGGGAGGGAGAAAAAGAATGCGTGAGTGAGTAAGTGAATGAGTGAGTATCTGAGTAAGTGAGTGAGTGAGTGTGTGAGTGAGTTGGCGAATGCGTGAGTGAGTGAACGCGTGTATAAGTCTGTGTGTGAGTGAGCGAATGTGTGAGAAAGTGAGAGAGTGAGACAGGATCAGATAGCGATATTGAAACAGAAAGATATAGAATGAAAGAGAGATCGAGAGACAGAGACAAAGACAGAGAGAGAGGGACAGGGAGAGTGAGAGACGGAGTGTGTGTGAGAAAAAGAGAGAGGCAGAGAGAAAGAGAAAGACAGAGACAGAGAGAGACAGAGAGTAAGAGAGAGAGAGATAGCGAGAGAGAGTAAGAGAGAGAGAGACATAGACAGAAGAGAGATACAGAGAATGAGAGAGAGAATGAGAAAATGAGAGAGAGAGAGAGAGAGAGAGAGAGAGAGAGAAGAACTTTCCCCCTTATTCCCTTCCGACCACAAATCAGCCACAATGCGTCCCGCAACGAAATGGTTTTCTAAAAGCCATTTGCGTCAGCCACATCAAAATTTTCCCTTCCAATTAGCAAAATCATCCATTATCAGAAGATCAGCCTCGCAAAACTGGCTTCTGCTAAATTTGAGTTCGTGACTACCGTTTTTCGCCCAAAATGCGTCACTTCGCTGCAGGACCAACGCGATCTGACGTGAAAACGGCACAAATCGCGGAACTCGGGAATTCGGGGCCGGCTGTAATCTGACGCAGTTGTTGTCCTTGGGCTCAGAGGGAACACAGCCCTCGCTCACGTTTAGCGCCACGAACACCAGCCGTAGAGATCGATTGTTTGTGATTCGGAAAAGAATGGGGGAGTATCGCCCTTTAAGAGATCATAAAACCAACTATTCGTGGCGGGACCCAAGATTTAATTACGCCCCGTGGCGGGACCGGCGATCCTTTTTGCCAGCAGCGCTTTGTTTTGGTCCTGGCGCGAAAATCAGGAAATAGGGGGGTCTTTCGAAAAGGTCGCATAGTTTCAATCAAAGTGCGTACTTTCGTTGCGGGACCACACAGGTCGCGTGCACTTTCGGAGCACTTTTCGATTTCGCAACATCTCAGAGTGTGATTTCTCATGTGCTCTTTCTCATACTCTCTCTCTCTCTCTTGCTCTCTCTCTGTCCCTCTCTCTCTCTGTCTCTCTCTCTTATTCTCTGTCCCTCTCTCTCTCTCTCTCTCTCTCTCTCTCTTTCTCTCTCTTTCTCTTTCTCTTTCTCTTCTCTTTCTGTCCTTTTCATTTTCTCCTTTGTTCTCCGTCTCTCTCGCTCTGTCTCTCTGTGTCTCTCTCCATCTCTGTCTCTCTATGGCTCTCTCTATCTTTCTCTCTCTCTCTCCTTCTCTCTCTGTCTCAATCTGTTTTTTTTTCTAAAATTGATTCGTAATCGATATTTTCTCTGATTTGCATTTGCCGCAAACGTAAAATGCACATGCAAACGAGAGATCAAACGAGAGAGAGAGAGAGAGAGAAAGAGAGAGAGAGAGAGAGATCATAAGAAAGAAGGAGAAGCCCATGGAGAAAGAGATACCGTAGTTCCTTCTCTCCCCCAAAGAACATTCAATTTTTCACCATTCGAACGCCGCTTTTCGCGCCGAGACCCAGTTTGACGCACGAGCGCCGTTCAAAAACTCAAAGTCTTATGCACCCACACGTGCCTTCTCCGCCGACTTACTGTATTTCGCAATAGGTTACGGTATCTCTCTCGCGGGAGAGATGCTCCGCTCAGAACGCCGACGACACTCGGCGCTCTGTCCATGAAATGTGTTTTCCGCCGGCCGGCGCTGCATATTTGAGAAGAAGCCCCGCCCCCAGCCATCCTCCGCCCGCTGCCAACGGCGATCTGCCCCGGACAGCCGGCTGGCGACAAGGAGAGAGACAGCCGGTTGTCTCTACTTTCATTCTTCTCAACATACTTTAATCCTTATTCCTTCCTCAGAGCCGGCTGGCTCAAAAACTCCCGCTTATGGCCAGCCAGCTGGCCCAAAGACCCCTTCCAGCCAGCCGGTGGCTCATCGGAGCCTCCCAAATGGCTTCCGCTGGCTGTTATCTTGTTCTTCTTTTGTTTGCTCAGGCTCACGTTTGGTCATCAGAGATAAAGGAAGAGAGATAACGCGCTCTTTTGGCCACTGTGCATTCATTATACGACCTAGTGTGGTTGTTTTAGCCTTTTTTTATTTAAAGACTATAAAAATTTATAATTTCCAATTTTAAACAGTTTTTATTCTTATTGTCTAAATTTTTACCACATTCATAGTTAAAATTAAGTCGTTCAAACTCCAGTTTCACAATTATGAAATTTTCGCATTGAGGCGTGTTTACGCATGCCCTCAGGTTTAAAAAGAGTCTAAACCTTTGAACTTTGCTCCCCGAACAGTCCTTTAACCCGCGGCTTCCCTCGGAACCCGTTGCACCCAAAGTTCCGGGTTTCTGTTTACTCTGCTCGTCGACAAATCGTCTCCTTGGCAAATGCCTGGGGAAAAAGTAACGGAATTGTGCCTTGAACCCGACGTGCGCTCTTTTCTTTCACGCTCGTTTCTTCCCCCGCCGCCCGCCGACAGATAATGGATGTGTTCTTTTTGTCTTTGCTTTGATGGTGGCGATGGTTTTTGCAGGCGAAAGAGATAGGTATCTTTTGGTACAGTAGGCAATTCATTATGTCGAGAAAGGGCAAGGCCGTCGCCGCTGACAGCCGGCTCACTCGGACCGCGATGGTCATTTAAAAGGTGTGAAAACACAGATTTTATCACTTCTTTGCCAATTTTGACTAAATTTTCAATTTTTTTAAATTTTTAAACAAAATAGTACTTTAGTATTTTCTAAAACCAATTTTAAATACAGTACAATTGCATTAAAAACAGAACATTGCTAAAAGTTTAGTGTTATTTAACGTATGGTCCTGCACAGAACTTTTCGATCTGATGTTCAAACTATGCGGCATTTTGAGTCTCACCACGATTTCAGCTCAAACCGTAAAAGCTGGCTCATTGCCAAAGTACACCTTGGACTTTTAAAATTATTTTAATCGATATTTTCAGCAGTTTTTTGGATTTCTTTTTTCATATTTGTCTGTAAAATCAATTTCTGGGCTTTTCTTCACCTAAAAATGACTTTAGATTCCCATATTTATCGCCATTTAGCCCCAAAACAAAGCCCAGAGTTTTAGGATCCGATTTACAGCCGCTTTTCCGAAGTTTCTTTAGGAAAATACAATGAATATGCCATTTTGAGGGCTCTTAATATGGTTTTCGGTTGAGATTACGGCTGATTGCGTCACGGCTCAGTGATTATGGCTGTTTTTCCCGGAAAATATAGCCAATTTGTGGAATTCTGTAATTTTTAATGGATTTTATGGATAGAAGTGGAGATTATTGGTGTTTGATGTGGCAGACGCTGTTTCATTCGGCGAAAACGCGATGTTTGGCTAGAAATAAGAAAATTGGGAATTTTTGCGTAGGTTTTTTTTCGATTTCAAATTTTAGGCTTATTTTCACGATTTTTAAACGATTCAACTAGATTCCTGACATTTCAATCATAGAATCGTCATTTTCTGCTCGCAAAATGTGGCCGTTCGCGCGTTTGCTGTCGCCGAAGTGTAATATCCCGTATTGCGTCGTAAAGAGGACCTTCGATCATAGAATCGTCGGGTTCTGCTCTCCGATGCCAGTTTTTGAGCTTATAAAGCGGCAGAAGGCATTGTTTTGTTGTTCGAAACTTCAGAAGACCGTTTTAAATTAAGCTGAAGCTTTCTATAACTTCAATTGCATCACCTTCTCATTTTGAAGTATCTTTGGGTTCAGAAGCTACTTTTAGGATATGTTTCAGATTCTGGAAGTAAATATGAGGTTTATAAATATGGAGGTGTCACTTTTTGATTATTTATTACCGGTTATATGGTTATTTTGAAGCTTCTGCATCTCTAGAAGCCACTTTTCGCGAATTAGCATCTACAGAAACTCATTGAAAACTCCCGAAGCTCCATTCGCTGCGATTGCATCACCCCTTGTTTTCCCCACAAACACCCTCATTTTCATCTTAAATCGCCGCTTCCGCTCTCCATTCCCGTAATGCCGCTGTTTGTCCAGGAAATGTTTAATCTCTATTTTCGGGCTGCTTCAGTTGGGTGATAACGGCCTATTATTCAAAGGAATTACGCTTTTAGTCGCCCTCAGCTGACTGAGAGACGTCATTTTTACTATCTTTCGAAAGCATTTTCGCTCTCTTAACGTTTCTTTCCCTCTGAAAGTAGTCACGCGCCTCGTTTTAATGGACTCGCGCTGTGCTCTGATTACCCTTTTTCTTAATGCGACCGGACCGGTCCACTCACCCTTTGGCGAGTTATAAAGGACCCATTTACGTTATTTGTCACTTTGCTGGCTTTTAAAATGGTCTCGTCCTGTGTCTGGGTTCTCTCTCTCTCTCTCTCTCTCTCTCTCACTGTGACGTCGTGGTCCATTCCAAGGATGTGGCCTGTGGTCGTGGCCCAACTGTCATCCCCCATCAGCTGTGGCCTCTTGATGTGGTCAGATCAAGATTTATTTGGCTAGCTGTGGCCCAATTCGCTCATTTGGTGTTTGCTCTGACCGAGCTGTCGCTATTCTCCGCCAGCTGTGGCTGATAGTAGGATTTCCGTTGTTAGATGTGGGCGAGCTCACGCCTTCCTTTGATTGCTGTTGCGGTTCAGTTGTGGCTTTAATTCGCTCGCTGTGGTCGAGCAGCCGCTTTTTATCGGCTGCCGTGGCTTATTTCTACAGTCGCGGCCTTTTTCAGAATTCTCGTCGTCGGCTGTGATCTAAAATTATGTACAAAAACAGCTTAGGAAATTGAGTATCGATTATTTTAAGAATATTGCGACTATTTTTAAAGTTTTTTTTAATAGCAAAAGTAGACGAATAAACTTCGAATAACAAAAATAAATTGATTAGTAAGTGCTAAATGGTGCTAAATTCAAATGATAGTAGCCACGGCGCGAACTCTCCCCCCCTCCCCTGCCCATTTATGCCCCGCCCACTTTGTCCCTCTATTCCAATTCTCCCACTCTTCATTCTTCTCCTTCAACTTTCTTTATTTGTGTTATTTTTTTCTTGTCTTATATGTTTCTTCCATTTCAAAATTGCGATTTTTCTTCAAATTGCTTTTTGTACGCTGTTTTCATATTTATTGTTATACAAATCTTTTTTCTCTCCAAAATCTCTCTTAAACTGCGATCTGATCGTATTGGCTTCAGGGGTAATTCCGAGGAAACTAAGCGCCGACAGTCTGTCGAGTCCCTTGCTTATCCTCCCGTTGTACGCCTGAACGTAGGCGTCTTCGCACATCCACAGCAACCGTCACGCGGTATCCCAACACTCCCGGTCAGCCTCTTTCCAAAAGGCCGCTGCGATCTTTCCCCCGGGCGCGGAAATGTTCAATTCAATCGCAATATTCAAAACAAAGGAAAAGAAATGGGTGCTCTGCAGCGTCAAGGTTGCATTTCTAAGAGTGTTTCCTGGCGCAATGCCAAAACTTGTGTCTGTGTGTGTGTCTCAAAATTCAAAGCGATTCTAGTGTCTCCGAGGAACATTTTCGGGTTCGGGGGCGAGGTCAAAGCCCCCTCCTTTCTCTTCTTCTCGCCTACTCTTAGAAATCCGGTATTTTCAGGTAAAAACACAAAATGATCGAGTCACTGGCGGTGTTCCAGTCGGCCATGATGCCATGGCTGGCCGTTGGAGCCGTTATTGCTTTCATCCTGGCCTTTGCAATCGGCGCAAACGACACGGCGAATTCATTCGGAACCAGCGTTGGAAGCAAGGTGGGTCTGACTCTCTAATTCTCTCTCTCTCTCTCTAACCTCGCTCTCTTTCAGGTCGTCACCCTGACACAGGCCTACATCCTGGCCAGCGTCTTCGAGACCCTCGGCGCATGCCTACTGGGTAAGTTTTTATTGTTTTTTCTTTCTTTCTTGTTATATTCTTTATATATGTGTTTAATTAAAACATATTTCAGGACACAAGGTTACGGATACCATGCGGAAAGGAGTCCTCGACCTGTCCGTCTACAACGGAACCCCGAACAGCGAGGTCGAGCTCATGTACGGACAAATCTCCATCTTGTCCGGTGGGTCTCTCTCTCCTCTCTCTCTCTCCTCTCTCTCTCTCTCTCTCTCTCTCTCTCTCTCTCTCTCTCTCTCTCTAACCCTCTCCTTCCAGGCTGCGGCGCGTGGATGTTGCTCGCAACGGCTTTCAAGCTACCGGTCTCCACGACTCACTCCATCGTCGGTGCCACCATTGGTTTCTCTCTGGTCATCAAGGGCACGGAGGGAATTAGATGGGCCAAGATCACCAGGATCTGTATGTTTTATTCTTTTCTTTTTTCTATATATAGACCACAAATTCAGTATTTTCCTATTTTTAGACCCTAAATTCAGTCTCTCCAAAAGAGATAACGAGATTAATGCGGCGCCGGTCATATGAGCAAATGAGCACATAAACAGCTGGGAAAAGAATTAATCTCCAAGGACGATTGCGTCAAAACTTTGACAAAACGGATTATAGCGCTGCAAAGGGCGGTTTTCTCAAAGTTTGGCCAAAAGGCCTAAAAACAACCTCAAAAGGTGGAATATGATTCAAAAATGATATTTGAAATATCGCGGCCGCCAAAAAAAACCACCAAAACCGCCAAATTTACTGTATTCCGTGAAAGAATTCATTAAATCCCGTGTTTTCCTCCAGTTTGTTAGCCTACGGCGTGTAAAAGTGCCTCGATTTCAAGGAATTTCGGTTTCTCTTGAAAAATGACGTTTATTCTTCGAAAGATTGCCTAGGATTTATAGGATAGAAAACAAAGAAAGTGTTTTTTGGCCAGTGAGAAATCGGCAGGACAGGTGAACTTTTGAATGAAACTCGAGAAATGGCGCAAACAACTCGAGGGAAAGTTGAATATTTAGCGGCGTCAATAAAAATGGCTCAATTAGCCGTTAGAGAGAAATTTATGGACGCAGTTTGAGTAGGGAATCTCATATTTTCACACGATCCGGTCTCATTTTGAAATTACCAACCCCACATTAGCCTATAACACCTACAAAACAATTTCAGTGTCATTTTACGCGATTTGGAACCTCCCACCCAGGGGAGAACTTGTGATTCGTGTCAAACCGGATGTTTTCCACCTACTCGGCCCGAAAAAGCGACCCAGATAGCGCAAGGGGCTTAACGACTTATAGAACAGCTGCACAAACAAAACAAAACTAAAAACTTTTCTGACGAAGGAACGAAAAATCGACAAAAAAGCTTAGCCTACCGTAACCCAGTAATACTTCAGGATCGTTGGGTTACGGTAGTATCAAATTTTTTTTTTGATTTTTCGTTTTTCAAAATGGATCTTAAAATAATATTTATAAAAAAATCGAAAAAATCTGCTAGACCCCACTTTTTCAGTCGCCTCGTGGATCATCTCCCCTCTTCTTTCCGGTATTGTCTCCGTGATCTTCTTCGTCGTTATCGATCATTTTATACTTCGGCGGGTAAGTCTCCCTCCTTTTTATTCTCATTATTCTAATTTTCTCAGAGTCGCCCCCTCAACAGCGGCCTCACCGTCCTTCCCTTCCTCTACTTTGTCTGCATTGCCTTCAACGTCTTCGCTATTGTGTACGAGGGGTCCGAATGTACGTTTTTCTATTTTATTTTAATTTTAAAAAATAATTTTTAATTATTAAAATTTTTAATTAAAAATAGACGTATGAGATCAATTTCAGTCCTTCACTTCGATAAACTGGACCTGAACACCTGTCTTCTGATTTCCGGAGGTGTCGCCCTGGGCGTAGCCCTCCTCGTCAAGTTCTTCGTCGCTCCCTGGCTCAAACGCAGCATTCTCGGTAATTTTGTTATTTTTATTCTATTTATTTTTAATTTAATTTATTTTTATTTCCTTTTATAATGGATGATTTGCAGCCTGCGACGATATGCCATCCAGTGCCAAGCCGCTCGTCGAACTGACGCCCGTGAATTCGCATAAAGCATCGCTCATGGAGTACGAGGCCGGATGCAACAAGGAGAAGGAGGCGCTCAATGGAAATCACGGTTGGTTTTGAAATTATTGCAAAGAAAGCGGCCTGAGGTCATCAGAAAAAGCGGAAGGCGGCCTGCGGTTGTGAGAAAAAGCAGAAAGCAGTTTGAGGTCGCCAGAAAAAGCGGAAAGCGGCCTAAGATTGCCAGAAGAGGAAGAAAGCGGCCTGAAGTCATCGGACAAAAACAGAAAGCGGCCTGGGGTCACCAGAAATAGCAGAAAGCGGTGGGGTCGCCGCAGTATGCATAAATGTTTGAATCGTCGTTTGTTGTCGCACTTTGGAGTCGCGTCAACAACAGCTGTCGTTCCTATAATTGCACCCCATTGGACGCGGGGATAAAGCACGCAGCTTTGTTAATCTCACGACTTGCCCTTCAGAACTGAATTGCGAAATCTTTTCAGGGAAAGAAACTTAGGCCAAAAATACCTTGAAATCGGGTTCTCACGGGCCCTCCCAAAATACCATCCAATAATGCCTTTTCAGCCCCGAACACGATCGCTCCGTCCTCCTCGGTGGCTTCCTTCTTCCGTTCCTGCAAGCCCGAAGACCCCCAGGCCTCCCGTCTCTTCTCTCTCCTCCAAGTGATGACCGCCTGCTTCGGAGGCTTCGCCCACGGAGGAAACGACGTCAGCAACGCCATCGCTCCCCTCGTCTCCCTCTACGTCATCTGGCATGAAGGCAGCACAGAGCAGAACCTCCACACCCCCTGGTTAGTTTTTAGCCGTTGTAACCCATTTTTATATATTTAAAAAAATATATAAATTTGCCACTAAAAATTGTCATTTAGGTACATTCTGCTGTACGGAGCCATCGGCATGTGCATCGGTCTGTGGATGCTCGGCCACAGGGTCATATACACCGTCGGCGAGAACCTCACCAAGATCACTCCCCCCAGGTTCGTTCTGACTTCAAAATCACTATTTCTTGCTCTAAAACAGCAAGAAATGGAGTTTTTAGCTCAAAAATACTTTAAATATCACAAAAATGACGGTTTTCAGTGGTTTCGCCATAGAATTCGGCGCCGCTGTGACGGTGTTGGTGGCGTCTAAGCTGGGCTTGCCGATTTCCTCCACGCAGTGCAAGGTCGGATCCGTGGTGGCCGTGGGACTGGCCCAGGCGTCGCATTCCGTGCAGTGGCACACCTTCAGGAATATCTGTCTGTCCTGGATTGTCACCCTACCCGTCGCAGGTCAGATTAGAATCTAAGGAGATATTTGTGCCCTTTAAATGGCGCTAAAATTAGAATTTTGAGATGTGAAGAGGAGATTCAAGTTTTCAGTTCTTTCTCGATTAAAAAAAAGAATTTTGCGACTGATTTTAAGGAAAAAAAATTAATAAAAGGGACATCTTACAATTATAATCCTGGGGGCCTCAAATTTGTCTCCTTGACTCGATGAAAGTCGCAATATTCCACCCTAAATTACCTAATTCTTGCTCTTTCAGGTCTCCTGTCGGCGGCCGTCATGTCCCTACTGCAGATGTTCCTGTTGTAGTGTCTCCTGCATATCACTCCCTCTGGTAGCTTCACTTCCCGAGCCCCTCCGCCGGTCCACTTCCAATTCGACTCTAGCTTTAACTCGTCTCCTTTTGCATCTTTAGCTTTGTTCTTGTTATGATTGTTGTTGAGCGAATTCACAGGTTACACAAATCATCGTACAGGTCGTTCAGTTGTTATAGCATTTCCATAGGTTTATCCCCCTCCTTCATTATAACCACCGACGTGCCTCCACCCGCAGCCCTTCTCTCACGCGGACAATACCCTTCTTTTCTGTAATTTCGACGTTCCCTCCGCCCCCACTCATGCATTTTCGAGTTTGATAAATGTTTATGGAGTCAATCCGACTCCCAGTGAAATTTACTGTTCTTTGAGGTGCTATATGCAAATTATATGGGTACTAACGTTGGGTTAAGATAGCTCCTACTGTAGTTTTCGAAGGGTTACGGTAAACGTACAAAGTTGTTGTGGTTGATGGAAATGTAGGAGAAGCAGACAGTCCTTTGGGATGCTATATGCAGATTAAATGGGGCAGTTGGCTTGGGTTACGGTACACTTGGCCATAAATCCCTATGGAAGTATGTCATCCTATTTATTGGCCGGACAGTCCTTTAAATTAACGACTCGGTCCTTTAAATAGACACAACAGTCCTTTAAATTGACAACTCAGCCCTTTAATTGTTTTTGTTCTTGAAATTAACAAGGTGGACCTTTAAGGTTGCAATGTCGACCTTTTTTTATTCAAATTCCTTTAATCCGACAGGACGTTCCTTTAAAATATGAAAACATCATTAATTGAACTGGCCGCCGTTCTTTAAATTGACCATATCGTACTGTCATTGTTGCCAAAAAAGTCCTTTACAACTATGATATAGTCCTTTAAAATAGTTGAAGATTGTCTCCAAGATCATCTCATTTTCTATTAATAAAATTACTACTGTAATAGTAAGCGCATAAAACTGTCCGCTAACCAGCTGTTCGACCAATATAGTGAAAGAAGATTCGGAGACAAAAAAACTAGAAAAGTGCGTGCAGCTGGCCGATCAGCTGGTCACAGACGAGAGAAAGGCGATGGTATGTCTCTTGCGGGGGTCAGCCAGACATATCCTTAGTTTGATAAACTTCTTTGGTCAGAAAACTTTTAACACGGTTCTCAAATACTTTGAAACATGCTAGCAATTACCCCCCCCCCCCCCGTCGGGGGTTTGCCGCAGGAGTTTTAGAAGAGGTTTGGAAGATAGCCATAAGACTGGGGAGAGAGAGAAAGAGAGAGTCACTCCCTCACTCTCACTCACTCACCCACTCACTCACAGTCTCTTTCATTCCGGCCAATTTTCCTCCGTTTGAACCTTGAACTTTTCCTGGTCTTTCACTCCCTTTCCCACATCATCAGACAGGCGGAGGCGGATACTATCCATCCCGTTATTTTTAGCTCCGTTAGTTGACAGTCACGGAAAAATGCGTTCTCGTATCCGACAATGGAATCTCCGTCCTTGATCCCAATAGAAAAGTGGTATTTCCCAACAGGCGTTGTTTGTTGTCGGTTTGTCCTGGACATGTCCACTTGTTTGTGTTCTCTGATGCAATTCGTCACAAGGCACACAACGGGTTGAAAGGGGTTCGGAATGACTCGAATGGGTGAGTCAGAGGGAACATTTCCAATCTTTGGGAGAACGAGACATGACGAAGTGGCTATTATGACTGTGGGGAAACTGGTACATGACGAATGAGGGAGACAAAACGGGTGGTCTTTTAATGGACAGGTGGTCTCTCTCTCTCTCTCACACACACACACACACACACACACACACACACACACACACACACACAAACAAACACACACGCACACCCGTAGATTGAAGCCGCTATTTACAGGATAATGGCAACCTCAGCCAGCTTTTTTAATACCGCAGATGCCAATTTGGGATAAAACCTTATGCACGCTTGCGTACATAAGGACTTAAAAATACAGATAAAACTTTATGCTCGCACAATATTGCGATGGGTCCCGTAGCGACGAGACAAACGCAGGTTGTTGAACTACGCAGCAAACGCGTATTTTTAATTGCTATTTTATGTTTTAATTAAATATTACTTATTCGTTAGTTCTCCTATATTTTACCTAAAAAAAATAATTGAGAATATCCTAATTACACATTTACATTTTGAGATTTTCTGTTAATGTTCAATTTCAGATAAATTCTGAGTTTCGGCCCAGAATGGATTCAAATTTGGAAGAACTGTTATCCAACGATATTGTCAAGGTAAAAAGCGGCTGGTTTTTATTAATTGACTGTTTTAGAACGAAATCGTGGATTCAGAGGAAGAACAGATCCGGCTGGCAGCTGGCAAAGACAAGAAATGGCCTGTCAATGAGGAGGTAAGGGAATTAAATGGCTTTTTCACTAGGTTCATGAATTTGTGATAACTGAAATGCTTTAAAAAGCTATTTAAGGCGGATAACTCTCCCTTGATCAAGGAAGAAGTGGACGATGGAGAGATGTGGAGGTATGGAGGCTCTTCTACGAAGAAGAAGCTAGATTGTGGCGAAAATCCGGTGAGAACCTATATTTTTCTAATTCAAAGCTGAATTATAGGAGCCGAAGAGGAGAAAGGTGATTTCTGCGATGGAAGCAAGCAGTTACGTCATCCAACAAGGCCTAAATGCTGAAGTCGAGGTGGCCAATTGTTCTATTTCTGTAATAACTTGTTTTTAGGAGGAGGCCGGACCGTTTATCCCCGCCGCACCTGAATCTGTCCAGGCAGGCAGTCTTCCATTCGCTAAAATCGAGGTATTTTCTTCTAACTCTAACAGTAATTCCATTTTCAGTCTGATAACCAGGTGTTCAACGCCCACGACCTCTTTACTAATGAAGCTATCGTCAAGGAAGAACTCAAGGAAGATGAAGAGGAGCAAGAAGGCCAAGACTGGGTAGAGAGTATGGACGAAACGGCATATGATGGCAACGATACAGAGGTGTTTGCTTTAGATTCAATTGGTTTACTTTAGTTTTCAGAAGCAGGAGGAGATGTGGAAGGTGTGTCCCGTGGATGGGTGCTCTGAGAAGTTTTCTTCCGAAGAAACACTCCAGAAACACATGAGGATACATCCGAAGCCCATAATCTGCGGGGTTTGCCAGAGGCCGTGTCCGCATGCAGCCGAACTCCGTCGACACTACGTGGTTCACTCCGGAGAAAAACCATTCCAATGTGAATATTGCGAGAAAATGTTCACTGAAGCCGGCACCTTGAAGAAACACGCCTGCAGTGCCTGTGACTACCGCTGCTTTTCTTCAAGTCGACTCGCCAGGCACATGAGGACACACACGGGCGAGAAGCTCTTCGAATGTACCGACTGCGACCAGTGCTTCTCACGAAGAGAACACCTGGAAAGACACAAGGCTGCTGTCCACTTCGGAATTAGGAAGTACTCTTGCCCGGAATGCGACCACAAGAGCGCCCGGCAGACGAACTTATCCAGGCACATCAAGGCGATGCACAAGAAGTAGCTGCATTGTTCCCAGTTAGCCTTGTTGTTTTGTTGTTATTAAAGAAATACAAAATGTGTTTTTATTTTTTCTAATTGTGGTTTTCTCCACTTTTCTATCTTGGCATTTCAGTGTGCGTGGAAACTGTCGATTTCAGAGGAATCCTGATTTGGGGCCCAGGATGGACCCAAATTTCAGAGAATCGGAGAGATCGGAGCTGCTTTCAAACGATATAGTCATGGTAAAGACCGTGGCTGGTTCTCATCAATTGATTGAGTTTAGGAGGAAGTTATGTTTCCCGAGGAAGGACAGATGCGACTGGCAGCGGGAAATCACGACAACTGGCCTGCCATGGAGGTGAGGAAATCAAATGGCTCTTTCTTGAATTTCATGAAATTTTGGTAACAGACAGGCTTTAAACGGTAATTTTCAGGCTACTGACAGTCTCGTCGTTAGGAAGGAAGTAGGAGATGAAGAAATTGGAAGGTATGGAGGCTATGGGATGGGATGGAACCCAGTTTTTGACGAGAATCCGGTAGGAATCTACTTTTTTCAATGAAACTGAATTTAAGGAGGCTAGGAGAAGGAAGGTGACTTCTGCGTTGGAAGACCACAATTACTGCAAACGGGATGACCCGAATGCTGACGTCATGGTGACTAATTGATTTTTTTTTAAATGACCATATTTTAGGAGAAAGCCGTCTGGTTCCCCGCCGTGACACTGAAATCTGTCCAGACTGGCGGCATTCTCACATTCTCGGAACACCAGGTATTTCGTCTAATTCTTAAATTATTTCCATTTTCAGTCTTACTCGTTTCCTCTGTCAGATAATCGGGTGTTCAACGTCTACGAATTCTGCTCTAACGAAGCTATGGCCAGGGGAGAAATGGAGGTGAATTTAGAAATTTTAAAATAAGAATAAACTTTTCATTTTCAGGAGCCTCGTCTGTGGAATGCGTCTGTCGGTGGAACAGAGAGGAACGAGGCCATGGATCAGACGGTGGAAGACGGTGAATCTGAGGTATTTTGATCTATCTAAGGTAATTTTAATTATTTGTGTTTCAGGAGGAGGGAAGGCCTTGTCCTGTTTACGGCTGCTCTGAAAGGTGTTCTTCCGAAGAAGCCCTCGTGAGGCACATGAGTAGGCATCCGAATCCTCTCTTCTGTGCAGAATGCAAGAAATCCTGGCCGAGTCCAGCCGCCCTCCGCATCCACCACAGGCGTCACTCGGGGGAGAAACCCTTCGAATGCCCCATCTGCGAGAGCAAATTCACCGAAGCCGGCTCCTTGAAGGTGCACATGCGTCGGCACACAGGAGACTTGCCGTATGGATGCGACAGAAAGTTCACCAACTCCTCCGCTTTGACCTACCACCGACGTATGCATGGCCAAGAGGCTATGTTCGCCTGCAGCCTCTGTGACCACCGCTGTGCTTCCTCAAGCCATTTGACTGCCCACATGAGTAAACACACAGGACAGAAGCCCTTCGAATGCACCGACTGCGGTCGCTCCTTCTCACAAAAGACCCACCTGGAAAGACACAAGGCTGCCGTCCACGAGGGAATCAAGAAGTTTTCCTGCACGGAATGTGACTACAAGAGCGCCCAGAAGTCGGGCTTATCCAGACACAACAAGGCGATGCACAAGAAATAGATGACATCAATTGTTCCACCTCATTCCCCATTTAGCGTGTAACATTCACGCTAAATCTTCACCACCGAGCGGTCGGGTCCTCATTCTCTCCGCTGACTAGCTGAATCCGGTCCCAGAACCTCGTCAAGGAGGGACCGTCATCGACACTACTCCCTGTTGATGTGAGGAATCAACTACCAAAGCGCTTTCGCTCAACGTCTGCCTACACAAGAAGCCGCCGATCCGCCGGCGAGAGAAACACCACCCGCTCAAGATCTCTACGGATCCAGCCGTGATTCGGAATAAATATTTGTATTTGTATTTGTATTCCCCATTTGTTTGTTTTCTCCTTGTTTTCCCACGTTGTTCGATTAAACTGATTTCTATAATTTTTTGGAAACGCTAATGTGGTTCATTCCTAATTTTATACTTTGACTACTTTCTTTTTCGTGGAATTACCGAGTTGATCTACTTGAATTATTTAAACTACTGGGATGGGTTTGAATTTTAAGGTGCTGCCAACGATATTGTCTAGACAAAAGCGGCTGGTTCTCATTAATCGATTGATTTTAGGAGGAAGTTATGGATCCCGAGGAAGGGCAGATGCGGCTGCCGGCTGGAAATGACGACAAATGGCCCGTGAAGGAAGAGGTCAGGGAATTTTCTAACTAACCTAGCGGATATTTGGCAGGACTAGCCAAGATTTATTGATTGAGAACGTAAAATGTATTTTCAGACTTCTGGCACTGCCGTGGTCAAGGAGGAACTGGAAGATGGGGAGATCTGGAGATATGGAGGCAGTTCTACGAAGAATAAGCCAGATTTCGGCAAAAATCCGGTGAGAATTCACATTTCTCAATAAAAAGTCGAATTTAAGGAACCGAAGACGAGGAAGTTGATTCCTCCAATTGAAGCCAACAGCTCCGTCATCCAACAAGGCCTGAATGCTGAAGTCAAGGTAACCAATTGAATATATATAATCTTATAATTATGTTACAGGCATAAGCCTAAATTGTTCAGTTTTCTGACCTCCGGTCCGAAAACTGAACAATTTAGGCTTATGCCTGTAACGCTGGATGTCATCCCGCATAATTCTTTTTTTTGATTTCAAGGTCTTAAATGATAGATCTCGATGTGCTGAGAAAGAATCTTTGTTTTTAGGAGGAGGCTGAGCCATTTCCTGCCGTGATTGGATACGTCGCGCCACCATCATCTGGTCAAACAAGTCTTCCATTCCCTAATGGCATGGTATTTTTGTTTATAATTCGTACTTTAATTCTATTTTCAGTCCGACAACCAGGTGTTCAATGCCCATGACTTCTTTACGAACCAAGCCATCGTCAAAGAAGAACTCAAAGAAGACGAAGAGGAGCTAAATGACGACGAAAGGGATCATACGGCAGATGACGGTGAATTGGAGGTATCTGGCTTGACTCCGTTGGTTTACTATATTTTTTCAGAAGGAAGACGAAGAGGAGAAGGTGTGTCCCGTGGATGGGTGCCTTGAGACGTCCTCTTCCGAAGAAGCACTCCGGACACACATGAGGACTCATCCTCATCCTCTCATCTGCAGAGTGTGCCAAAAGACTTGGCCCAGTGCGGCCGACCTCCGTCGACACTACATGGTTCACTCTGGAGAAAAGCCATTCCAATGTGAATATTGCAAGAAAAAGTTCACTGAAGCCGGCAGCTTGAAGAGGCACATTCGCCACCACACGGGAGAATTTCCATTTGAATGCGACTTGTGTGACAGAAAATTCGCGAGCTCTTCCGCTTTGAACTACCATCGAGGGACACATAGTCAAGAGACCATGTTCGCCTGCATCCTCTGCTCCTTCCACGGTGCTTCTGTTGGATCTCTGACTGTCCACATGCTTAAACATACAGGACAGAAGCCCTTCGAATGTGCCGACTGTGGCCAGTGCTTCTCACAAAAATACACCTTGGAAAGACACAAGGCTTCCGTCCATTTGGGAATCAAGAAGTATTCCTGCCCGGATTGCGATCACAAGAGCTTCCGGCAGTCGAACTTATCCGATCACATCAGGCGGAAGCACAAGAAGTAACCACGTTGTTCCCTATAAACATTGTTGTTTTGTTGTTATTAAAGAAATACAAAATGTGTTTTTCTTCTTATAATTGTGGTTTTCTCCACTTTTATGCCTTCCCCAGTTTACTGGATGTGGAAACTGTGGTTTTCAGAGGAATTCCGAGTTCGGGCCCAGGATGGACCCACATTTCGGAGAACTGTTTTCAAACGACATAGTCTAAGTGAAGACAGCGGCTGGTTCTTATTAATAGCCTACTTTTTTAGGAAGAAGTTATGGATTCTGAGGAAGGTCAAATGCGACTGGCAGCTGGAAAGGATGACAAGTGGCCTGTGAAGGAGGAGGAGGTAAGGGAATTGAAAGACCTTTTCTGGAAGTCGATAATATATAGACTTTATTAGGCCATTTTCAGACTTCTGACACTCCCGTGGTCAAGAAGGAAGTGGAATATGAAGAGATGGGGAGATATGGAAGCAGTTCGACGAAGAAGAAGCCAGATTTTGGCGAGATTCCGGTAAGAATATATGTTTTAAAAAATAAAATGGTCAATTAAAGGAGGCAAAGAGGAGAACGTTGATTCCTGCGGTGGAAGCCAACAGCTGTGTCATCCAACAAGGCCTGAATGCTGAAGTCAAGGTGACCAATTTCATATTTTCTCTTATAATTTGTTTCCAGGAGGAGGTTGAGCCATTCCCTGCCGTGATTGGATACGTCCCGCCACCATCATCTGGTCAAACAGGCGGCAGTCTTCCATTCCCTAATGGCATGGTATGTGTTGTTTCTAATTCTTACATTAATTCTATTTTCAGTCTGATAACCAGGTGTTCAATGCCCATATCTTCTTTACTAATGAAGCCATCGTCAAAGAAGAACTCAACGAAGAGGAAGAGGAACAAGAGGGCGAGGGCATGGATCAGACGGCAGATTACAACGATTCGGAGGTAGTTGGTTTGAATTCCATTGGTTTACTTTGGTTTTCAGAAGCAAGTCAATGAGGAGAAGGTGTGTCCCGTGGATGGGTGCTCTGAGAAGTTCTCATCCGAAGAAGCACTCTGTCAACACATGAGGATTCATCCGAAGCCCCTGCTCTGCAGAGTCTGCCAGAGAGCCTGGGCAAGTGCAGTAGACCTCCGTGTCCATCACAGAATTCACTCGGGGGAGAAGCCCTTCAACTGTCCATATTGCAATAGAACGTTCACCCATGGAAGCAATCTGAAGCAGCACATTCGTCTGCACACGGGAGAGCTGCCTTTCGAATGTGACAGATGTGACATGAAATTCGCGCAGTCCGCCGCTCTGAAGTATCACCGAAGCAAGCACACAGGGGAGGAGGCCTTCGCTTGCACCCTCTGTGCCTATCGCAGTCCTTCTGCTGGAAATCTGACTACTCATATGCGTTCGCATACAGGACAGAAGCCCTTCGAATGTTCCGATTGCGGCCACCGCTTTGCCCGTAAAGGCGATATGGAACGACACAAGGAGGCCGTCCACTTGGGACTGAAGAAGTATTCCTGCAAAGAGTGTGATTACAAGGCCGCTCGTCAATCACTCTTATCCTCCCACGTGAAAAGGAAGCATAAGAAGTAGCTATTTCCATTGTTCTCCCCCATTCCCTTTGATTTTGTTCCTATTTGTTGTTGTCATAAATCAGATTACGATGTGTTTTCTAAGATCGAATGGATATATGATTGCCAGGTGAAGTGAACGCAAGGGCTCTCCTTTTCTTCCTCGTTGAGCGTTTCTTTCATAAGATTGAAAATGGAAATATGAAGTAAACATCCGACAGTATGTGAAAGATACCTATGGTTGAAAAAGGCAGGTCAATCAGCCTTTGGTCGGCGACCTGTGGCTGCCAGAAAGCGGCCTCAGCGGCGCCTTTGCTTGCCAGAAGTGCTCCAAGCGCCCTTGGTTATTAGGAAGTGCAAAAAGCGACCAATGATTGTTTTTCCAAAAAGCAACTGCTTTTTTTGTGCCTAAATATAGGCCAATCAGCCTTTAGTCGCGAAAAATCGGTTCAAGCGACCTGTGGCTGCCAGAAAGCGGTCTAAGCGGCATTTGATTGCAAGGAAGCCAAAAAGCGGCCATTGCTTGCCTGAAGTTCAAGTGGCCTATGGTTGTCCGAAATCGGTTTTAGGTAAAAAAAAAAGCGGCCTATGGCTGCCATAAAGAAGGTCAGCCAGTCAGTTTTGTCAGGTCGGGTTAGTAGAGGCAGTAGGAGACGAATCGGTTGACGAATGGCAGACGCAAGCAGGAGGTCAAGACTGATCTCTGTGACTTGGTTAGAGACGCAGAAGTCATAAAAACTGTAATATTCGATATGCTTCCTGTGACCCATCGAGGGTGCATGAGTTTCGAAGCGATTAATGTATGACATCGATTTGTATTAGGGTTATTTAGAGTGTTTTAATGAGATATTGCGGTTATATTACGGTCGAGTGTGGCTTTACGGGCGTTGAATCAGCTGTTAGAGACTGTCGTACCTCCGTATTGTTTGGCGAATACCTCAAAAAAAGGATGGTACTTTTTTATTTGAAACGCGAAAGGGCTTAAGTTTCACTTTTAATCACCGAAAAGCGGCTTTTAGTTGCTAAAAGGCAGAGCAACGGGCCTTTAATTACCGGAAAGCGGCTTTTATTTGCTAAAAAGCAGGGCAACCGGCCGTTAATTGCCGAAAAGCGGCTTTTAATTGCAATTAAACAGGTGCCGCGGCATTTTATTGTCAAAAGCGGCTTTTAATTACCAAAAAAAGAGCAAATCATGTAAATTTTCGTGAAAATTCACATGCGTCCCTGCTTTCTGAGGTTTTTTAGCTTTAAAACGGTGTTTAATTTACCTTGGCACTTTGCCAGAAGAGGAACAGAGGACTTAATGGGTCCTGCCACGAAGATACCGTAATGGGCGAGATTTGGATGGATGACGATGGTTTTTGGGATTTTTGTTATTTTGTGTGTGTAAAACGCGTTGAATGTGTAAAGATAACAATTTAAAAAGAAGTAATGTTGTAAATTTTAAAACAAGCAACTGGAATATTTCCGATTTTTGGTAGTTTTCAGTGAAAAATTCGATTTTGTCTAGAATTCACTGTTTGGTTTCTTTTGACCGTTTTCTTTCAACTTTTTATTTAATTCCATTAATTCTATTGTTTCAGGGTTTTAATTAAACAAGCATGACGCCAATGCGCACGCGTGGCTCCACTGTCCGGGTAAGTTATTTCATCATTTTCAGTAATAAACAGCCTTATCTGGGGTTGGTGTCTATTGTTTAACTCTAAAATTAATACTTCAATTTTTTTCACCGTTAAACGCCGTCATTTCGTGGCAAAGTACTTTATCTGACGTAATTTCATCTACTTTTTGTAATTATTTCTAAAAATCCTACTTTATAATTTCTAATTATCTTGATTCCAGGGAAATAATAATTTGGGTCCGAAGAGGGCCAAGGGCAAGTCTACGGTGCCGGGACGTCAGGAGGAGAAGATCAAGGACCCCCTGAGCATCATGGCCACTATAGTCCTCTACACCTCTCCCAATCTCTCCATCTCCAACATACAAATGACTGCCACAATCAAGTACGTCTTCCTTCAATCATTTCCCAACCAATTGATATGATCTCTTCGCATAGAAAATCGGATGTTTTAGGCAGAAATTCACCCTCGGGGAATACGCCAACTTCACCTGCCAGAGGATGATTCGTGCCGCGCAGAAGGTCGGCTTCTTCGAGGAAGTGGAGAATTACGTGAGTTTCCTATTTTGAATCTTAAAACCCCAATTAATATCTTTAAAAGTAATTTGGAATTTTAGGAGATCAAGAGGAGACGCGGATGGAGGGTGACCACGGGGCAGCTCCCGAAGATGAGAAAGCTGGTCGACGACTTCATCACCGACAATCCGGACCTGGCCAAGAAACACGGGATCCCATACAGTTGTGAGTAATTCGAGCAAATCATTAATTCAGAAGCCATCGAAACAATCGGTTCTGCGCGTCCTCAAGACCATAACATTGAAGCCTTGGCTGATTGAGCTAAAGCGGTTTCCTATTGTATAATTGGGCTAATTTTGTACTCGTCGGCCGAGCGGCCTTTGTCACCCCTTTGAATCCGCCGAATATCTAATGTTTCCAGTCACGTTTCTTCGCAACGACAGGAGGCGTTCGAGTACTGTGCTGCCTGCCACTCTCAACGCTCCACCGGCCGGGCAGAAGCTGGGTGTGAAGAGGTTCTGCGGAGCGACGGTCCACGTGATCGCCAATGGAAACAAGAACAACACGGTCAGTTTAATCAGACATGCACACGTACACACTCAGGATTCAACACTCATTAACCTCTTTTAGGCCAGCGGCGGTGGCGCGAACGCGGTAGCTCCCTCTCCCGGAGTCCAGCAGAATGCCAACGTGGTGAGGATGCGCGGAAAAACGACGGGAGCTGGGCTGAAGAGGAAGAACGCCGACGCTGTGGTGAGTTTCATACAGATCACAGAGGGGAAGAGAATACAAATTTACAGAATACAAGAAATACAAAATAAAATACAAGAGAATACAAGAAGGAAAAGAAGATATACATAAGGCAAGTTTGTTTTTCAGGCTTCCGCTCCCAAGAAACGCCAGATCTCTTACCGCTCCGGAGCTGTGAACGCTCGCCCGCCTTCTCCCGCCACTTCTCCCGTCATCCACCGTGTGAGTACTCTCTCTCTCTCTCGATCTACCAATAACAATACTTTTCAGATTCTTCGACCGAAGCGCAAGATTTCCTACAGCAGGGAGCCTACTCTCAGAAGATCTATAAGGGCGGTGAAGCCCGAGCCAGTGGACGATGGCTACGACGCGGCAGAGACTGGAAAGACCACCGATAAGAGGGCTAAGGAGGCCAACGAGAGCCACGTGAGTCTTTTATCAACTTCTCTCATCAATACACTTCAGTCCATTCTGAGGCTCCGATCCCCCCTCACCTTCGATCCTATTCTTCCCATCAAAAAGCCTTCCCTGCCTAAAGTGAAGGCGGAACCCGGGGATGAGGGATATGACGCGGCCGAGCGTAGAACTGCCAGTGGAAACCATGTAAGTCTTTCCTCTCTCTCCCTTCTCATCTCCCTCTTTTCAGTCCAACTCTGACGAGGACATCGTAGCCGTACTCCCGAAGCTCAAGGAGAACAGCATGGCTGATTTCCTCCCCGAAAAGGAGGAAGAAGACGAGGATATCGTCATTATCGGAGAGGTTCCTCCGAGGCAGCTCCAGGTCGTGGATATCACTCGTATCGACGTCCAGGACATTCCCCTGCCTGAGGTAGAGCATTTATTTTAGGCAACTAAAATGATTCCGGCGGTTTTAGGCTCCTCATGCGCGCGAAGAGAGGGACCAGAACGAAGAGGCGATGCCGCCGGTAGAGGAGGCGAGTATGGAAGAAGGCCTGGAGGCTGTAGCAAAGGAGGAGGAGGGAACTGATCTCCCAAAGGTCATCCACGCTCCTACGGGAGAGATCTGTGAGTTTTTGGCGGTATTAGGTTACCATTAGAAAACGGGAGGATGCGCACCGATACGCAAAACTAGAGGACGGAATCAGATGCAGCGGTTACGAATGCAGATCAGCATCGTCATTTTCAGACACCGCCATCCGCAAACTGGGCCACGGCTCATTCGGGACTGTGCAGTTGGTCGTCGAAAATTTGACCCAGGTACCTTTTCCCCTTTCATAATCTAATCCCATTTTCAGCGCCAATTCGCCCTCAAGTGTGGACAGAGGGAGAAATGCTCGGAGACGATGGTCAGGTGGGAAAGCGCCTTCTACGAGAAGATTCTCCAGGAGGCGAGGCCCTGCAGGTAAAAGAGAGGGAGATAATGATGGTAGACTTCCTTTTTTTTAGATTCCTGGCGGCCAAGTACCCGCTGTTCGACTACACGCACAAGGGCACGGTCTACCGATGCGAACTCATGGATGTCTACAAGAAGGACCTCTACAACCTCATGGTGAGACTTTTCTCTCTCTCTCTCTCTCTAATCACTATTTTCAGTTTGTCGACATGGTCTCCTTCACCCCTCGCCAAGTCCTCAAGACCATGCAACAGGTCTGCGCCGGTCTCGCCTTCATCAACGAACTCGGCTTCATCCACGCCGACGTCAAGCCCGACAACATCATGCTGTCCCACTTTTCCACCTACTGGAAGGACAACAAGGTGAACTGAAACTGGATACAACCCAAACTTGCCCATTTTTTCAGACCTTCGTCACCCACATCGACGTGCGCATAGTGGACTTCAACGTCGTCATAGACAAGGAGGGCGAAACGACGCCGTTCTACTTCACGGGCCAGAGCGTGCCTTACAGGGCCCCTGAGATGGCACTCGGTAATTTCCCTCTTCTTCGCCTATCTAATTTCCTCAGAAATGGCCTGCGACGAGAAGATCGACACTTGGGGAACTGGAATCATCGGCATGCAGATGCTCGAGAGGGACTTCTACGTGGTTGAGGACGCCGACTGCAGGGACATGAACGACATGGAGCAGAGTGCGGCCCTCCTGGGGGAGATGGAGAGGCTCTTCGGCCATATCCCCAGCTACATGAAGGGGGACAGCCGGTAAGGAGACTGCAGAATATAGAGAACGCAGCCTGAGGTCACCATAAGTTGGTGGTTTTTTCAGATTCCGAGAGTTCCGCCATGTGCCTGACTTCCCCTCCACCCTCCCTCCTCGCTACCGCTGCCGCATCAACCCGGTGAGGATCTCTCTATATCGCTCGTTCTTCTCTTTCTATTCCCTCATGTTCTCATTATTTCTTTAATCTTTTTCAGTACGACATCTATGATGCCCTGGCTGCCGGCGGCATGACCAGTAAGCAACTGAGGGGCACCCTGAAGTGGATGCTGACAGTCGACGTGGACAGGCGTCCCACCCCCAGCGTGCTCACGGCCGACACCCACGCCTTCTTCCGCCACCTCTCCTAATTCCGCGGTCCACCCTGCATCCCCCCGATTCATAGTCGACCCACTCGTTGTTTCCGTCTCCCCCACCCCTGTTATTCCTCTAAATCCTCATATGCAGTTTATTGTACGGATTATTGATCCATTTATTGTTGTTGATGCCTGTTATATAGGGTGATTAATAAACGAGGTTTCTGTCTGTTAATGGAGGAGTTTAAGAATGGGGTTTCTGAATGCGGATAAGAGGGGAAACACGGCAAATGGGTTCATTTCATCTCAATTCCATCTTGTTGTTCAATTAAATCAGTCTCCTACACGGTTTCTTCTATTTCAATGGTTTGATCCAATGTGTTATCATTATTTTCATTACCGTACCTTTGAAATGCAATCCAAACTGCTGAATTTCGCAAAAAATCCAGGAAAAGTGGCTTCTTTTAGTTGATTTCCCTCTTACATGCAAATGAGACTCGTTTGCCCTTTCCTGCCTTTGTCGTTTCACATTTCCACTTCTTTTTGTATGAATTCTAATTTATTTTTGTTCCTTAATTAGCCTCAGTGACCTAATTCAGATTAAACCGGAAGCAGTGGCTTCTGCCAGAAATGGAGGAACCGCTGTTCGCCGAGGTCAAAGAGGAAGTGAAGGAGGAGGAGCCATGGGATAATTACACTCGGGAAGTGGGTCATTCACTTGTATTTCCTTTCTCACACCGGGTAAAATACGCAGATTTGGGGTGTTTTATCACCTCGTAAATAGAAATTCTGACCAGTTTGGCGTTCCAAGTGGTAAAATCGATTTGTTTCAGTTGTATGCCGTGGCGACAGGAAATGAGCCAATTCCACGAGAAGTAAAGGTAATTTGGCTTTCTTTTCCATATTTCTGTCTTTTTAGGAAGAAATTGAGGAAGAAAGTGGAATGGCCGACGATTCCAATGGATAGGGTGGAGTGGAGACAAACGAGGTTAGATTTCCTTCATTTTCAGTGAAATTGATGAAAAAATAGAATTCTGAGGGTAAATTCAGGATGTTCGAAGGAGGAGTGGCCGAGTGCCGAAGCCGAAGAAATTCTACGGAGATTACGAAGGAGGTGGCCAGGAAGGGAAGAACATCGGACAGAAGAAGCGCCAGAAGAAGGAGATGGGAGAGGTAGAATCGCCGGAACTTGGCCAATTACTTGTTTTAGGCTTCTTTGAAGGGAAAGGGTGGTCGTCTGAGTCATTTCGAGAGGCAGAGGGAACACAAGAGTGATGGAGAGGGATCTGGTGGAGAGGAGGGAGGACCGAGAGGAAATAAGGTAGGATCAATAGTTTTAAAATCCATTTTTAAAAATTAAACAAAATTGTGACTGCTTTTTGACAGCAGGCTGCCCAAAAGCAGTTATTTCCTGCCAGTTTTTGATTTGGTCATGTTATGGACAATTCTTTTGAGTTTACTTTGGGTTTCAGAAGCAGGAGAAGGATTGTCCCGTTAATGGATGTTCTAAGAAGTGTCCTTCTGATGAAGACCTGGTGGAGCATATGAAGATTCATCCGCACCCTCTCGTCTGTGGATTGTGCAAGAAACCATGGCCGAGTCCATCCGCCCTCCGTATTCATCACAGGAGTCACTCTGGGGAGAAGCCCTTCAAATGTCCTACCCGCGAAAGGAAGTTTTCTCGAGCCTTCGTCTTGAATAGTCACATTCGCCTGCACACAGGGGAACTGCCTTTTGGATGTGACAGATGTGACAGGAAATTTGCGCAGTACTACGCTCTGGAGTACCACCGCAGCAAGCATACAGGAGAGAAGGCCTTTGCTTGCACCCTCTGTGGCTATCGCAGTCCTTCTGCTGGAAATCTGACTATCCATATGCGTTCGCATACAGGACAGAAGCCCTTCGAATGTTCCGAATGTGGCCACCGCTTCGCCCGTAAAGGCGATATGGAACGACACAAGGAGGCCGTACACTTGGGACTGAAGAATTATTCCTGCGAGGAGTGTGATTACAAGGCCGCCCGTCAATCACACTTATCCACCCACGTGAAGAGGAAGCATAAGAAGTAGCTCCCCCCATTCCCATTTGGCATTGTTTCTGTTTGTTGTTGTCATAAATCAAATTACGATGTTTTTTCTTCAATTCGAATTGGTTTATCCCAATCGGCTACCTTTGACAGCTGATATCAGTCATCAATTGCTAACTTTTCAGATAAATCCTGGTTTCTATCCAGGTGGCATCGAGTTACGAACACCAGAAGCTGTTCTCCAACGATATTGTCAAGGTAAAACGCGGCTGGTTCTTACTTATTGGTTATTTTCAGCAGGAAGTTATGGTTTCCGAAGAAGGACAGATGCGACTGGCAGCTGGAAAGGGCGAGAAATGGCCTGGAAAGGAGGAGGTGGAAGTAAAATTTCCTTGTTTTTTTTGGAAAAGGCTCTAGATTTTGGGAATTTAGGATCATACAGAAACTGGTTTTTCAGACCGATGGCACTTCCATGATCAAGGAAGAAGTGGAAGATGAGAGGATGTGGGGATACGGAAGTTGTCCTACTAAGAAGAACCCAGATTTTGGCGAGATTCCGGTAAGAATCTATGTTTTCCCCCAATAAAGTGGTTAATTAAAGGAGGCGAAGAGGAGAAAGTTGACTTCTACAATGGAGACCGACAGTTACGTCACCCAGCAAGGTTTAATGGCTGAAGTCAAGGTGACCAATTGTAAAATTTCTGTAATAAATTGTTTCTAGGAGGAGACTGCGCTATTTCCCACTGCCGTGGTTGGAAAATCCGTGGCAACGGCATTTGCCCAGGCAGGCGGAAGTCTGCCATTCGCTAAGATTGAGGTAGTTCCTTCGAATTCAAAATAATGTCAAATTAATTTCATTTTCAGTCGGATAACCAGGTGTTCAACGCCCACGACTTCTTTACGAACCAAGCCATCCTCAAAGAAGAGCTCAACGAAGATGGAGATGGATTGGACCAAACGGCACATGAACGCGATTCGGAGGTAGTTGCTTCTAATTTCATCGATTAACCTTGATTTTCAGAAGCAGAAGGACATGTGGAAGGTGTGCCCCGTAGATGGGTGCCTTGAGAAGTGCTCTTCTCATGAAGCACTCTTTCAACACATGAGGATTCATCCGAAGCCCATGCTCTGCGGGCTTTGCAAGAAGACTTGGACGAGTGCAGCCAATCTCCGTCGACACAACAGAAGCCACTATGGAGCCAAGCCCTTCAAATGTCCTACTTGCGACAAAGGGTTTAACGAACCCTACGCCCTGAAGAAGCACATTCGTCTGCACACAGGGGAACTGGCTTTTGGATGTGATCTCTGCGACAGGAAATTCGCGGAGTCCTCCGCTCTGAAGTACCACCGAAGCACGCACACGGGAGAGAAGGCCTTCGCTTGCACTCTCTGTGACTACCGCAGCGCTTCTGCTGGATCTGTGACTACCCACATGCGTTCGCACACAGGACAGAAGCCCTTCGAATGCACCGACTGTGGCAAGTGCTACTCAAAGAAGCAGCACCTGGAAAGTCACAAGGCTGCCATCCACATGGGACTGAAGAAGTATGTCTGTAAGGAATGTGATTTCAAGACTGCGTACAGCTCCCATTTCTCCAGTCACAAGAAGAACAACCACAAGAAATGAGTCATTTCCTTTGTTCCACCTCATTCCCGTTGTTGTTGATGTTGTTTCCATCTGTTGTTGTCATTAAATCAGTCTACGATGTGTTTTCTTCAGTTTTAATTGGTTTGACCCAATTGTTGTTTTATCCATTTTTCTATCTTTGTCATTTCACTGGATGTGGAAACTGTTGTTTTCAGAGGAATCCTGAGTCCGGGCCCAGTATGGACTCAAATTTCGGAGAACTGGAGCTGTTTTCCAATGAGCTTATAAAGGTAAAAGCAGCGATAGGTCTCTATTTATTGATTGGTTTAGGATGAAATCGTGGATCCCCAGGAAGGACAGATGCGACTGGCAGCGGGAAGGGACGACAATTGGCCCGTGAAGGAAGAGGTAGTGGTATTTCGAGAATTCAGTAGCCTATATTCGGCAGAACTACTTACATTTTGTGGGTTGAGGAGTATGATTTCCAGGCGGTGGAGAACAATGCGTTTAAATGTAATTTTCAGAGTGATGGCACTTTCGCGATCAAGGAAGACATGGAAGATGAGGAGATCTGGAAGTTTGAAGGATGTTCTACGAAGAAGAAGCCAGATTTCGGCCAAAATCCGGTAAGACACCTTATTTTCAATGAAAAGTTGAATTAAAGGAACCGAAGAGGAAGAAATTCACTCCTCCAACGGAAGACAACAGTTACGTCATCCAGCAAGGCCTGAATTCTGAAGTCAAGGTGACCGACTGTGGAATTTCTGTAATTTCTTTTTAGGAGGAGGCTGAACCATTTGCTGCCTTGGATGGACCCTTCGTACCACCGACATCTGGTCAGGCAGGCGGCATTCTTACATTCATGAAACACCTGGTATTTTTGTTTTTTTAGTTTCTACACTTATTATGGGTTTTCAGTCTGATAACCAGGAATTCAATGCTCACGACTTGTTTTCAAACGAAGCCATGGTCAAGGATGAATTGGAGGTAAATTTGGAATAGGTTAATAAGGAAAGAGGAAAGGAATGGGAGACTGAGCCCACTTTTCATTATCAGGAGTTCATTTCGAGGGAGGCTGTCAATGGAAACAAGGCGGAGGCGGGCGATGACGACGTGGGCCAAATGGCGGATGGCTACGACACTGAGGAGGTATTTTCTTTGGATAACATTGGTTTCCTTTGATTTCAGAAGCAGGAGGACGTGTGGAAGGAGTGTCCCGTGGATGGGTGCCCTCAGACGTGTTCTGAGGAAGACCTGGCGAAGCACACGAGGACCCATCCGCTGCCTCTCACCTGCAGAATCTGTAAGACGAAGTGCTCCACCGCATTTCATCTCCGTGAACACTACTTGACCCACTCCGGAGCCAAGCCATTCCATTGCGCCTTCTGCGAGAGAAAGTTTTCTCGAGGCGACGCCTTGAAGAGGCACATGAACCAACACACAGATGAACTGCCTTTTGGATGCGACAAGTGTGACAGGAGATTCGAGAGCTATTCCGATCTGCACTACCACCGACCAACCCATGACGAAAGGAGCGGAGGGAAGGCCTTCAACTGTTCCGAATGTGGCCTCTGATTCTCACAAAAGAAGAACATGGAACGACACAAGGCTGCCATCCACGCGGGGATCAAGAAGTATTCCTGCCCGGAATGCGATTTCCAGACTGCGTACGGTTCGGGCTTCCGCGGGCACATGAGGAGGAAACACGGGAATTAGATACTACAAGGGTTCCACCTCGTTCTTCTTTGTTGACTTTGTATTCATATGTTGTTATTGATTATATTAAATAGTCAACGATATGATGTATTTGTATTTCATTTAAAATGGTTCAATCCAATTCCATATCTTTGCTTTTTTTCAAAATTAATTGTGTGCGGCTTGGAAATGAAAATGTTCTCACGGATTGTCATATGAGAGAAGTATGGAATTGTGCCTTGTTTTAGAAACTGCTAAAACAGCTGTCTGCTAAAACCAAAATCAATTTACAGTGCATTTAACATGATTGGAAAGAGCTTTAGGGTTCCATCTTGTTTGGAAGCCAGTTTCGTATTTTCATGAATGGTAACGCCCTCACGCACTTTCCTCGTTTTGTTTTTGCTGTGGTCCCCTCCCTATATTTGTTTCACATATCCTCTTTTCAGAGAAATTCGAGTTCAGAATGGATTCGGCTTTCGACGAACCGCTCTTCTCCTTTGATCTCGTGAAGGTAAAAAGCGGCTGTTTTCCACTAATTGATTGTTTAAGGAGGAAATCGTGGATTCAGAGGAAGGACAAACGCGGCTGGCAGCGGGCAAAGACGAATAAAAAAATAAAGAACTTTTTTAAAATTTAACTAAACCTCAGGCATTGTTTGCAGAGTAAGCTCAGTAACTTTCTGAAGATTAAAAAAAAGATTCAGATGTCGACTTCATCGACAAAAAGCGGCCTAAGGTTACCATAGTCTGCAGAAACATCTTGAGGGCGAAATTATCTGCAGAAAGCGAGCTGAGGTCTTAAGGTTGAATGCGGAAGGGAAAGATGAATCCGCTAAAAGCGACATAAGGTCATCAGAAATTGCAGAAAACGGCCTCAAACAATATCGCCTGAGGTCATCAACAAGCAATCAATGAATACACTGAGATAATAGACTTTCGTTAGAAACTTTACGGTACCCCTCAACTGGTCAAAGTTCGATGCAAGGGTCTCTTTATAGAAGCAGTTATCGTTTAGATGCCGTGGTCGTGGTCTTCTGAGATTGGCTGATTCTTGTCGAAGATGAGAGATTTCGTATCTTCTTTCGTCGGATCACGCAAAGTGGCCTCCCTCTCGCTCTCTGCCTTCTCCGAATCCTGCGTTTTCTCCACCTCAAAACGAGCAGAAGGGGACCCACGGGCTTCTTTCTTCTGTCTCTGAGACATGGCCTCTCTGAAAATGCAAAGAGTATTTGGATATGGCGACTATCATGGGCAAAAATGAAAGATAACTGACCCTTCCTTCGATGGCTCAGGATTCCCTTTCTTTGAGACGGGTTCAGTCTTCTTGGAGACAGAGCTAAGCTTCGACGTCGTCTGAAGATTCTTCGACGAAGTCTGATGTTCCTTCGTAGACTTTTTGGATTTTCCGGTGGAGCGACCGCTGACGATGGACTTTTTTTTCGTCGAAGAAGCCGGAGTAGCGGTGGGATTCGAGTTTGACGAGAGCACCCTGCCGGAGTCTCTCTTCGACGCCACGCTTTGCTTTGAAGGACCAGCACAGCCGAGGAGAAGCTGGGGTGTGAGAACTGAAAAGAGAGGTGTTTAAAGGAAATGGGAACTACCTGCGAAGAAGAGTACAACCACCAACGCCATCGAGAGGGTAAGCAATGGTCCATAAGTCTTAAATCTTACGCCACGCTAATTCCACGCAAAGTGGCTTTTGTTTTGCGTCGGTGGCTCATTCCCTTCTCCGATCGGCGCAATGGCGGTTGGTTCCCGAGAATTGCAGTGGAATCCCTGTTTCAGGGCAACAGTCCGCCCGATCCGATGAAGGATAACAAGGAGCAACTGTCCCCGAGGACCCTGAAGAAGGTGGAACTGAAGGACAACGACGACATAGCCGGATGGAAGATCATCAACAAACTGGGCGAGGGAGGCTTTGGCGCCGTGTACCTCGTCAAGGACAAGAGGAACAAGAGGTTCGCCCTGAAGACGGAGGCCCTCGACGCAGACGAGGACAGCCGGGTGCTCAAGATGGAAGTGGTGGTCCTCGCGTAAGTTTCCCTCTCTTCGAAAGACAAAGACATGCAGTGTCTTGGCTAAAGCCGACGCCAAACACGCCTGTTCCATCTTCGATTCCGGACGAGCCAAGGGCTACAACTACATTGTGATGACTTTGGTTGGAAAGTCGTTGTCGGAGCTGCGGAAAACAGCCAACAAAGGGGTCGGAAAGTTTACTCCCGGCTGCGCCATCTCGGTCGGAATGCAGTGCATGGAGGCACTTCAGGAGTTACACCAGATCGGGTCAGTAGACTTTGGAAAAGTGGAGATTTGGAGAGAAAAGTGTCAAAAGCAGAGTCGGACATGTTCAGATATCTCCACCGAGACGTCAAGCCTGGGAACTTTGCAGTGGCCAAGGATAACCCGAGGAGGGTTCTCGTCCTGGACTTTGGAATGGCCAGGCGGTTTCTGGAGAAGAACAAGAAAGTGAGAAAGTCGAGGGCAAATCCGGGATTCAGAGGAACTCCCAGGTGAGGCAGGATTGGCTTGGAAGGACAAGGGAATGTCAGATACGCCGGAATCACCTGTCATCTGGGAGCGGAGATGGGACGGAAGGACGACCTGGAGTCTTGGCTCTACCAGCTGGTACAACGGAGACAAATGGAGTATCCTGAATTTCAGACGGAAATGACCTCTGGACAACTGCCGTGGTCTGAATTGGAGGACCTGGACGAGGTTCAGGCGTCGAAGCAGAATTCCAGGACGAAGCCTTCGACAAAGCAGCCAAAAAGTGGGTTTTTGGAAAGACTGATGGCATATTGGGTAGGCCTAATGGGAACTCCGGACAAGGTGGACAGCAAGCGGTCGAAGATGAAATCTCAGAAGAGAGCGGTGGCCAGTGTGACTCTGGAGCTGTTCGAGGGCTGTCCGAAGGAGTTCGAAAAGATTCTCGTGTACCTGGATTCTCTGACGATGGCCGACAGCCCGAACTACGGCAAAGTGAAGGGATTTCTGAAGACGGCACTCAAGGACAACAACTGGAAGGAGTTCCCCTACGACTGGGAGAAGCTCGAAGCATCGGTCCAGAACTGAACAGACCTTCTGTTCTGCCCAAGCCAACAAAGTATACGAATAAAGTGTCTCGTGTGGTCGTAGTCTCAATCAATAAATGTGAATACTGGCAATTGTTCTCAGAAGATCTTGATGTTTTTATGTTAGTATACATTTCTTTTTGATTTTCTGTTTCCTTTCTTGATTTTTTCTTGAGTTCCCTATTTGCCTTAGCGGCATCTAAGTGTGAGATCTCAGCATTTTACTTGAAAAGAGGAAAGGTTAATCTATCATGGTATGATCTCAAATTCATAAAGCTAATTGTAAGTATTTCAATTTCCTTTATATTGAAAACTGCCGTAAGTATCTGAAGTGTAAGTCTTGTCCTTGACAGGTCCCGTAGCGATTGGCTAAAAGTAGCTCGTTGAACTGCGTAAAACGATCAGTTGTGTTTGTTGCTTTATTTTTGTAATTAATTACCTTAAACGCATATGTTAATTTTGTCATAGTTCCCTTATTAAGAATTAAAAAAGATTTATCGATGAATTGGTGCAGAAAACTTGAGCGCCAAATGCTTTTTTCGATCCAGCTGGTTGTCAAAAAGCAGTTCTCTCAATCCAAAAAAGCAGTTTCTGTCCGGCGCTTTATTCAAAAGCTCAAGTCAGCCGGCGCCGGCTGGTTGCAAAAAGCCAAATTGGTCGCTTAAATATATTACTGCCTGCCATCTGTCAGCAAAAGTCTGAAATACTGATGGTTTTCTTCTGGTTTATCGTGAGCCACATAAAACATCTCCTTCTGATTTAATTTAATAAGCATTTTTTAAAGAAAATTTGTGGGTTAGACGATCGTTTTCAGGGGAATTTTGAGTCCGGGCCAAGGATGGACCTAAATTTCGAAAAACCGGTTTCAAATGATCTAGTCAAAGTGAAGACAGCGGCTGGTTCCTATTAATTGATTGATTTCAGGAGGAAGTTATGGATCCCAAGGAAGGACAGATGCGACTGGCAGCTGGGAAGGACGATAAATGGCTCGTCAAGGAGGAGGTCAGGGAATTTTCTAACTAACCTAGCGGATATTTGACAGTTTAATATGCCCTTTTTTAAAAGTTTCTAGAAATTGTGAATTTAGGATGATAGCTGATGTTTCAGTCTCATACCACTCCCGTGATCAAGGAAGAAGTGGAAGATGAGGACATGTGGAGATATGGAGGTTGTCCTACGAAGAAGAACCCAGATTTTGGCGAGATTCAGGTGAAAATGTATATTTTTTCAATAAAATCGTCTATTAAAGGAGGCAAAGAGTAGGAAATTGACTCCTGCGAATGAAGGCAGCAGTTACATCACCCAGAACGGATTTAATGCTAGAGTCAAGGTAGCCAATTGAAAATGTTCTGTAATAAATTGTTTCCAGGAGGAGGCTGAGCCATTTCCCACCGCCGTGATTGGACAAGCCGCGGAAACGGCATTTGCCCAGTCAGATGGAAGTCTTCCATTCTCTGAGCTCAAGGTAATTCTTTCTCATTCCTAGAGTAATTTTGTTTTTCAGTCTGATAACCGGATGTTCAACGCCCACGACTACCTTACTAACGAAGCCATCCTCAAAGAAGAGCTCAACGAAGAAGAAAAGGAGCAAGAAGGCCAGGGCATGGATCAGACGGCAGAGGAAGACGACTCGGAGGTATTTGGCTTGAATTCCATTGGTTTACTCTGATTACAGAAGCAGGAGGACTTGTGGAAGGTGTGTCCCGTGGATGGGTGCTCTGAGAAGTGTTCTTCTCGTGAAGCTCTATTTAAACACATGAAGATTCATCCGAAGCCCGTGAACTGCGGAGTTTGCAAGAAGCCGTGGCCGAGTGCAGACGCCCTCCGTGCCCATCACAGGATTCATTCCGGAGACAAACCATTCAAATGTCCTACCTGCGAGAGAAAGTTTTCTCGAGGCGACACCTTGAAGAGACACATTCGCCAACACACAGATGAACTGCCTTTTGGATGCGACAAATGTGACAGGAAATTTGCGCAGTCCGCCGCTCTGAAGTATCACCGAAGCAAACACACTGGAGAGAAGGCCTTTGCGTGCACCCTCTGTGACTATCGCAGTGCTTCTGCTGGAAATCTCACTACCCATATGCGTTCGCATACAGGACAGAAGCCCTTCGAATGTTCCGAATGCGGCCACCGCTTCGCCTATAAGTGCGAAATGGAACGACACAAGGAGGCCGTACACTTGGGACTGAAGAAGTATTCCTGCGAGGAGTGTGATTACAAGACTGCGTACAGCTCGGATTTATTCAGGCACATGAAGAACAAGCACCAGAAGTAGCTATTTCAATTGCTCTCCCCCATTCCCTATGGCTGTGTTTCTGTTTGTTGTTGTCATAAATCAGTCTGCTATGCTTTTTCTCAGTTCGATTTGGTTTATCCCAATGTCCTACCTTCACCAATTGATATGATGGGTCCTCAATTGCTAACTTTTAGGTAAACTATAATTCAAGTAAGTCGCTTTCAGATTAATTCTGTGTTCGAGTCCAGAATGTACCCCGATATGTTCTCAAGGGGCATTGTCAAGGTAAAGACGATGGCCCGTTCTCACTAATTGATTGATTTCTGAAAGAAGTTATGGATCCTGAGGGACAAATGCGACTGGCAGCGGGAAAGGACAATAAATGGCCGGTCAAGCTAGAGGTAAGGGAACAATTTGCAGTAAAAACCGGCCTAAGTGAAAAGCTTTAAAAGGCAGATTTCAGACTTCTGACTATCCCTTGATCAAGGAAGAAGTGGCAGATGAGGACACCTGGAGATATGGAGGCTGGATTACGATGGAGAACCCAGATTTTGGCGAGATTCCGGTGAGAATATATGTTTCCCCCCAAAAAGATGATCAATTATAGGAGGCAAAGAGGAGGAAGTTGACTGCTGCCATGGAATCCAACAGTTACGTCACCCAGAAAGGCCTGAATTCTGGAGTCAAGGTGGCCAAGTTTAAATTTTCTGTACTAATGTTTTTCTAGGAGGAGACTGCGCCATTCCCCACCGCCGTGGCTGAACAGACAGACGGAAGTCTTCCATTTCCGAAACACGAGGTAGTTCCTTCTAATTCTTGCATTATTCGCATTTTAGTCGGATTGCCGCGTATTCAACGTCCATGATTTTCTCACGAACGAAGCCATTGTCAATGGAGAACTCGACGAAGATGAAGAGGGGATGGATGGCATGGCTGATGAAAACGACTCGGAGGTATTCATCTTGAATTCCATTCGTTTACTTTGATTTCAGAAGCAGGAGGACGTGTGGAAGGTGTGTCCCGTGGATGGGTGTCTTGAGAAGTGCTCTTCTCATGAAGCACTAATTAAACACATGAAGATGCATCCGAAGCCCGTGAACTGCGGAGTCTGCAAGAGACTGTGGCAGAGTGCAGCCGCCCTCCGTCAACACTACAGGAGTCACTCTGGAGCCAAGCCCTTCAAATGTCCTACCTGCGAGAGGAAGTTTTCTCGAGGCCACACCTTGAAGAGACACATTCGCCAACACACAGGGGAACTTCCGTACGAATGCGACGTTTGCGGGAAAAATTTCAAGAACTTGTCCCCTTTGAACTGCCACCGAAGAACACGACGAAGAGAGCATGTTTGCCTGTAGCGAGTGCTCCTACCGATGCACTTCCCCTGGAGATCTGAATAGGCACATGGTTACGCATTCGGACGAGAAACCCTTTGAATGTGGCGTCTGCGGCCGTTGTTTCTCTGTCAAGAACAACCTGGAACAACACAAGGTTGTACACACCGGAGTAAAGAAGTATTCCTGCTCGGAATGTGACTACAAGGCCGCCCGTAACTGGTCCTTATCCAGGCACATTAAGATGGTGCACAAGAAATAGGCTGCTGAAGTTGTTCTACATCTTTCCCGTTTTGTTGGCCGTGTTTCCATTTGTTGTTGTTTCTATTAAATCAGTCTATGATATGTTTTCTTCAATTTCAATGGTTTTATCCAATCTTCGCTAACTTTAGGCTCACGGTGAAATGTGTACGTTTTTTTTGCGTATTTTCCATAATTACAAAAGTTTTTCTCCTCGAAATTTTCACGCATAAGTTGGTTTCAGTCGGTATATTCCCGTGGTTGGCAAAGCACAAATCCATATTTTTGATTTAAGCAAACTTGGCAATTTTCCTCTGATGGTGGAATTTAGAAAACTAGTGAAATCTTGTCAAAATGCAATAAAAACTTGTTTGCCTAATTAATTTTGGTTCTACAAGCAGACGGTTCTGTGAATCCACCCATTGTGTAAGGTCTCGCAACGATCGGACAAAAACTGATTGTCGAATCGGACAGAGAACGCGTATTTTTGTTTGTCCCTTTAATTTTGTAATTAAAAAATATTACTTATTAATTATTGGAAGTTTGAGATTTTCTGTTAATATTCCATTTCAGATAAATTCCGAGTTTCGGCCCAGGATGCATTCAAACTTGGAAGAACTGTTCTCAAACGATGTCGTCAAGGTAAAAAGCGGCTGGTTCCTATTAATTGATTGATTTCAGGAGGAAGTTATGGATTCTGAAGAAGGACAGACGCGGCTGACAGCTGGAAAAGACGATAAATGGCCCGTCAAGGAGGAGGTGATTGAATAGTTTTTTTTCACGAATATCATTGATATCTGTTAAAGGAAACACTTTAAAAGGCAATTTTCAGACTTCTGACACTTCCATGGTCAAGGTAGAAGTGGAAGATGAAGATATGTGGAGATATGGAGGCTGTTCTACGAAGAAGAAGCCAGATTTTGGTAAAAATAAGGTAGGAATCTATATTTTCAATAAAATGGTTGATTAAAGGACCCGAAGAGGAGAAAGTTGACTCCTACGGTGGAATATAACATCTACATAATCGAGAAAAGCTTGAATGCTGAAGTCAAGGTAACTCATTGTATATTTTCCCGAATTAACTTGTTTCTAGGAGGAAACTGCGCCATTTCCCGCCGTGACTGGATACGTGCGACCGCCCACCCAGACAGGCGGAAGTCTTCCATCCTCTAAGCTCTCGGTAATTCCTTCGATTTCTCAAATTATTTCCGTTTTCAGTCTGATAACCAAGTATTCAATGCCCATGACTTGTTTACTAACGAAGCCATCGCCAAGGAAGAACTCGAGGAAGATGAAGAGGAGGGAGACGGCATGGATCAGACGGCAGATGACAACGACTCGAAGGTATTTGCTTCGAATTCAATTGGTTTACTTTGTTTTTAGAAGGAGGATGTCATGTGGAAGGAGTGTCCCGTTTATGGATGCACCGAGAAGTCTTCTTCCGCAGAAGCAAACATGCGTGGAAACATGCTTAAACACATGCGGATGCATCCGAAGCCCTTGCTCTGCGGAGTCTGCCAGAAGCCGTGGCCGACTGCAGACAAACTCCGTCGACACTACTGGAGTCACTCTGAAGACAAGCCATTCCACTGCACCTACTGCACGAAAAAGTTTTCTCAAGTCTACCACTTGAAGTCTCACATGCGCCAGCACACCCAAGAGCACCCGTATGAATGCGACATTTGCGGGAAAAAGTTCAAGAACTTGTCCTCTTTGACCTGCCATCGACGAAAGCATGACAAAGAGACGCTCGCCTGTACGGAGTGTTCCTACCGTTGTGCTTCCTCTGGAAATCTTGCTAGTCACATGCTTACGCATACAGAACAGGCTTCCTTCAGATGTTCCGACTGTGGCCGCTGCTTCTCACGAAAGGAACTCCTGGAGCAACACAAGGAAATCCATGCCGGAGAGAAGTTGTCCTGTCCGGAATGTGATTTCAAGACGGCGTGCCACTGGATATTCTCCAGCCACATGAAGAACAAGCACAAGAAGTAGATTGTCTCAATTGTGCTCCCCCATTGCCTTTCACTAATGTCCATCTGTCCCCGTTGTGTCCATTTGTTGTTGTCATAAATCAGCATACATGTGTTTTATTCCATTCTAATTGGTTTATCACAATTAAACTATATCCTGTTTTGACCACGATAATTCAAGTAAGTCGCTTTCAGATTAATTCTGTGTTCGAGTCCAGAATGGACCCCAATTTGGGTGCATCGGATCTGTTCTCAAGGGACATCGTCAAGGTAATGGTGATGGCCCGTTCTCATTAATTGATTGATTTCAGAAAGAAGTTATGGATCCTGAGGAGGGACATATGCGACTGGCAGCTGGAAAGAACTACAATTGGCCCGTCAAGGAGGAGGTAAGGGAAAATATGCAGTAAAAAGCGGCCTAAGTGAAAAGCTTTAAAAGGCAGATTTCAGGCTACTGACTCTGTCATGATCAAGGAAGAAGTGGCAGATGAGGACACCTGGAGATATGGAGGCTGTATTACGAAGAATAAGCCAGATTCTGGCGAGAATCAAGTGAGAAAATATGTTTTCCCCCAATAAAATGATCAATTATAGGAGGCAAAGAGGAGGAAGTTGACTTCTGCGATAGAGGCCAACAGTTACGTCACCCAGAAAGGCCTGAATTCTGGAGTCAAGGTGACCCATTGGAAATTTTCTGTAATAATTTTTTTCTAGGAGGAGCCATTCCCCACCGCCGTGGCTGAACAGACAGACGGAAGTCTTTCATTTCCGAAACAGGAGGTAGTTCCTTCTAATTCTTGCATTATTCACATTTTTTAGTCGGATTACCGCGTATTCAACGTCCATGATTTTCTCATCCATTCGTTTACTTTGATTTCAGAAGCAGGAGGACGTGTGGAAGATGTGCCCCGTGGATGGGTGCACCGAGACGTTTTCTTCCAAAGAAGCACTCCAGAAACACATGCGGGTGCATCCGAAGCCGCTGCTATGTGGAGTCTGCAAGAGACCGTGGCCGAATGCATGCGCCCTCCGTGCCCATCACAGGAGTCACTCGGGGGAGAAGCCCTTCAAATGTCCTACCTGCGAGAGAAAGTTTTCTCAATTATGCCACTTGAAGCCTCACATGCGCCAGCACACCCAAGAACACCCGTTCGAATGCGAAATTTGCGGGAAAATGTTCAAGAACTTGTCCGCTTTTACCTGCCATCGACGATCGCATGCCGAAGAGAACATGTTCGCCTGTACCACATGTACCTACCGCAGTAATTCCTATCGAAATCTGACAAGGCACATGCTTACGCATACGGGACAGAAGCCCTTCGAATGTACCGCCTGTGGTCAATTTTTCTCACGAAAGGACAACCTGGAAGAACACAAGGCTGTCGTACACATGGGAATCAAGAAGTATTCCTGCACTGAATGTGACTACAAGGGCGCCCGGAACTCGGACTTATCCAGGCACGTGAAGAGAATGCACAAGAAATAGATCCCTTCAATTGTTCCACCTCATTCTTTGTTGATTGTGTTGTCGATTTCGCACGTTGTTCATCGATTAAACTGTTTTCTTTTCCTTTTTTATGAATATGAATGTGGTTCATTCCTAATTGTGTATCTTTGAATTTTGTTATTCTGCCAAGTTCACGTGAGCTACTTGAACTATCAATTTCTTGAGTAGGGGCCTATCCGGCATTCAGAACACTTTTTGAGAGTGGTTTTTTTCGAGCCAGCTGGTTGTCCATAAATCAATCCCTGCCAGCCAAAAGTCAAATTTATCCATAATGCCACCCTGCTAGCCATAAGAACCCATCACAGTAATACCAAATGGCTGTCAAAAAGTTTTCCTGTCCGGCAATTTATCCAAAATTTCAAGAGATCATTTCTGCCAGCCAGCTTTCAGCAAAAGTTTGAAATATTGGGAATGCTTACTTTTTCTGGATTTTCCCCATTCAATATCTACTAATTGAATTTAACCCTTTTTCAGATAGTCTTTGGGTTAGAACCAAGCATGGATTTGAATTACGAAGAACAGGAACAGTTCTCCAACGATATTGTCAAGGTGAAAAGCGGCTGGTTCCTATTAATTGATTAATTTCAGCAGGAAATTATGGATCCCGAGGAAGGACAGATGCGACTGGCAGCTGGAAAAGACGACAAATGGCCCGTAAAAGAGGAGGTTGGTAATTTTCAGATATAAATAGCCTATTTTCGGAGAATTCTATTTTTTATTCGTTTAAACGACAAATTTAAGGAGCTGAAGAGGAGAAAGTTGACTTCTGCGATGGAGACCAACAGTTACGCTACCCAAGAAGGCCTGAATGCTGAAGTCAAGGTGACCAATTGTTGTTTTTCTGTAATAAATTGTTTCTAGGAGGAGACTGAGCCATTTCCAACCGCCGTGATTGGACAAACCGTGCCACCGACAACTGTTCAGGCAGGCAGCTGTCTTCCATTCGCGGAATATGAGGTATTTTATTTCCAACGCCTACAGTAAGTAATTCTGTTTTTTTTCAGTTTGATAACCGTGTGTTCAACGCTCATGAATTCTTTACGAAGCAAGCCGAGGAAGAAGAGGAAACTGAGCCCGGCGTCATTGGACAATCCGTGACACTGAAAATCAACTCAGGGCAGTTTTCCCTTAGCTAAGCTCGAGGTATTCCTTCTAATTTATACAGTAATTTCTTTTTAAGTCTGACAACCAGGTGTTCAACGCCCACGAATTCTACACCAACGAAGCCATCGCCAAGGAAGAATTCAACGAAGAAGAAGAGGGAGAGGGAATGGATCAGACGGCGGAGGAAGACGAATTCGGAGGTGTTTGTCTCGATTTCCATTAGTTAACTCAGGTTTTCAGAGGCTGGACGACCAGGAGAAGTTGTGCCCCGTGGAGAAATGTCCTGAAAAGTGTGGTTCCGAAGAAGCACTCTTTAAACACATGAGGATACATCAGAAGCCTATGCCCTGCAGAGTCTGTAAGAGGCTGTGGCCAAGAGCAGCCGAACTACGTTCACACTACGTGACCCACTCGAGGGATAAGGCCTTCAGCTGTTCCTATTGCGAGAGAAAGTTCAAGCATGCCTCCTCCTTGAAGATCCACATCCGCCAACACACCGGCCACCTGCCTTTTGGATGTGATAAGTGTGAAAGGAAGTTCGCGGACTCTTCTGCTCTGAAGTACCACCAAACCACGCACACAGGAGAGAAGACCTTCGCCTGCCCCCTCTGTGACTACCGCTGTGCTTCTTCTGGATCTCTGGCTAGGCACATGAAGATACATACAGGAGAGAAGCGCTTCCAATGCTCCGACTGTGGCCTATTCTTCACACAGAAGAACAACATACAACGACACAAGGAGGCCGTACACTTGGGAATTAAGAAGTATTCCTGCGAGGAATGTGATTACAAGGCCGCCCGTCAATCAAACTTATCCACCCACGTGAACAGAAATCATAAGAAGTAGATATTTCAAGTGTTCCCCCTTATTCCCTTTGATTTTGTTCCTATTTGTTGTTGTCATAAATCAGATTACGATGTGTTTCTCTCATTGAAAATGGGTATCAATGACTGATTGACCTTCTTTATGGAAATTTCTAAGCCGCTTTTTGGCAGCCAAAGGCCGTTCGGAGGCAGATGCCTTCCTTGGACAGGGCTCCTGAAAATGAAAAGTTAGCTCAATCTTCCATTTGTCTTCTTAATTCAATTTGTTTAAAACTTATTTCCACTTCTTCCTCTTCTTTTCGTCGAACACTTGGTCATCAGACTAAAATGGAATTTTCAAAAGATTTCAAAGGAAATACTTTGTGTTTGACGGATATATGTCCTTCAGTTTGGTCAGAATTCGAAGGAGTTCATTTCCTCTTCATCGACGCCCAAAATTCATCTTTTCCATTCAAAAACTTACTTTTTTAAAATTTTAAAACATTTTGTAAAAAGTTCCGAAATCCGTTGCAAATACCCTAAAATGTTTTAGTTACCAAATTGGTGTTATTGCTTATGTTGATGTTGAAAATCCAGGCTTTAAACAATCCAAACTTCCAGAAAACAAGAAAGAATCTTTATACCTGCGAGTAAGCAACAAAGAAAAGTTCCCTCAAACCCTCCCTCCCCCAAAAAACAAGTCTTTATGGGTGGCTATTCATTCATCTCACAATCACATGTATGACTTTTCTCTTCACCCCGCCACATCTTCAAGTAGTCGAATGGAGGCGCGCATTCACTTGGCCTTCTTGTCCGTCACCAGCGGGTAGATGCACTCCTTCATCGCCTAAATCTCCAATTATACACGTGGGTGTGAAAATCTTACTCTGATCCACTCTCCGCGGTCTTCCAGGTGGTCTTCGATGCCCTTGGTCAGGACACTCCTAACGACCTCAGGGCAGATCCAGGAGCCTCGGGCCAGATCGTACCACTCGTGGTTACCGACGAGGGTGATCTGATTCTAGTTTAGAAGCTGTAATCTTAGTTACTCACTCCGGCCATGATGATCTGCCGGAGCTGCGGCCAGAAGACAGGATCGGCAGTAGTCAGCAGGAGAGCCGTGGTCTCATGGGTGGATGTGTGGTTGGCCTCCTTCAACTGACACACAACCTCCTCAATCTCCTTCCGATTGAGGTGGCTTCTCTCGTAGCCGTACATCGTGCCAAGGACGATGCGGCCGATACGCTCCAGAACCACCAACTAAAACCGATGTTGCCTGGGTTAAACAACACAATCGGTTTATGGCTTAAATTACATTCCGCGATCCCCTCAATAGCTAGCGAAAACCTCGCAGCTTTCCTAATTTCCGGCACTATGTTCGCCCGGGTGTGTGGCAAAAAACTGCGCTGGCCAGATTCGTAAAGGCGCCTGAGACCACTGGGCCAGCAAAGGTCCTTGAGTAAACCGAGTAAGTCAACAATATACTAATCTCTCAAAGGATGCGTGGCATTTCCTCGCAGTTGGTGCCTGCCCCTTGTCGGCTGTTTCAACCGCTAATCGCTAGATCTAATGTCAGGGATGCGTATCAGCTAATTTGCAGAAGTCGCATGTTGGGGTAAGTATTGCTTTGCAATGAACACGGACACATACCCTGGATGAAGAAATCCGAGGGGACGAGGAGTGGATCCAGTCGTCATTGAAGCCGCCCAGCTCCTTGCACTCGGCGAGGATCTCCTCGAGATTCTTGGTGGCATCGGCAAAGCGATCCTTCAGAGTGGACGCCTTATTTCCGGCCGCCAGTCGCTGAACTTCCTCCGTCATGTCCGCCAACTGCTTGTTTTTCTCCAGAGAAGACAGCTTCTCCTCCTTCTGAAACATGTATAGTTGGACCAAGACAGCTGAACAAAACATACGTAGCAGTTGATCAAATGACTGATGAGGTCTTCTTTGGTATCGAAGTCTTTATTGGGAAACAAGTTCTCCATCGTGGAGAGAGTGTGGTCGGAAATCCTGACGGGGTACTTGGGAACAAAATCTGAAAAGTTTACCATTACGTTTATCTATCTATCTCTTTATCTCTCTTTCTTTCTCTCACCCTTTCTCCTACCCTTTCTCTCTTTCTCCTTCTCTCTCTCCCTCCCTCCCTCTCTCTCTCTCTCTCTCTCTCTCTCTCTCTCTCTCTCTCTCTCTTCTATACTTACCAGAAGCATCAGTTCCGCTCTCTTTGTCCTTGTTCTTCTTCGCCTAATCTTCTTCCTTCATCAGAGTTTCGGCGACCTTCTTGAGGGTCTCCTCCGTTCCTTGACTCTGTTTCTCTCCCTCTCCTCTCTCTTTGCTAGGAGGTGGTGCCGGCGGGTTTTCTTGGTCACCTAAAAGCATTGTGTAAATAAAGAGTAAAGCGAAGAAGGATGGAGATAGCGCTAGAGCTAGATGATAGAGATAGATATATTGACAGATTTATAGAGGACAGTCAACCAGAGGGAGGAAGAAGGCGATAGAGAGGAACAAGAGGTGCAAAAACTTACCCATTTCGAGAAAGTTTCCGCGGCGAACAGCTTCGAGCGGTGAAGGGAAGACAATGAGCCTCCCACCCGCTCTCCCCGCGGAAAGACTCCAAGTTTACATCGTTTTCAAATTTGAATATAACTAGTATTCAAATTACATTACGAATAGGTACGTCCACGTCAGCCTTCCCGTGGGAATTCCTTCCCCTTTACCCAGCTTGTCCGAAACTTTCTCGAGAGGGGTAGGTTTTTGCGCCTCTTCTTCCTCCCTCTGGTTGACCTTTCTCTATAAATCTGCCAATATGTCTATCTCTATCTCTGCCTCCTTCGCTTTACTCTTTATTTACATAATGCTTTTAGGTGACCAAGAAAACCCACCGGCACCACCTCCTAGCAAAGAGGGAGGAGAGGGAGAGAAACAGGGTCAAGGAACGGAGGAGACCCTCAAGAAGGTCGCCGAAACTCTGATGAAGGACGAAGACCAGGCAAAGAAGAACAAGGACAAAGAGGGCGGAACTGATGCTTCTGGTAAGTATAGAAGAGAGAGAGAGAGAGAAATGGTGAGAGAAAGAAAGAGAGATAAAGAGATAGATAGATAAACGTAATGGTAAACTTTTCAGATTTTGTTCCCAAGTACCCCGTCAGGATTTCCGACCACACTCTCTCCACGATGGAGAACTTGTTTCCCAATAAAGACTTCGATACCAAAGAAGACCTCATCAGTCATTTGATCAACTGCTACGTATGTTTTGTTCAGCTGGCTTGGTCCAACTATACACGTTTCAGAAGAAGGATCAGTTGACCTCTATGGAGAGAGACCAGCAGCTGGCGGAGATGACTGAAGAAGTCCAGCGACTGACGGCTGGAAACAAGACGTCCAATCTGAAGGATCGCTTTGCGAATGTCACCAAGAATCTCGGGGAGATCCTCGCCGAGTGCAAGGAGCTGGGCGGCTTCAATGACGACTGGATCCACTCCGCGTCCCCTCGGATTTCTTCATCTAGGGTATGTGTCCGTGTTCATTGCAAAGCAATACTTACCCCAACATGCGACTTCTGCAAATTAGCTGATACGCATCCCTGACATTAGATCTAGCGATTAGCGGTTGAAACAGCCGACAAGGGGCAGGCACCAACTGCGAGGAAATGCCACGCATCCTTTGAGAGATTAGCATATTGTTGACTTACTCGGTTTACTCAGGACCTTGCCGATTGCGCGCTGGTCCAATGGTCTCAGGCGCCTTTACAAATATGACCAGCGCAGTTTTTTTTTGCCACACAGTCGAGGCACACACACACACACACACACCCGGGCGAACATACTGCCGAAAAATAGGAAATCGGCGAGGTTTTCGCTAGGTATAGAGTGGATCGCGGAATGTAATTTAAGCCATAAACCGATTGTGTTGTTCAACCCAGGCAACATCGGTTTTAGTTGGTGGTTCTGGAGCGTATCGGCCGCATCGTCCTTGGCACGATGTACGGCTACGAGAGAAGCCACCTCAATCGGAAGGAGATTGAGGAGGTTGTGTGTCAGTTGAAGGAGGCCAACCACACATCCACCCATGAGACCACGGCTCTCCTGCTGACTACTGCCGATCCTGTCTTCTGGCCGCAGCTCCGGCAGATCATCATGGCCGGAGTGAGTAACTAAGATTACAGCTTCTAAACTAGAATCAGATCACCCTCGTCGGTAACCACGAGTGGTACGATCTGGCCCGAGGCTCCTGGATGTGTCCCGAGGTCGTGAGGAGTGTCCTGGCCAAGGGCATCGAAGACCACCTGGAAGACCGCGGAGAGTGGATCAGAGTAAGATTTTCACACCCACGTGTATAATTGGAGATTTAGGCGATGAAGGAGTGCATCCATCCGCTGGTGACGGACAAGAAGGCCAAGTGAATCGGCCTCCATTCGACTACTTGAAAGATGGGCGGGTGAAGAGTAGCGATACATGTGATTGTGAGATATATGAATAGCCACCCATTAAGACTTGTTTTTTGGGGGAGGGAGGGGTTGAGGAAACTTTGCTTTGTTGCGTACTCGCAGGTATAAACCAGACCATCAGAAACCTCAAAGGCGGTTCTTTTTTGTTTTTGGAAGTTTGGCTTGTTTAAAGCCTCGATTTTTAACATCAACATAGCAACACTAATTTGGTAACTAAAACATTCTGGGGTATTTTTAAAGGTTTTCGGCACTTTTCACAGGCCAATTCTCGTCCTTTCCTGATGTCAGTCGCATTTGCCCTACCTCAGGATCCATAACTTCTTCCTAACAGTTCTCCGAAATTTTGGGTCCATCCTGGGCCCCAATTCAGAATTCCTCTGAAAACGACAGTTTTTGACAAAGATACAAAAGTGGTGAAAACCACAATTTTAGAGGAAATACACTTTTTTTAAATCTCTTTAATAACAACAAAACAACAAGGTTAACTGGGAACAACGTGGCTACTTCTTGTGCTTCCTCCTGATGTGATCGGATAAGTTCGACTGCCGGGCGCTCTTGTGGTCGCAATCCGGGCAGGAATACTTCTTAATTCCCATGTGGACGCAAGCCTTGTGTCTTTCCAGGTGTTCTCTTCTTGAGAAGCACTGGTCACAGTCCGAGCATTCAAAAGGCTTCTCTCCTGTATGAGTGCGCATGTGTTTAGTCAGATCTCCAGAGGAAGCACTGCGGAAGTCACACAGGATGCATTCGAAGGACTTATCTCCCGTATGAGTGCGCATGTGAACCTTCAGAGATCCAGAAGAAGCACTGCGGTATGCACAGAGGGTGCATGCAAATGGCTTCTCTCCTGTGTGCGTGGTTTGGTGATACTTCAGAGCAGAGGCGTCCGTGTACTTCCTCTCACACGTGTCACACTCAAACGGGTGCTCTCCTGTGTGCTGGCGCATGTGGACCTTCAAGGTGCTGGCTTGGGTGAACTTTCTCTCGCAGGTAGGACATTGGAAGGGCTTCTCCCCCGAATGAATCCTGTGATGGGCACGGAGGGCGGCTGCATTCGGCCACGCTCCCTTGCAGACTCCGCAGGGCATGGGCTTCGGATGGGTCGTCATGTGCATCCTGAGCGCTTCGTCGGAATCACACTCCTCAGGACACTTATCCACGGGGCACATCTTCTTTTCGTTTGGATTCTGAAAACCAAAGTAAACCAATGGAATTCGAAGCGAATACCTCCGAATCATCGTCATATGCCGTTTGGTAAATTCCCTCTTCTTCATCTTCGTTTATTTCTCCCTTGACCATGGCTTGGTTCGTAAAGAAGTCATGTGCGTTGAACACCTGGTTATCAGACTAAAATAGAATTAATTTGAGGATTCAAAGGAAATACCAGGAGCTTAAAGGATGGAAGACTTCCGTGTCCAATCACGGCGGTTGGGAATGGCTCAGTCTCCTCCTAGAAACAAATTTTTATAAAAAATTGACATTGGTCACCTTGACTTCAGAATTCAGGCCTGGCTGAGTGGTGTAGTCGTTGTCTTCAATCGCAGGAGTCCACTTCCTCCTCTTCGCCTCCTTTAATTGATCATTTCATTGGAAAATATAAATTCTTACCGGATTTTTGTCAAAATCTGGCTTCTTCTTCTTCGTAGATGAGCCTCCATACCTCCAAATCTCTTCATCCTCCACTTCTTCCTTGATAACGGGAGAGTCAGCAATCTGAAATTCAGTTCACCTATCAAAAATTCATGAAATTCGAGGGAAAAAACTACTTAATTCCCATACCTCTTCCTTCCCAGGCCATTTTTCGTCCTTTCCCGCAGACAGTCGCGTCTGTCCTTCCTCAGAATCCATAACTTCTTCCTAAAACAAAGCGATTAAGGATAACCAGCCGCTTTCTACCTTGACAATATCGTTGGAAAACAGCTCCATTTCTCCGAAATGTGGGTCCATCCTTGGTTGTAACTCGGGATTTACCTGAAAAATTAGTAATTTTAAGCGATAATTTTGCTTTTTGCAACCAATCGGCTAATCTGCGTTTTTGAATATTGCACAGGGCAGAAATTGCTTTTTGACAGTCGACTGGCTCGAAGAAAACAACAGTTGGAGCTCTGATTTCGCCATCAATGGCTATAATAGTGGGGAGAAATAAGAACAAAATCAGCAAAGATGTGAAATTGGATCAAACCAAATGAAAATGAAGAAAACATATGGTAGACTGATTTAATATAAAAAACAGATAGAGACAGCATGAGCAATAGGAGAATGAGGCAGAACAATGGAAAAGGCCTAATACGGGTGCTTCCTCTTAATGTGCCTGACGAAGGTCGAGTGGTACGCAGTCTTGTATTCGCATTCCTTGCAGGCGTGCTTCTTCAGTCCCAGGTGGACGGCAGCCTTGTGTTCTTCCATATACTGCCTGAGTGAGAAGAATTGACCACAGTCGGTACATTCGAAGCGCTTCTGTACCGTATGTGTCCTCATGTGCCTCGCCTCTGTGCAATGATTAAGTAGATGGTCCTTCAGGTTGGAGGAGTCCTTGAAATTTCCCCCGCACATGTCGCATCCAAAAAGCAGTTCTTCTGTGTGCTGGCGTACGTGGACCTTCAAGTTCCCGGTTGTGGCGAACTTTCTGTAGCAAATGGCACACTGTTGGGCCTGCTTTCCGAAGTGGATCCTGTGATGTAGGCGGAGGGCATATGCACTCGGGCAAGTCTTCCTACACACACGACAGACGAGAGGGTGCGGATGAATCTTCATGTGCTTCTTGAGCCATTCGAAGGAAGAAGATTTCTCAGAGCATCCATCCACGGGACACATCGTCTCCATGTCTTCCTGCTTCTGAAATCAGAGTAAATCAATGGAATTTTAGGGAAATACCTCCGAATCATCCGTTTGGCCCTTCTCCTTATTTCCACTGACAGTATTCCTCGGATGGGGCTCCTGAAAATGGAAATTGCGCTCAATCTTTCGCAGTTCTTCTCCAATATTCTAATAATTCCAAATTTACCTCATAAGAATTTCCATCCAGACTCTCCAATTCCTCCTTGACGATGAATTCGTTTGTAAGAAAATCATGAGCATTAAACACGCGATTATCATACTGAAAATGGAATTAACGTTAAGGAAAAAAGATAGAATTGGCTACCTTGGCCTCAGCCTTTCGCTCCTTCTGACTCTTGTAGATGCTCGTTTCAACCCCAGACGCCAACTTCATCCTTTTCGGTTTCTTAAATTCACCGTTTTATTGAAGAAAATAAAGATTCTCACCGGATTCTCGAAATCCGCCTTCTCATTTGTAGAAAAGCATCCATATTTCCACATTTCTTCATCTTCCACCTCCGTCTTGACCAAGGAAGTGCCCTGAAAATTGCCTTTTTAAAAAAAATTGCCCTTTTTTTGCCTTTGCCTTTTCGTTAAGCTGTCAGAAATCTATGAACTTATTAAAAATACATTCACAGGGCAATTGTCGTTCTTTCCAGTTGTCAGCCGCATCTGCCCTTCTACAGAATCCATAACTTCCTTCTGAAATTACTGGATTAATGAGAAAAAGCCGCTTTTTACCTTGACAATATCGTTGGAAAACAGCTCCAGTTCTCCGAAATGTGGGTCCATCCTTGGTTGTAACTCGGGATTTACCTGAAAAGTTAGCAATTTTAAGCGAAAAAGTCACAAGAAATAAAAATTAAATAAAAATACGCGATTTTTGCGCAGTTCTACAATCTGTTTTTGCCCGATCGCTGCGGGACCTTTCACAGTCTGGGTGAACCTGTTAGTTGGCAAAATGGCATAAGTATGAACATCGTCGAACAAACTTGGTTGCCAAAAGCGCCTTTAAATTGCCAAAGATCAGGTCAAGCGGCCTTTGACCCATTCAGATTGCCGAGAGAGGAGTGACTGAACAAAACCGAAAGATTGGCAGAAGTGATTTCAAGTTAAAGCTGAGGAAATCGACCATTTAGTTAGTTAAGCCGTATTGTACGCCAAATTGCTCTAATAGTTTAGTCTCAAAGATAATGGGTGATTTCCCAGATTTAGACACAGATTCAGAAGTGGAGGTTGGATCGAGGGTGACATGGGTCGAAGCGGAGTTCACAGAAGGGTAAAAGTTAGGAAAGCGAGAAAGAACCAGTACAATTGAAGAAACGCATCGTAAACTTATTTAATGTCAACAAGAACAAAACAACAAAACGGGGATGACTCCTCATTCATGGGCCATTTGCCGTCTCTTCCAGTTATCGTCCGCATCTGTCCTTCGTCGGGATCTATGTCGTTTGAAAACAGTTCTTCGAAATTTAGATCCATCCAGGGCCCGGACTCAGAATTCCTCTGAAAACCACTGTCCCACATCCAACATAATGGGAACGGCATAAAAGTGGAGAAAACCACAGTTTGAGGAAGAAAAACACATTTTGCAGTTCTTTAATAGCAACAACATAACAAGATAAACCGGGAACAACGTAGCTACTTCTTGTGCTTGTCTAAGTCCGCCTTCTGCGCGCTCTTGTGGTTGCATTCCTTGCAGGGATACTTCTTAATTCCCTCGTGGACGGAAGCCATGTGATTGTTCAAGGTATCTTTTCGTGACAAGATCTTGCCACACTTGGTACATTCGAAGGACTTCTTGTTGTTGTGTACTTCCTGTATGTGCATGAGCACAAGTTCATCGCTACCAGCCCTGTAGTCGCAGGTGATACACTTCTTCTCGACGTTGTCATCTGCCGTCCGATCCATGCCTCCCTGCTCCTTAGCCTCCTCCTAGAAACAAGCTATTACAGAAAATTTGAAAATTGGTCACCTTAACTTCAGCATTCAGGCCTTGTTGGGTGGTGTAGTCTTCACACGCAGGAGTCCACTTCCTCCTCTTCGCCTCCTTTAATTGACCGTTACCTTAAAAATATAGATTCTCACCGGATTTTCGCCAGAATCGGCCTTTTTCTTTGTAGGAAAACCTCCATATCTCCTCCACATCTCCTCATCTTCCACTTCTCCTTTAATCACGGAACAGCCAGCAGCCTGAAAATTTCGATTTAAAACCTTGCATTTTTCAAAAATCATCGAGTTTGAAAAGAAAACATTATATTCCCTTACCTCCTCCTCTCCATCTTCGTTGAGCTCTTCTTTGCCGGTGACTTCGTTTGTAAATACGCTATGAGCGTTAAACGCCTGAAAATGAAATAAATTTGAGAATTCAAAGGAAATACCTCGAGTTTAGGAAATGGAAGACTTCCGCCTGCCTGGGAAGATGTCGGTGGCACGGCTTGTCCAATCACGACCGGAAATGGCTCAGCCTCCTCCTAGAAACAAGCTATTACAGAAATTTTCAATTTGTCACCTTGATTTCAGCATTCAGGCCTTGCTGGGTGATGTAGTTGTTGTCTTCAATCGCAGGATTCAACGTTCTCCTAGCCACCTTTAATTTATAGTTTTAATCAAGAAAAAAAGATTCTCACTGAGTTTTCGCCAGAATCTGCCTTCTTCTTCGTAGACCAGCCTCCATACCTCCACGTTTCATCATCTTCGACTTCTTCCTTGATCATGGGACAGTTAGAAGTCTGAAAAGTGTATTTCAAAGGTTTTCGTTATCTCAAAATCATGAAATGCCAGAACAAAAACTATTTAATTCCCTTACCTCCTCCTTGACAGGCCTTAGGTCGTCTCTTTCAGCTGGTAGTCGCATCTGTCCCTCCTCGGGATCCATAATTTCCTCCTGAAATCAATCGATTAATGAGAACCAGCCGCTTTTTACTTTGACGATATCCTTGGAAAATTGCTGTCCTAGATTTGGGTCCATCCTGGGTTTACAACTCGGAATTTACCTGAAACAGTTGCATTTCTCAAATAATAACACGACATGACCAAAACAACTCAAAAACAAGATTTTAAACAAGTTTCTATGGAAATTTTAAGAGATTTTTTTTTTTCTGAAAAAGGCTTATTAAATAAATCAGGAATAGACGTTGTTTGGGGTGAAGCCAAAAAAAACCAAGGAAGTGAGTTTTACTGAAGCGATCAATTTCGCTTTTTGCCACCAGCCGGCTGACTTTCGAAATTCGAATAAAGCGCGCGGACAGAAACTGTTTGTTGACAACCAGCTGGTTCTAAAAAAAAGCAGTTGGCGTTCAAGTTTTCTGCGAAAAAAAAACAATCTTAACAAGGGAACTATGGCAAAAATAACGAATGAGTCAATCACGAAAATAAAGCAGCATATGAAAATGTTGGAATGTTGGCGCCAAACACCCTCGGGTCCTGAGGGGAATGGCGCCAACATTGCATATTTGAATTTGGACCGAAAATATTTATTTAATTTTATTGGTTATTTAAACTATTTACAAAGTGTTTTTGTAAACATCTCAATAAAAACACCAAATAATCGAAAATTCGCAATTTAAAATAGGAAAAATCTCCAATTTGCTATATTGAAGGAGTATGTGATTTCGGCTTGGTTTTCACTGAAAGTAGCATTCAAAATATGAAAAGAGAAAACTTGAGATCAATTTTAATGCACACTTTATATTGGTAACACATTTCATAGCGCTTTTCGCAATTTCACGTCAAGCAATACATTTAAAAAAAAAAATTGGCGTTGAACAATATGAATTACTTGTAATTCTCAGTTTAAAAAAAGTGAAAATAAATAAACAAAAATACTATATAATCTATTTTAAAACAAATATTTTCAAATTATTTAATTTCCCGCCAAGTCGTCCAGGGCCCTGGATGTTTGCCACCCCTGGTTTAATGATCTACTTTTAGCCAATCGCTGCGGGACCTGATACAATCCATATGCGCACAGAACACCCAAGTTTCGTTTGTCTGGAGGAGGAAATCGACTGAAAAACACGATTTTAGCACAGTTGTCATAGCAATTTTTCAGAATTTCACTGGTTTTATCTTTGGCTTCTCAGGAATTCTGAGGAGTTGTATTGATAATTGGAAAACTAATGTAAAAGAAAAGCTTAGAGATATACAATTAGCCTATAACAAGTGATAAATCTACTTCGAGACTGTCCACCATTGAAACTGAATAAACAATCTTGTATTCTGATTTAATACAAACAACAACAGACAAGCGAGGGCGACAAAGAGGGAATGAGGTGGAACAACGGAATTGAATTAGATCTCGTGCTGCTTCTTCATGTGCCTGGATAAATGGGAGCTGTACGCAGTCTTGAAATTGCATTCCGTGCAGGAATGCTTCCTGAGTCCCGCGTGGACGGCTGCCTCGTGTCTTTCCAGGTGGGCCTTTCGTGAGAAGGAGCGATCACACTCGGTGCATTCGAAGGGCTTCTCTCCTGTATGAGTGCGCATGTGAGCTGTCAGAGATCCAGAAGAAGCACTGCGGTAGGAGCAGAGGGTGCAAGGGAAGGCCTTCTCTCCTGTGTGCGTGGTTTTGTGGTACCTCAGAGCAGAGGCGTCCGCGAACTTCCTTTCACATTTATCACATCCAAAAGGCCGGTCGCCGGTGTGTTGGCGAATGTGTGTCTTCAAGCCGCTGGCTTGGGTGAACCTTTTCTCGCAGGTAGGACATTTAAATGGCCTAACACCCGAGTGACTCCTGTGATGGAAACGGAGTCGAGATGGCGTCGGCCACTGCTTCTCGCATTGTCCGCAGAGCAGCGGTTTCGAATGAGTCTTCATGTGCTTCACCAGGTCTTCGTAAGAATCGCACTTCTCAGAGCAGCCATCTACGAGGCACAGCTTTTCCTTTTCGCCCTGCGTAGGAAAAATAAAGTAAACGAATTCAAGCCAATTACCTCCGAGTCATCGTCATCTGCCGTCTGATCCATGTCCTCGTCCTCTTCCTCTTCTTCATCTTCGTTGTGTTCTTCTTTGAGCATGGCTTCGTTAGTAAAGAAGTCATGGGCATTAAAGACGCGGTTATCAGACTGAAAATAGAGTTATTTTACACATTTTAATCGTGTTTGGTTAATAATTCAACAACTAATAACAGTAAAAATGATAAATACCTCGTGTTTGGAGAATAGAAGACTGTAGCCTGTCTGGGCTCCTTGTCCAACCTCTGCAGGAAACGAGTCGGCTTCCTGCTTGAAAAAAAGATTATTGAGAAATTCCACAATTGGCTACCTTACCTTGACTTCAGCGTTTAGCTCCTTCTGGGTCACGTAACTGTTGTCTTCCATCACAGAAGCCAATTTCCTCTTCTTCGCCTCCTTGAATTCAAAATTTAATTGGAAAATATAGAGTCTCACCGCATTTTCGTCAAAATCTGGCTTCTTCTTCGTAGGAAAGCCTCCATATCTCCACTTCTCTCCATCTTCCATTTCTTCCTTGACCAAGAGAGATTCAGAAGTCTGAAAGCTGCATATTATGCCGCTCGCCTATATAAAATATCATCAATCCCAGAAACAAGCCATTCAATTTCCCTCCTTGTCGGGAAAAATTACCGCAGATAGTAGCCGATTTTTTCCGAAGATTAGCCCGTGTGAGAAAGGGAATACAAGTGAATGACCCACTTCCCGAGGGTAATTATCCCATGACTCCTCCTTCTTCACTTCCTCTTTGACCTCGGCGAAAAGCGGCTCCTCCATTTCTGGCAGAAGCCACTGCTTCCGGTTTAATCTGAATTAGGCCAACACTGGGGAAAATTAAGGAAATATCTTGAAAAAAATTCATATTATTTAATTATAAATATAAATACAATTTATGCGCAGTTCAACAAGATGAATTTACCCAATCGTTGTGGGACCTTTCATGATCAGCATGGGCGCACAAATGTTGGGTTTCGTTTGATTGTAGGACCAAATCACCTTAAAAACAAGCTCTTAACAATACTTGGACACGGTACAAATGGAACGTCAAAAAGAGACGTCCTACAAAGCGGTTCAGCCCCTAGAACTAGGCCTCGCACCAGCCGTTCCCCACCCTTCCTCCAAATACAACAACAAAGTGCCCTGGTATGATTTCATCGAGAGTCTTTCTGTGCACTCGAGACTCTGGTCACCCATGTTGAAAAAATAAGCAAAAATGTGAAATTGGATCAAACCAATTGAAACTGAAGAAACAACATTGTATTCTGATTTAATGGAAACAACAACAGACGGAAAAAAGGTCAAAACGGGAATGAGGTGGAACAACGGAATTGAATTAGATCTCGTGCTGCTTCTTCATGTGCCTGGATAAATGGGAGCTGTACGCAGTCTTGTATTCACATTCCGTGCAGGAGTGCTTCTTGAGTCCCGCGTGGATGGCTGCCTCGTGTCTTTCCAGGTGGGCCTTTCGTGAGAAGCAGCTGTCACAGATGGAACATCGGAAGAGCTTCTGTCCCGTATGCGTGAGAATGTGATTGGTGAGATTGGTTGAGCAAGCACATCGGTAGGAGCAGTAGGTGCAGGCGAAGGCCTTCTCTTCGAAATGCGTGTTTCGGTGGTACTTCAAAGTGTTTGAGCTCTTGAATTTCTTGTCACAAATGTCGCATCCAAAAGGCAGATCCCCTGTGTGCTGGCGAAAGTGAATCTTCAAGGAGCCGGCTTGGGCGAACTTTCTCTCGCAGAAGGAACAAACGAAGGGCTTGTCCCCAGAGTGGACCCTGTGGTGGATACGGAGGGCGGATGCAGTCGGCCAAGTCTTCCTACAGACCGCACAGAGAGGGCGCGGATGAGAGAGCATGTGGGCCATGAGCTCTTCTTCAGAATCACACTTCTCATGACATCCGTCAACGGGGCAGCCCTTCTCCCTCTCTTTCTGATTCTAAAAACAAAGTAAACCTATGCAATTGCAGACAACTACCTCCAAATGGTCGTCATCAGCCTTCGTTTGATCTTCGTTGACTGAAGGGTCGCATGGAAGGGGCTCCTGTAAAAAGTTGGCTCATATTCCACTCCTTTCCCTTCTCCATATTCTAACATTTCTAAATTTACCTCCATTTCTTCCCTGAGAATCGCTTCGTTTGTATGAATCTCATGGGCATTGAACGCGCGATTATCAGACTGAAAAACGTAGTTAATGTAAAATTCGAAACGAAAATACCTCGACGTTAGAAAATGTAAGACTGCCGCTTGATTGGCCAAATTTCGGTGTCACGGTTTGTCCAATCACGGCGGGAAATGAATCAGCCTCCTCCTAGAAACGTTTAAAAAAGAAATTCAGCAATTGGTTACCTTGACTCCAGCATTCAGTCGCTGCTGGGTGGTGCAGATGCTAGATTCCATCGCAGGAGTCAACTTCCTCCTTTTTGGCTCCTTCAATTCAACTTTTCATTGAAAATAATCTGGCTTCTTCTTCGTAGAAAAACCTCCATACTTCCACATCCCTTCGTCTTCCAATTCTTCCTTGATTACGGGAGAGGCAGAAGCCTAAAGAAAGAAAGAAAAATGAAATTTAACACCGTTAAATACAAAAACGTTGGTGAATTTGTCAATTCTCACCTCCTCATTCACGGGCCAATTGTCGTCTTTTCCAGCTGTCAGCCGCATCTGTCCATCTTCGGGATCCATAACTTCCTCCTGAAATCAATCGATAAATGAGAACCAGTCACCAGCTGCCTTCACTTTGACTATGTCGTTTGAAAAGAGTTCTCCGAAATTTGAGTCCATTCTGGGCCTGAACTCAGAATTCCTCTGAAAACAGCAGTTTCCACATCCAGTGAAATGACAAAGACAGAAAAGTGGAGAAAACCTCAATTTGAGGAAGAAAACACATTTTGCATTTCTTTAATAACAACCCAAACAACAAGGTTAACATGGACAACGTAGCTATACATTTTATGCGGAGTTCGACAAACTAGATTTGCCCCAATCGTTGTGGGACCTTTCAAAATATGACCTAAAGATGAGATGCCACAATGAAAGCCCCTTTTGGGGTGCTAACCCAAGGTTCAAGCGGCCTATGGCTGCAACAAGCGGCCCTTGGTTGCCAAAAAAGTGGTCCAACCGGCTGTGGGTTGGCAAAACCCACATAAAACCCGGTAATTTCTATAGAATCCGATAAACCAAGATTGAACCCTCTGGGAACCCAGAGGTAAAGCAGAGGTAAAAGTGGTGCTGAGACCCATTTGTAAAGAAACAAACATTGGAGATTACTTTAATATCATCAACAAGTGAAAACGACAACAAAACAAAATGAACTACCAATGAAATCAAAAGAATCTATTTCTTGTGCATCTTCTTAAAGTGTCTGGTTATGTCCCAGCGGCAAGCGCCCTTGAAATCACATTCCAGGCAGGCATACTTCTTTAGTCCCAGGTGGATGACATCCATGTGTTTTTCCAGGTGCGGCTTCTGTGAGAAGCACTGGCCACAGTCGGTGCATTCGAAGGGCTTCTCTCCTGTATGCGTGCGCATATGGGTAGTCAGATTTCGAGCAGACGCACTGCGGTAGGAGCAGAGGGTGCAAGGGAAAGCCTTCTCTCCTGTGTGCAGGGTTTGGTGGTACTTGAGAGAGGTGGAGTCCGCGAATTTCCTCTCACACTGGTCACATTCAAAGGGCAGATCTCCCGTGTGTTGGCGAATGTGTGTCTTCAAGACACTGGCTTGGGTGAAGCTTTTCTCGCAGGTAGGACATTTAAATGGCCTAACACCCGAGTGACTCCTGTGATGGGCACGGAGTCGATATGGCGTCGGCCACTGCTTCTTGCACTGTCCGTAGAGCAGCGGTTTCGGGTGAGTCTTCATGTGCCTCACCAGGTCTTCGTAAGAATCGCACTTCTCAGAACACCCAGCAACAAGGCACATCTTCTCCTGTTCGTCTGAATTCTGAAACCCAGAGTAAACCTATGGAATTCGAGACAAATACCTCCGATTCCTTGTCATCTGCCGTCTGAACCATGCCGTCTCCCTCCTTCTCCTCTTCATCTTCGCTGAGTTCTCCCTTGACGATGGCTTGGTTCGTAAAGAATTCGTGGGCGGTGAACACCTGGTTATCCGACTAAAATGGAGTGATACGAATTAGAAAGAAACTACCTCGGTTTTAGCGAATGGATGGTCAGAACTGGAAGACGAAGCCCAATTTCTCTTCCTCGACGCCTAAAATTCATCCTTCCCCTTGAAACAACGTCTGATTACCGTATTCTCACGATATTCCGACTTCTTCCTCGCAGAATAGCCTCCAGATCCAAACGGCGGTCCATCATCGACTTCTTCTTTAACCACGATAGCGTCATCCATCTGAAAATGGCCTTTATTCTCGAAATGCACTCCCTTGCCTCCTCCTTGACGTCTTTTCCAGGTGCCAGTCGCGTCCCACCCAATTCTTCTTTGGGAAGATCCATCAGATTGTCCAAAACTTGGCGATCGGGCTAAATTTACTATTATGTTACTAAAACCGTGCCAATCGTTACCTTCTCTTCATACTGAAACAATGGGTCATCCGATGGTCCCAGTTGCACGGCGTGTCCATCTCTAGCGTCTTCAGGATCCATGACTTCGTCCTAAAATCAATCAATTAAAGAAAAACACTCGTTAATTACCTTCACTATGACATCCTTGGAGAACAACGCCTGTTCTTCATAAGTCGAATCCATCTTGGTTCGAACCCAGAATTGATCTGAAAAGTTAGCAAATGATGATCAAAAGTAGTTGACAAAAGTAGAGAATTGGGATAAACCAATTCGAATTGAAGAATAAACATCATCGCCTGATTTATGACAACAACAAATAGAAACAAAGGGAGAACAATTGAGATCAATTAGAGCTTGTGCATCTTCTTGATGTGCCTGCGTAAGTATGATCTATCCGCGGCCCTGAAGTCACAATCCGGACACGAATGCTACAGTCCCAGGTGGATGGCATCCTTGTGTCTTTCCAGTACGGCCTTTAGTCCAAAGCAGCTGCCACAATCGGAGCATTCGAATGGCTTCTCGCCCGTATGCGAACTATGACATCCTTGGAGAACAACGCCTGTTCTTCATAAGTCGAATCCATCTTGGTTCGAACCCAGAATTGATCTGAAAAGTTAGCAAATGATGACCAAAAGTAGTTGACAAAAGTAGAGAATTGGGATAAACCAATTCAAAATGAGAAAAAACATCATAAACTGATTTATGACAACAACAAATAGAAACACAGCGGAAGGAATGAGGGAGAGCAATTGGGATGAATTAGATCTTGTGCTGCGTCTCTACGTGTCAGGTTAATCCCGCCCGGCGAGCGGTCTTGTAGACACATTCCTTGCAGGAATACTTCTTCAGTCCCAAGTGCACGGTAGCCTTGTGTATGTCCATGTGGTCCTTTCGTGAGAAGCATTTGTCACAGTCGGAGCACTTGAATGGCTTCTCTTTGGAATGCGTACGCATGTGTTTAGTCAGATGTCCAGAACAGGCACAGCGGTAGTCACAGAGGGAACACGCAAAGTCCTTCTCTCCTGTAGGCGTGGTTTTGTGGTGCTTCAGAGAGGAGTGGTGAGTGAACTTCTTCCCGCAGATATCGCATCCGAACGGCTTTTCCCCCGTGTGTTGGCGAATGTGAACCTTCAGGTCGCCGGCTTGGGTGAACTTTCTCTCGCAAGTAGGGCATTTGAAGGGTTTGTCTCCCGAATGAATCCTGTAGTGTTGACGGAGGGCGGCTGGACTCGGCCACAGTCTCTTGCAGACTCCACAGGACATGGGCTTCGGATGCATTAGCATGTGTTTCTTGAGATCTTCTTCGGAAGAAGACTTCTCAGAGCACCCACCCACGGGACACACCTTCCTCATGTCCTTCTGCTTCTGAAAAGCTAATTTAGCCAATTGAATTCGAAGCAAAATACCTCCGTGTCGTCATCATCTGTCGTTTGATGAGTGCCTTCGCCATCTTGCTCCTCTTCATCTTCGTTGAGTGACGTGTCGCATGGATGAGGCTTCTGAAAAATGGAAATAGCCTTTAAGTAAACATAAGGACTACCCACCGTTAGACCAGCGCCATCCTCCCTTTTCTCCTTCTCCTCCCCGCTGCGAGAGGCGAACTTACGACGGGGCTTCTGAAAACAATTAAACAAGATCAAAACAAAACAAGATTTTCAGCAAATATCCCAAAAAGACAGCAGAATCGAAGCCCACCTGTGTCCATTCTTCGTCGTCATCTGATCCCTCCTCTTGGCTCTCTTCGGAAGACTCCTCATCGCTGATCTCCATTGAGTACTTGGCCTTCTTGTTCACATGGCGAACGCTCCTTCTCCTCCCAGCTTCCTAAACAAACAAGGTTTTAGTGCAACAGACAAATTATTAGCTAAATAAACCTACAGAATTCTATTTTTACACCAATTTAACCGAAAATGAAGTAAACCTAACCTCGTTCGTCTCCACTCCGCCCTGTCCATTGGAATCGTCGACCAATCCACTTTCCTCCTCAATTTCTTCCTAAAAACAGGCAGAAATATAGAAAATAAAGCCAAATTACCTTTACTTCTCTTGTAATTTGCTCATTTCCTATTGCCGCGGCGTCTCCACCCTCGGAATAATCGATTTCTTCGTCCTGAATTTAATTTAAAGGAATTAAATCAATAAATTACCTTGGGTGCTATGTTAGTTGGGGGGGCCCAAAAAAAATTTTACTGGGGTGGGTCATTTGTGGAGAAAATACATTGTGGGTTGCTGGAAATTTGAAATTACTTTAATTATGTTTTTTTTAATGCATTTTATTTTTTTTAAATCTAAAGTTTTTTTTATTTAATTTTTTTTCAATGTTTTCAATTGTCTAAAGGAAGAGAAGTAATTCGAGCGACATAAGCGCCATGATTCTGGAAACATACTCCCAGAAAGCTTTGGCAGGCAGGGCGACGACCTGCCTTCCAGATGAGGCCTCGGTCTGCCATCCATGCATCAAAGTCATCGTTGTTCATGCTGGCAAAGAATCTAATATTTTCAGTAAAACAAGAGACTCGACATATTATTTTTTTTTACAAAACTGAAGGGTAGGGTCAAGAGCATTCAGAAATAGTCACGCATAACGTACCCTCTACCTAAAAGTCTAACAAAATTTAGCTCTAGGTTACCCATGGTGAAATATTCTAATTGATCCCCGCGCCCATATTTTCATGTACTTGCCCACGGTGTGTCCCACCCATTGGTGTGGCGCAGTAGCAGAGCACTGCGCCGCGTTGTTGGCGCACGGCCAAAAAATTCAAAAATACCACAAAAAGCGTGACAATTAACAACCGGCAAACTTGAATTTTTGAATTAGCCAACTTTTTTTACTAAATTTTCAGCTCGTACTTTCAGCTCGACTTTTCGTTGGCGCAATGCCAACGACGAGTGCTACTGCGCCTCGGGACACAGTATGTTGCCTGCTAGACTATTACCAAAACATTGAAAAAAAAAGAAAAAAAACTTAAATTCAAAAATTTAAAAAAAAATTTAATTCCAAAAAAATTAAAATGAACTTAAAAAATTTAAAAAAAAATATAATTAAAAAGTAATTTCAAATTTCCAGCAACCCACAATGAATTTTCTCCACAAATGACCCACCCCAGTAAAAAACATTTTTGGCCCCCCCCCCCCCCCCAACTAATATAGCACCTTACCTTGATTTCCACTTTAATCGAGCACATCTTGGCGAATGAGGCCAATCCTTCGTAAGTAGAGTCCAATTTGAATAGAATCTTGGAATCCCTCTGAAAATGACATTTTCTGTGGAAATTAAGTGGAAATACCAGACAGTCGACCACTGTGGATGGGTCACTCGTCGGAGGGAAATACATCAGAATAAAGGTCTTAAAATAGCTATTTTTAATTAAAATTTAAAAAAAATACCTTTTCTTCGTTGTGGAACAACGGGGGATACCCGGGGATGTGTCCTTCCCATGGAATCGGCTCTTGGCCTCCGCTCTCCGGAAAAGTGGAGCAGTTTTTGGCAAATGGGGCCAGGCCCTCGAAGGAAGAGTGGACTTTGAAGAGAATGCCAGAACTCGTCTAAAATAGGGTTTTAAAGGGAAAATAAAAGAAATACCAGGCAATCTACGACTGCAGATGGATCCTTCGAAGATGGAAAACACATCAGAAGATACGTCATCCTGGAAATTGATGTAGAAGGAAAATGGAATATGTGAAGGCAAAACCCGAATAAAAGCGGCTTCAAAATGCAATTAATTAAATGTCAAGGTTATTTCGCCTATTTTGCACCCTCTTTACGAAAATACGGAGATAATGACATATTTAAAAGCGAGAAATCAGTTACTTAACGAACAGTCCGAATAAAATATACAAAGTTTTAGGGGAAAAACAATTATTAATAGAAAACTTTAAATTACGTAGTTTTCAATGATCGGAACCCAGTCAGTTTGAACTATTTAAACAATTTTACGTCTGTAACATCATTTACGCCTTATTGGCGGCTGCCAATAAAAGAAAGATGTTTACTGCCACATGGCTGGTAGGAACACCGTCACCGGAATATCGATTTTCCGGAATATTCTGTTATTTCCAACTTTTATTCATAAGAACCGTGCTTCTGAAGAAACTCAACCACTGACAGTTCAATTCACGTGAAAATGGCAGAATCACCAAAGAGAAGGTAGCCAAAGGTTTAAAAACCACAATCACCAGAAAAAAAAGGTAGAAACTCTTGTTTTATCATCGAACAACAACATGGGAAAATGACAACAAAATCAACAAATGAGGTAGAACAACCGAAATGACCTATATGTGGTGATTATGTGGCTGGAAAGGGCCCAGCTGTCTTGTAATCTTCCTTAGATTCCGAGAAGGGATCTACTTCTGGTGCATTCTCTTCATATGGATGGACAAGTGCGACTTATTCGCGGTCTTGTATTCACACTCCGGACAGGAATGCTTCTTCAGTCCCAGATGGATGGCATCCTTGTGTCTTTTCAGGTCGGCCTTCAGTCCAAAGCAGCTGCCACAATCGGAGCATTCGAATGGCTTCTCGCCCGTATGCGAACTCATGTGTACAGTCAGATTTCCAGCGGAAGCCGAGCGGTAGTCACAGAGGGAGCAGGCGAACATAGTCTCTTGGCTATGCATACGTCGGTGGTAGTCCAAAGGGGTCGCGTTCTTGAACTTCTTTCCACAAATCTTGCATTCATACGGGTGCTCATCTGTGTGCTGCCGCATGTGAGTCTTCAAGTTACCGGCCACGGAAAACCCTCTCTCGCAGGTGGGACATTGGAAGGGTTTCACTCCCAAATGAAACATGTAGTGACGACGGAGTATGCCTGGTTTAGGGCACTGTCTCTTGCAGACTCGGCAGATCAAGGGCTTCGGATGGGTAAGCATGTGCTTCTTCAGGTCTTCGTCAGAATCACACTTGTCCTGGCATCCATCAACTGGGCACTTCTTCTTCTTCTCAACACTCTGAAACACATCTGGATTACATAAAAAAGCAAGGTACCTCCGAGTCGTCTTCATGTGCCGCTTCCTGCATGGCTTCGCCCGCCTCTTCCTGATTTCCAATGACAGCCTCCCTCGAATGGGGCTCCTGAAAATGAGGAATGGGCTCAATATTCAACTCCGCAGTTGTTTTTCTTCTCCATTATTCTAATATTTCCAAATTTACCTCATCAGTACTCCCATCAGAACCATCCCCTTCTCCCTTGGCGACGGTTTCGTTGGCAAAGACGTCATGGGCGTTGAATACCTGGTTATCGGACTGAAAAACAGCAATTTTAGACTTTGGAGACTGAAATACCTCGAGCTTTGCAAATGGAAGACTTCCACCTGCCTGGGCAAATGCCGTTGCCATGGCTTGTCCGAATACGGTGGGAAATGAGTGAGCCTCCTCCTGGAAACAGAATATTACATAAAATGTACATTAGTCACCTTGACTTCAATTTTCAGCTCCTTCTGGGTGTCGTAGTTGTTCTCTTCCATCGCAGAAGCCAACTTCATCCTCTTCGCCTCCTTTAATTCAAAATTCAATTGGAAATCTAGATTCTCACCGGATGTTCGTCAGAATATGGCTTCTTCTTCGTAGAACAGCCTCCATGTTTCCACATCTCTCCATCTTCCACTTCGACCTTGACCATGGGAGCGACATCGGTCTGAAAAATCAGCTTTTGTATTATCCAAAATTCCCAAAATAGAAGCTTTGTTTAATTTTACATTGAAAAACTCCCACCTCCTTGACGGGACATCCGTCGTCCTTTCCAGCAGCCAGCCGCATCTGCCCTTCCTGAGATTCAACGACTTCCCTCTAAAACAATCAATTAGTGAGAACCAGCCGCTGCTTATTTACCTTCACTATATCATTAGAGAGCAGTTCCGCCAAATTTGAATCCATTCTGTGCCAGAACCCAGAATTATTCTGAAATGGAATATTCTAAGTAAATCTCAAACTTTAAATGAGGTAACTAAGATGGTTTGAAACATTACAAGATAAATTATGCCAAAACTAATATAAAAACATTTTAATTACAAAAAAAGGTTCCTGAATGTGAGCTTTTTGGCCAATCATTGCGAGATCTTTCACAGTGGCTTCCAAAAAAGCGGTATCCGCCTAGTGTGAGGCCCTAACCCAACAACTTCTAATAGCTTCTTCTTGTAGCTCAGCCCACGTGAACATGACAGAATCACAAAATAGAAGGTAGTCAAAGGTATAAAAACCACAATCACCAATAAACAGACACCATAAAATATGCTTTATCATCGAACAAGTGGGAAAACGACAACAAAATCAACAGAAAGAGGATGAGGTGGAACAATTGAGATAACCTATTTCTTGTGTTTCCTCTTGATGTGGTTGAGGAAATGCGTGCTGTACGCCGTCTTGAAATCACATTCCTTGCAGGAATACTTCTTAATCCCCATGTGCACGGCAGCCTTGTGTTTTAGCATGCTCCGCTTCAGTGCGAAGCATTGGCCACAGTCGGTGCATTCGAAGGGCTTCTCTCCTGTATGCGTACTCATGTGCGCGGTCAAATGGCTTGAGGAAGCACTGCGGTAGGTACAGAGGGTGCAGGCGAGCATGGTCTCTTCGTCGTGTGAGCGTCGGTGGTAGTCCAGAGAGGAGCGGTTTGCATACTTCTTGTCACACATGTCACACTCGAATGGCCGTTCCCCTGTGTGCTGACGAATGTGAATCTTCAAATGCGAGGAACGGGTGAACACATTTCCGCAGGTGGGACATTGGAACGGCTTGGCTCCCGAATGGACAGTGTGGTGGCGACGGAGTTGGGCTGGACTAGTCCACGGTCTCTGGCAGACTCTGCAGAGCAGGGGCTTCGGATGACGCCTCATGTGTTTCCAGAGTGCTTCTTCGGAAGAGGACTTCTCAGAGCACCCATCCACGGGACACATCTTCTCCTCATCTTCCTGTTTCTGAAATCAAAGTAAACCAATGGAATTTTAGGGAAATATTGGTCTAATAATTCTAAATTTACCTCAGTACTTCCATCAGAAGCAGCCTGACTCTCCGCTTCTTCCTTGGCGATGGCTTCGTTGGTAACGAAGTCATGGGCGTTGAATACCTGGTTATCGGACTGAAAATGGAATTAAAGTTAGATTAGATACAAAAATACCTCAATTTCAGCCAATGGAAGACTGCCCCCTGACCCAGCTTCCTCCTCCACTTCTTCCTCGGTCTGCTTCGTGAAGAAATCATGAGCGTTGAACACGCAGTTATCAGGCAGAGGAAGTGAGTGGGCTCCCTCCTACGAAGAAGTAATTAGAGAAATTCCACGAATGGACTTACCTTGACTTCAGCTTTTAGCTCCTTCTGGGTGACGTAACTGTTGGCTTCCATGGCAGGAGTAAACTTCTTCCTCTTCGGCTCCTTAAATTCAACTTTTCATTGAAAATAGTTATTTTCACCGGATTTCCATCAAAATCTGACTTCTTCTTCGTAGAGCAGCCTCCATATCTCCAGATTTCTCCATCTTCCATTTCTTCCTTGACCAAGAGATTCAGAAGTCTGAAAATCACATTTTCATTATTTTTAATCCCAAAAATTAGGCAACTGTTTCCAAAAAGGCATAATACTTCAAATATTCCCTCACCTCCTCCTTCACGGGCCATTTCTCGTCTTGGCCCGCAGCCAGCCGCTTTTGTTCCTCCTCTGGATCCATAACTTCCTCCTAAAATCAATCAATTAATTAAAACCAGCCGCTGCTTTTTACTTTTACAACATCGGAGGAGAAGAGCGGTTCGTCGAACGCCGAATACATTTTGTCCCTAAAATTAGAATTGATTTTAAAAGAAGAAGCAGAAATGTGAAAGGATTTTAAAAACCTTTTGCCAATCAAAGGCCGCTTGGGCCGCTGCGATGCCTAGTTTCTTTTGGGAAACGTTAAATCAATACCCAAGGACATAAATCCACAGCACTGTTTTACAGCATCCAGTCTTAGTTGAAAATAGCACCCCAAATTTGCATAAAGCACCTCTAAAAAGTGCTTTTTAGAGCAATTTTGAGGCCAATAGCACCTCCCACGGTGGTTTCAAACCGTACCTGTCAAACATTGATCCACAGAAATACGTGGGGAACACGTCTCATTTGCATGTAAGAGGGAAATCAACTCAAAGACCCCACTTTTCCTGGAGTTTTTTTCTTCGAAAATCAGCAGTTTGGATTGCGTTTTAAAGGTACGGAAATGAAATTAATGCAGATAAGACATTGGACCAAACAATTGAAATAGAAGAAAAACACATGGTGGACTGACTTAATGACAGCAACAGATGGACTGGAGACGAAATGAATCCATTTGTAGTTTCCCCCCTCTGCTCCGCATTCATAAACCCCATTCTTAATCTCCTTCATGAAAAGACAATGGAAAAACAGAATCCTCGTTTATTAATCACCCGATATAACAGGAACCAACAACAATAGATGGATCAATGATCCGTACAATAAACTGCATATGGGGATTCAGGAACAACAGGGGTGGGGGAACAACAACGAGTGGGTCGACTATGAATCGCGGGAACAAGGTGGACCGAGGATTACGAGAGGTAGTCGAAGAAGGCTTTGGTGTCGGCCGCGATCCAGCCGGGGGTGGGACGCCTGCCGACGTCGACTGTCAGCATCCTCTTCAGGGTGGACTTCAGTTGGTTGCTGGTTAGGCCACCGGCGGCCAGGACATCGTAGATGTCGTACTGCAAGAGAGAGAGAATGAGACTATGAAAGAGGGAGAGAGATCCTTACCGGGTCGATGCGGCAGCGGTAGCGATGAGAGAGGGTGGAGGGGAAGTGGGGCACATGGCGGAACTCTCGGAATCTGTAAGAGAATATCAATTGTTGGAGACCACGGGGCGCTTTTTCTGGTGAGCTCAGACCGCTCTATCCTTATTCTGCTGCCTCCTTACCGGCTGTCCCCCTTCATGTAGCTGGGGATACGGTCGAAGAGCCTCTCCATCTCTCCCAGGAGGGCCGCACTCTGCTCCATGTCGTTCATGTCCCTGCAGTCGACGTCCTCAACCACGTAGAAGTCCCTCTCGAGCATCTGCATACCGATGATTCCAGTCCCCCAAGTGTCGATCTTCTCATCGCAGGCCATTTCTGAGGAAATTAGTTCAATAAAAAAGGAGGGAAATTACCGAGTGCCATCTCAGGGGCCCTGTAAGGCACGCTCTGGCCCGTAAAGTAGAACGGCGTCGTTTCGCCCTCCTTGTCGATGACGACGTTGAAGTCCACTATGCGCACGTCGATGTGGGTGACAAAGGTCTGAAAAAGGAGGTAAGTTTGGGGTTTCATCCCATTTCAGCCCACCTTGTCGCCCTCCGTGTAGGTGGAAAAGTGGGACAACATGATGTTGTCTGGCTTGACGTCGGCGTGGATGAATCCGAGTTCGTTGATGAAGGCGAGACCGGCGCAGACCTGTTGCGTGGTCTTGAGGACTTGGCGAGGGGTGAAGGAGACCATGTCGACAAACTGAAAATAGTGATTAGAGAGAGAGAGAGAGAGAGAGAGAGTCTCACCATGAGGTTGTAGAGGTCCTTCTGGTAGGCATCCATTAGTTCGCAGCGGTAGACCGTGCCCTTGTGCGTGTAGTCAAAGAGCGGGTACTTGGCCGCCAGGAATCTAAAAAAGGAAGTCTACCATCATTATCTCCCTCTCTTTTACCTGCAGGGCCTCGCCTCCTGGAGAATCTTCTCGTAGAAGGCGTTTTCCCACCTGATCATCGTGTCAGAGCACCCCTCCCTCTTTCCACACTTGAGGGCGAATTGGCGCTGAAAATTGTATTGCATTATGAAAGGGAAAAAGGTACCTGAGTCAGATTTTCAACGACCAACTGCACAGTCCCGAATGAGCCGTGGCCCAGTTTGCGGATGGCGGTGTCTGAAAATGACGATGCTGATCTGCATTCGTAACCGCTGCATCTGATTCCGTCCTCTGGTTTTGCGTATCGGTGCGGATCCTCCCGTTTTCTAATGGTAACCTAATGCCGCCAAAAACTCACAGGTCTCTCCCGTAGGAGCGTGGATGACCTTTGGGAGCTCATTTCCCTCCTCCTCTTCCCTCGCTTCAGCCTCAACGCCTGCGCCCACCGCTTCCTCATCCTCCACCGCCGCTGGCGGCATCGCCTTCTCGTTCCGATTCCTCTCTTCGCGCACATAAGGAGCCTAAAACAACCGGAATCATTTCAATTGCATAAAATAAATGTTTTACCTCAGGCAGAGGAATGTCCTGGACGTCGATACTCACATTATGAGTTATATCCACGACCTGGAGCTGCCTCGGATCGACTGGTTGAACCTCCTCGATTATGACGATGTTCTCATCTTCCTCCTCCTTTTCGGGGACGAAATCAGCCATGCTCTCCTGGATCTTGATCTGGAACGAGAAGAATTAATGACGTGTTAAAGTGAGAAATCAGTCATTCCAAAGATTTCCCAAATTTGAATTGCTTAAAGGACTATTACCTGCGGGGTGTTCTCAATGGGCCTCGGGGAAAGCGTAACATCTCGGTCGAGAAGCTCTGACGCGTTGTCAACGTCGATGAAGAAGGGCGATTCCTCCTTCTTGAGCTTCGGGAGGATGGCTACGATTTCTTCGTCAGAGTTGGACTGAAAATGGTAGATAAAAGAGAGAATGGAGAAAGGTCTTACATTGTTTTCAGTGACATTTCCGCGCTTGACCGCATCATATGCCTCGTCCACGGGCTCAGCCTTCACGGTAATCCCTCTCAGGGAAGACTTCTTGATGGGAAGTATGGGAGAGAAGGCGATGGGGGATCGGAGTCTCTGAATGGACTGAAATGCAATGATGACAGCAGTTGATGAGAGAGACTCACTTGACTCTCGTTGGCCTCTTTCTTAGCCCTCTTATCGGTGGTCTTTTCAGCCTCCGCCGTGTCGTATTCATCGTCCACTGGCTCGGGCTTCACCGCCCTTATAGATCTTCTGAGAGTAGGCTCCCTGCTGTAGGAGATCTTGCGCTTCGGTCGAAGAATCTGAAAAGTATTGTTATTGGTAGATCGAGAGAGAGAGAGAGAGAGAGAGAGAGAGAGAGAGAGAGAGAGAGAGAGAGAGAGAGAGAGATTACTCACACGGTGGATGTCGGGAGAAGTGGCAGGAGAAGGCGGGCGAGCGTTCACAGCTCCGGAGCGGTACGACATCTGGCGCTTCTTGGGAGCGGGAGCCTGAAAAACATACTTGTCTTGTGTATATAATATTCTCTTTCCCCCTGTGCTGTGTAAAACTCACCACGACGTCGGTGTTATTCATCTTCAGCCCAGCTCCCGTAGTGCTTCCGCGCACCCTCTGCACTTTGACCTTCTGCTGGATTCCGCGAGAGGGAGCTACCGTATTCGCGCCACCGCCGCTGGCCTAAAAAAACTAATGTGTTGAATCCTGAATGTGTGTACGTGTGCGTCTGATAAAAAAAAACAACCGACCGTGTTGTTATTTCCAGTGACGTTCACGTGGACCGTCGCTCCGCAGAACCTCTTCACACCCGGCTTCTTCTGATCGGCCGGTGGAGCGTTGAGAGTGGCAGGCAGCACAGTACTCGATCGCCTTCTGTCGTTGCGAAGGAAAGTGTCTGAAAGAAGATATTATGAGGATCTCAAGGGGTTCTTAAAAGCTAAATTTTTAAGTTTGGTCCGCTTGGACGACCATGTGTGTCAAGTATGGCTTCTATGACAGTAGGAAGACGACGGTGGTTCAGACGAATGAAAAAGAACTAGTGGGACTAACTGCTAGGTACCCCAAGTGAAAATATAAGGACACGGCTCCCAGACATTCTGAAGATGACATCGAAGAGATGTGGCGATGATGGACAACAATAGAAGAACTACAAAGAGTGGGCTAACGAAATCATCCTAGGGGAAAACGAGGATCAAAGCACGACTGCACTAAGTGATGGACGAAACAGAGTTGGCTTCGGTGGAGTAATGCTCTTTAAACTGACGAGGCATCAATCAATGTCTCAAGTCATCAAATAGGATCGAACTCTGATCTTCTGGCTGACAGATTTGCTAGACAAGAGCCTCGTCCGAAGAGTTCAAAAGAAGCTCAACTACAGACCATGCAGCCGCTACCTGACCTCATACATTAATTATGGCTCAAATAAAGGGCTGAGTATTTGATGTTACAATAGCCCCTGAATTGAATATTTGCTCGAATTACTCACAACTGTATTGTATCCCGTGTTTCTTGGCCAGGTCCGGATTGTCGGTAATGAAGTCGTCGACCAGCTTTCTCATTTTCGGCAGCTGTCCCGTGGTCACCCTCCATCCGCGTCTCCTCTTGATCTCCTAAAATTCCAAATTACTTTTAAAGATATTAATTGGGCTTTAAGATTCAAAATAGAAAACTCACATAATTCTCGACTTCCTCGAAGAAGCCGACCTTCTGCGCGGCACGAATCATCTTCTGGCCGGTGAAGTTGGCGTATTCCCCGAGGGTGAATTTCTCTCTAAAACAACCCATTTTCTATGCGAAGAGATCATATCAATTGGTTGGGAAATGAATGAAAGAAGACGTACTTGATTGTGGCAGTCATTTGTGTGTTGGAGATGGAGAGATTGGGAGAGGTGTAGAGGACTATAGTGGCCATGATGCTCAAGGGGTCCTTGATCTTCTCCTCCTGACGTCCGGGCACCGTAGACCTGCCCTTCGCTCTCTTCGGATCCACATTATTATGTCCCTGGAATAAAGAGAATTAGAAAATTAAAGTACGATTTTTAAAATAATTAATTGCACAAAGTAGATGAAATCACGTCAGATAAGGAATCTACCACAAAATGTCGGCGCTTCACGGTGAAAGAATAAACAAAGTACGTTTTATAGGGTTAAACCATAGGCACTAACGCCAGATAAGATAGTTTATTAATGAAAATGAAGAAAATGATGAAATAACTTACACGGACCGTGGAGCCTCGTGTACGCATTCGCGTCATGATTGTTTAAAACCCTGAAAAGAGAAAATTAATGAAATCAACGTGAAGTAGAAAGAAAACGGTCACAAGAAACCAAACAGTGAATGCCAGACAAAACCGCTTTCCTCACTAAACACGACGAAAATCGGAGATATTCGTCACTTTTTTTAAAATTTACAACCTTATTTTTGTTTTTAAGTGTTAGTTTTACACATTTAACGCTTTTTTACACAAAAAAATAACAAAAATCAGATCAAAAACAAAAGAATGATGCAACATTCCCAAGACTTTTGAGTCTGTCAGTACTTTGTAAACGCAGGGCATGTAAACGCAGGATGGAGTGACCGTCATTTTAACGTTCGGATTAAACAAGGGGCTCAACTCAGACTTTTAGAAATATTTCAAAAAGCCCTTTATTCAGTTATATAGGGATGGCATACTTTATGCCACTTGAAAAATAAATTTTGAAAAAAAACGAATGTTTGCACAAATACTATTCACAGCAATAAGAATACGGCATCATTCAGGCATAATACTTACATTTTGAGTAAGGCTATTAACTGATTAGGATTAGTTACTTTTGATTGAGTTGTACCTCTTTTCTGTTCCTAAGATTTCTCCAGTTTCTTCTTTGCGTGTGCATGACACAGAATCTGTTTATTCGAACAGCGAGTATTTCGCCCCTCCGAATGGCTTAATCGATCGCAAAGAGCGAATTTACAAGGTGAATATGCTAAACTTTACAAAGTTACTACAGAAAGTTACTTATCTCGAGACTACGCGAGTATAGATTGTTTTTTAAGAAGAAGCAAACACAGTGTATCCAAACGAACAGTAGCAACAATTCTGGGCAAAGTGCCCAGATTTAATTGGTCTCGACGCGAAACGTTCCAATATTCAGCTTTGACAGGGGATGGTATGACCTACGACCTATGGCTCGTAAAGGTAGGAAATTAAGAAACAACCAGTTCAATTGAAGAAAAAAACACATCGTAAACTGATTCAATGTCAACAAGAACAAAATAACAAAACGGGAATGAGACAAAACGACGGAAATGACTTATTCCATGTGCTTGTACTTCATGTGGCTGGAAAAGGCCCAGCTGTAGGCCGTCTGGTAATCACATTTCGGACATGACAGCTTCTCTTCCGCGTGGATGCCCTTGTGTTGCTCCAGGACGTCCTTTCGTGAGAACAATTGGCCACAGTCGGTGCATTCGAAGGGCTTCTGTCCCGTATGCGTACGCATGTGTCTGGCCATATCTGCAGAGGTGGCACAGCGGTAGGAGCAGAGCGAGCAGGCGAAGGCATCCCCTCCTCTATGCGTGCTTCGGTGGTCCTTCAGCTGGGCAGAGTTCCTGAGCTTCTTTCCACATATGCCGCATTCGAAGTGGTGTTCTCCAGTGTGTAGGCTCATGTGATTCCTCAACATGTAGCTTCGAGGAAACGTCTTCTCGCAATATTCGCACTGGAATGGCCTGGCTCCCGAGTGGACTAAGTGGTGTCGACGGAGATCGGCTGCATTCGGCCACGGCCTCTGGCAGTCTCTACAGATCATGGGCTTCGGATGCATCAGCATATGTTTCTTGAGGTCTTCAAGAGAGGAACAGGTGTCGGTGCACCCATCCACTGGGCACTTGTTCTCCTCGCCTCCCTGCTTCTGAAAACAGAGTAAACCAATGAAATCCGAGGTAAATACCTCCAAGTCGTCGCCATATGCCATTTGACCCATGTTGTCATCGCCCGTCTCATTTCCACTGATAGAAAAGAAATCGTGGGCGTTGAATGCCTGTCTATCAGACTGAAAAAACCACAATTAGTGTAGGAATATGAAACAGAAATACCAAGTGTTTCGAGAATCTAGGAATGACTCCTGCCTCAACAGATGACGGTAGCACGGCTTGTCTGACCACCACAGGAAACGAGTCGGCTTCTTCCTTGAAAGAAGAAAATGGAGAAATTCCACAATCGGTTACCTTGACTTCAGCCTGTAGCTCCTTCTGGGTGATGTAGATGTGGGTGTCCACAGCCATCTTCCTCTTTTTCGCTTCCTTTAATTCAACTTTTCATTAAGAAAATCATGGAGTCTCACCGGATTTTCGCCATAATCCCGCTTGTTCTCCGTAGAATGGCCTCCATGTTTCCACACTTCTCCATCTCCGACTTCCGCATTGACCGTGGAAGTATCAGCGGCCTGAAAATTGCCTTTTAAACCATTTCAGTTATCGAAAATCGTTGAAATTCGAGAGAATAGTCATTCTTATTTCCTCACATTCTGCGGCCAATTGTCGTCCTTTCCCGCTGCCAGCCGCTTTTGTCCCCCCTCTGAATCCACAACTTCCTTCTGAAATCAATCGATTTGAGAACCAACCACTGGTTTACCTTCACAACATCGTTAGATAACAGTTCCCTGTGGATTGCCTTGTGTTCTTCCAGGAGGTCCTTTCGTGAGAAGCGGCGGTCACAATCGGGGCACTCGAAGGTCTTCTGTCCTGTATGCGAAAGCATGTGTCTAGTCAGATTTCCGGGGGAGCCATAGCGGTAGGAGCAGGCGAACACGGTCCCTTCAGGATGTGCCAGTCGGTGGTTCTTCAGAGCGGAGGAGCTCGTAAACCTCTTCTCGCACAAGGCGCACTCCAACGGATCTGGGTGCTGGCGAATGTGATTCTTCAACATGTAGCTTCGAGGAAACGTCTTCTCGCAATATTCGCACTGGAACGGTCTGGCTCCCGAGTGGACCATGTAGTGTCGACGGAGGGAGGCTGCACTCGTCCACGGCGTCTTGCAGGCTCTACAGATCATGGGCTTCGGATGTTTCTTCATGTGTGTCCGGAGTGCTTCTTCGGAAGACGACTTCTCAGAGCACCCATCCACAGGACACACGCCCTCCTGCTTCTGAAACCAAAGTAAACCAATGGAATCCAAAGCAAATACCTCCAAGTCGTCGCCATCTGCCATTTGGCCCATGTCGTCATCGCCCGTCTCCTCATTTCCACTGACGGCCTTCCTTGGACGGGGCTTCTGAAAATGAAAAGTGATGTCAGTCTTCCATTCTTTTCTCTCTCCTTATTCTAACATTTCTAAATTTACCTCCAATTCTTCTTTAGAAAAGAAGTCGTGGGCGTTGAAGACCTGGCTATCAGACTGCAAACCCACATTTAGTGTAGAAATAAGAAACAGAAATACCATGCGTTTCGAGAATGTATGACCGCCTACTGCCTGAACAGATGACGGTAGCACGGATTGTCCAACCACATCAGGAAACGAATGGGCCTCTTCCTATAGAGAAAAGTCGAGAAATTTCACAATTCATTACCTTGGTGGCATCAGCTTGTAGCTCCTTCTGCGTGACGTAGATGTGGGCTTCCATCGCAGAAGTCCACTTCCTCCTCTTTGCCTCCTGTAAATCAACTTTTCATTAAGAAAAGTATGGATTTTCACCGGATTTTCGCCACAATCTGGGTTGTTCTTCGTAGCCCATCCTCCATATTTCCGCATCTCTTCATCTCCGACTTCCGCCTTGGCCATGGAAGTGTCAGCGGCCTGAAAATTGCTTTTTAAACCATTTTCAGTTATCAAAAAGTCATGAAACTCGAGAAAAAGCCATTTTGTTTCCTCACATTCATCGGCCAATTGTCGTCCATTCCCGCCGCAAGTCGCTTTTGCTCCTCTGAATTCCCAACCACAACTTCCTTCTGAAATCTGTCGATTTGAGAACCAACCGTTTGTTTACCTTCACAACATCTTTAGAGAACCGTTCCCTGTGGATTGCCTTGTGTCGTTCCAGGAGGTCCTTTCGTGAAAAGCAGGGGCCACAATCGGGACATTCGAAGGTCTTCGGTCCTGTATGTGAAAGCACGTGTCTAGCCAGATGTGTTCGTCGGTGGTTCTTCAGAGCGGAGGAGCTCGTAAACCACTTCTCGCACAAGTCGCATTCAAACGGATCTGTGTGCTGGCGCATGTGATTCTTCAACATGTAGCTTCGAGGAAACGTCTTCTCGCAATATTCACATTGGAACGGCCTGGCTCCCGAGTGGACCATGTAGTGCCGACGGAGATCGGCTGCATTCGTCCACGGCGTCTTGCAGGCTCTACAGGTCATGGGCTTCGGATGGATCTTCATGTGTGTCCGGAGTGCTTCTTCGGAAGAGCACTTCTCAAGGCACCCATCCACGGGACACACGTCCTTCTGCTTCTGAACATAGGGTAAACCAATGGAAATCGAGGCAAATACCTCCAAATCGTTGTCATCTACCGTCTGACACATGCCTTCGTCTCCTTGTTCCTCTTCATCTTCGTTGAGCTCTTCTTTGACGATGACTTCCTCAGACAGAAAATCGTGGGCGTTAAAAACGCGGTTATCAGACTGAAAAAAACGGAATTACTGTAGGAATTGGAAATCTACCGGATGTTGCCGCAAATCTGACCCCTTTCTCACGGAATAGCCTCCAGATCCAAACGGTGGTCCATCTTCGACTTCTTCTTTAACCCAGATAGCGTCAGCCATCTTAAAATGACATTTTATCCTCGAAATGCACTTCCTCACCTCCTCCTTGGCGTCTTTTCCAGCTGTCAGTCGCGTCTCACCCAATTCTTCCTTAGGAAGATCCATCAGATTGTCCAGAACACTGCGATCGGGCTAAATTTACTATTATTTTATTAAAACGGTATCAATCGTTACCTTCTCTTCTAGTTGAAATAATGGGCCATCCGGTGTTCCCAGTTGCACGGCGTGTCCATCCCTAGCGTCTTCAGGATCCATGACTTCGTCCTAAAATCAATCAATAAAAAGAAAATCAGTCGTAAATTACCTTAACTATGGCATAATTGGAGAACAACACCTGTTCTTCATAACTCGATTCCATCTTGGTTCGAACCCAGAATTTATCAAAAAATTCAGCAATTAATGACCATTACCAGTGGACAAAAGTAGAGAATTGGGATGAACCAATTCGAATTGAAGAATAAACATCATCGCCTGATTTATGACAACAACAAATAGAAACAAAGGGAGAACAATTGAGATCAATTAGAGCTTGTGCATCTTCTTGATGTGCCTGCGTAAGTATGATCTATCCGCGGCCCTGAAGTCACAATCCGGACACGAATGCTACAGTCCCAGGTGGATGGCATCCTTGTGTCTTTCCAGGACGGCCTTTAGTCCAAAGCAGCTGCCACAATCGGAGCATTCGAATGGCTTCTCGCCCGTATGCGAACGCATGTGGACAGTCAGATTTCCAGCAGAAGGCGTGCGGTAGTCACAGAGGGCGCAGGCGAACATAGTCTCTTGGCTGTGCGTTCTTTCGGTGGTAGTCCAAAGGGGTCGCGTTCTTGAACTTCTTTCCACAAATCTCGCATTCATACGGGTGCTCTTCGGTGTGCTGGCGCATGTGAGCCTTCAAGTTGTTGGACTCGGGGAACTTTCTCTCGCAGGTAGGGCATTTGAAGGGCTTTTCCCCCGAATGACTCCTGTAGTGGCGACGGAGGGCGGTTGCATTCGGTCACTGTCTCTTGCAGAATCCGCAGATCAAGGGCTTCTGATGTATCCTCATGTGTTTCGCTAGGTCTTCATCAGAAGGACACTTCTCAGCGCACCCATCCGAGGGACACACCTTTTCCACATTTTCCGGTTTCTGAAAACCAAAGTAACTAATGAAATTCGAGGCAAATACCATGGAGTCGTCTCCATCTCCCGTCTCCTGCTCATTTCCAACGACAGACGCCTTCCTCGATCGGGGCTGCTGAAAATTAAAGCTGAGCTCAATATTATATTCCAGTTCTTCTGCCTTCTTTTACTCTACGATATATAAATTTACCTCAATTTCTTCCTTGGCGATGGCTTCGTTAGTAAAGAAATCATGAGCGTTGAACACTTGGTTATCAGGCAGAGAAAACGAGGCGGCGCCCTAGAAGAATAACTACAGAAGTAAGACCAGGTCACCTTGACTTCAGCTTGTAGCTCCTTCTGGTAGATGCACATATTGGATCCAATCGCAGGAGTCAACTTCACTCTTTTCGGCTCCTTTAATTCAACTTGTCATTGGAAAATTTATATTCTCACCTGATTTTCAACTGAATCTGTCTTCTTCTTCGTAGGATATCCTCCATGCCTCCATTTTTCTTCATCTTCCACTTCTTCTCTGATCATGGGAGTGGCACCAACCTCAAAATTACTTTTCTAAGACTTTCAGTTATCAACAAATCATAAAATTCAGGGGGGGGGGAACCATCAATTCACTTACCTCCCCCTTGACGGCCCATTTATCGTTTCTTCCAGCTGCCAGCCGCATTTGTCCCTCCTCTGAATCCACAAATTCCTCCTGAAACAATCAAATAGTGAGAACCAGCCGCTGTTTTTACCTTCAAGGCATCGCTGGAAAATAGTTCTCCCAAATTTGAATCCATTCTCTGGGCCCATAGTCGACAGCTGAATATTGGAACGTTTCGCGTCGAGACCAATAAAATTTTGGCACTTTGCCCAGAATTTTGGCTACTGCTGGTTTGAACACACCGTGGGCTAGAAATAATTTTTACTAAATGTTCAAAAGACTGCGACAATCGCTGCGGGACCATACTTATTCATGATTTCGTTAGCTGTCTATCCCACAACAAATTAAAGTCAACTTTTAAATTTGAAACCGTTTATATTAATTCATTTTTGTATTTTCAAGCTTGAAACATAAAATAAACTACTCATTTATACACAGTTTCATTATTAAAACTGTTCGAATTAAGGATTTCCACCTACCTATTTAAATATATTCAGGGGTTAACCCGGATATTGACAAAATGGTCCCGACGTGATCGAGTTGGCAATTGTTATTGTTATTTTTTATTGTTATGGAGTGTTATTTGGTTTCTTCTATATATTTTTCTTAAATCTTCCAGAAACCCTTATTTTCAGGGGAATCATGACCGATCGCGGCGGTTCCTGCGAAGGACGCGACGAGGCCGAATCGATCAGTAACCTCAAGGTGTGGTTTTTCTAAATATTCTAAGCAGAATCTCTTGTTTAGATGAGTTCCTTCAAAGGCGATGCCGAAGCTAAGATTCCTGAGGAGAAAGCGACTGAAGACGTAAATTACCTTGTTTTCAGTGTCTAATTTGCAATTTCAGGAGTTTTCGGACCTCCTCAGCCAGCCGAGGGAGATTCTGGAGAAGATCATCAACCACGTGAGTTTCATTATGAATTGTTGGCTAATAAGCCTGTTTTTTAACCTCTGTTCTTAGAAATTGATATTTTCTAGCTTGATCCCAAAGCCCTCCGCAAGATGGCATTGACCTGCAAGGACTTCTACCACTTCTGCCGCCACAGCAAGGGCATCCACGTCGTATTTCATGTGGAGAAAGTCCGTATTTGCGACAACTGGGACGATAATTACAAATTCACGGGTCTCAACTACATGTACAACTGCCATCGCAAGACAGGAAACTTCGAGAAGTACTTGGCGATGCTTCACAAATGGCATTTCGCCATTCACATCGATTAAACGTCTTTTGTAGGCCATTGCGCGATATGTGCGGCGCCTGCTGGACATCAAGGGCCTCTTCATGAGGAGTGGCGTCAAGAAGATCCGTCAGATTGAATAGAATCTCGGGACGGTGGAAAATGTTGATGCCGTCGGCGATTTCATCAGGGTAGGCCTACTGATATCGCTCAGATTATTGGTCAGGTCTTCGGAATCGAGAACGTTACGATTCCTTTGGATCCCTTTGGTACGATGTCGGATGAATATGTGGAGGCTTGCTTGAAGTTGCCGGTACGTTCATCCACCGATTATTTTACTTTTTTGAGTGTTTCAGGTGAATGAATTGAAGATGCGTTACATCGACAGATACCTCGATGTCGATTATCTTCGCGCCTGTTCCATTTCCCATTTGAATACCTGCTTCTCGATTACGGCGACCGACGTAGAGGAAATCATACAGGTTGGTGGTGCGGGAACTTTTACATTAGTTGACTTTTTGTGGAGGAAATGTAGATACAAATAAATATTTCAGATGTGGAAATCCAGGAAAGGCCTCTGGAGATGGAAATTCGAATGTACCTTCCACGTCCCCCAGTTCACCAACATCTTCAACGCCTACGAGGTCCTTCCCTTCGACTATTCCGATCCCATCGATAGGAGCCGTCCTCTTGCGTTCAAGAAGGTCGACGACTACTTTGATGAGATCACGTTCTACCTTCTTCGTGAGGACGGTCTGGTGTTCTTCGTCAGTCACCGCGTCTGTTCCGGTAATATCGACGAGGGCAGAATCACCTTCAAAATTTGCCGCATCATCGATAGTCCCCCTGCTTTGAGGGAGCTCTAGTCCCTCTTCGAATTTTTGTTAGATCCTCGCGTGTTGTTGTATGAAATAGGTTGTTGATAAATTATCGTTTCTCATTGTGCACATAATCTATTTATTGTATACATTTATTGGAGAGAAGGAATAGGAAATCGGAGGCTACTGCATTGAACTGAAATTAACGATTGTCATCTTCCATCTAAATCAACAGTGAAATTTGAATTCTTTCCGAGATGCAGTTTGAGTGTGTGGCATTTGTGGCATTCGGCGCGCCGCGGTTGCTGCGCGCGGGATGGAGGTCCCGCAGCGATTAGCCTGAAGATACGGGTGCAGCCCTGATTTTTGAAAATGCATCCAATAATCGATGTCACATTCATTTTATTTCGCCACAAATTGAATATTACCGTTGTTTCTTCCATACATTCTTCTTGATGTTTTCAAAAACCCTGTAAATCTACCAATTTTCAGGGGAATTATGACTGATCGCGGTGGTTGGGGCGAAGGAAGCGAGGAGGCCGAATCGATCAGTAACCTCAAGGTGTGTTTCCCCAAATATTTCAGCAGAATCTCTTGTTTAGATAGGTTCGTCCAACGGCGATGCCGAAGCTAAGATTCCTGAGGAGAAAGCGATTGAAGACGTAATTTACCTTGATTTAAGCGTCTAATTTGCAATTTTAGGAGTTTTCGGACCTGCTCACCCAGCCGGCGGAAATCCTGGAGAAGATCATCAACTATGTGAGTTTTATTAGGAATTTTTACCAAAAAGCCAGTTTTTAACTCTGTTCTTAAAATTTGGCATTTTCCAGCTTGATCCCAACTCTCTCCGTGAGCTGGCTCTGAGCTGTAAGGATCTCTTCCACTTCTGCCGCCACAGCAAGGGCATCCACGTCGTATTTCCCGCGGAGCAAGCCTACATTCTGAAGAACATGGAGGATAACGGCTGCTTCACGGGTCCCCTAATCTACGAGTACAACTGCCATCGCAATACAGGAAACTTTGAGGAGTACTTGGAGATGCTCCGTAAATGGCACTTCGCCATTCACATTCGTTTCTTGGACATTGACAGGGTACCTTTGCCACTTGCGAGTGTTAAAAATCAATTTTAGGGTGTTGGGGGATAAATTATCGTTTCTCAATGTTCGAATTGGAAAGTGGAAAAAGCGGATTTGGTCAGTGGGTCATTGATTGAAAAGCGGCTTTTAATGTCCAATAAATACAGGTCAAGCGGAATTTAATTGCCAGAAAGCGGCTTTTTGTTTCGAGAAAGATGTTCAATATGGTTGCTCAAAAGTGAACACGAGCGGGCTAAGAGAGAATATGAGTAACAGGGAGGTTACATTGACCAATTCAGAGGATTAAGAGTTCAAAAGAAGATAAAACATTAACAAACTGCCACAAAATGTATTTCATTGAACTGTCGTGCGTGTATTAATCCTTCTTCTTGTCTTCTCCGAAGACGTCCTTGCTGTCGGCCACTGCGGCCATCGTCTGGTAGTTGGTCGTGCGTGCCGGCCATTCCTCCCGTAGTCGGCGCCCTCGGAGCCTTGCTCACCTTCGACGATTCGCCCTTCGTCTTTCCCTTGCCACAGCCAGCCACCAGAAGAAGAGACAGCACGAACTGCAGAAGGAGGAAGATGGCCACATCCATTCTCTACGACCGGCAACGATCAGCAGAAGTAATGAAATGAGGAAGGTCACGAATTATTCTAATTTAGCCTCTCACGAATTATTCTAATTTACTAAGGTTGATTATTTAATTGTAATAGTCTAGTAGGCAACTACATTCTTGGAAAATTGGATATTGGCTGGGGTGGCGCAATTAGAATATGCATATATTAAATTTATCCTAATTCTTAAGATAGGCTAACAGGGACCATCTTCCTTCCTCTCCTATGCTGGTTTATGGATCCCACCCTGTTCGAATTATACAGTTTCTTACTGTATAATTTTATACTGTGGAATAAATGCACTTACAAATGCACCCGTAAATAACCCCCGTAAATGCAATGACCCCTATAACCGAATTCTTCGTCTCATTTGCAAGTACTACCCTCAATAGAACAATGCTTATACTGTGTTAATAAACTACATTGGATTTATAAAGTGTTCACGCATAATGACGTAAAGTACTCACGTAGTTACGTAGCTTGGAGTCCCGACCCACCCCCTGTTCATTTTCCATTTTCCAAGAATGTAGTTGCCTACTAGACTATTACCCTACTTCCTAAAGAGCTCACGAATATTGCGAGCCCGTTATTGAATGAGAGACAAAGCCAACTAAAGTCATTTTCATTCTGGGATGTTTCTTTTCATTAAAAAATAATAAAATATTGTCTAAATTCAATGAAAACTACGCCAAATCTTGTTTTCGATTTGATTTCGGTCCTCCGATCATACGAGAGAACGTTGACTGAGGTAGGTCCCGCAGCGATTAGACAAAACAAGATAGATTAACAGCGCAGCAAATGCGTTTTTTAACTATATTTTTTATTTAATTAATATTTATTCATTAGTTTTGCCGTAGTTTTCTTTGAAATGTTCTGGAATACCCCAACTAACTAATTTAAAGTTTGCCATTTCCTGTTAATATTCCATTTCAGATAGATTTTGAGTTCTGGCACAGAATGGGTTCAAATTTGGAAGAGCCGCTGTTTTCCAACGATATAGTCAAGGTAAAAAGCGGCTGGTTCTCATTAATCGATTGATTTAGAAGGAAGTTATGGATTCTGAGGAAGGACAGATGCGGATGGCAGTGGGAAAAGACGATAATTGGCCCGTCAAGGAGGAGGTGAGGGGATTAAATAGCTTTCGTGGATGTTTGATGCCAGATATGCTTTAAAAGGTAATTTTCAGGTTGATGATTCTCCCGTGGTCAAGAAGGAAGTAGAAGATGGAGAAATGTGGAGATGTGCTACGCAGAGGAAGACAGATTTTGGCGAGAATCCGGTAAGAATTTGTTTTTTTTTTTCAATTAAAGTTTGAATTAAAGGAGGCCAAGAGGAGGAAGTTGACTCCTGGGGCTGAAACCAACATCTGCAGCTGCCAGAAGGAGCGAAACATTGAAGTCAAGGTATCAGTTTGTGGAATTTCTCTAATTAGTTTCTCGTAGAAAGAAGTCGGCTCATTTCCTCTGCCTGACAACCAGGTATTCAATGCGCATGATTTCTTTACGAAGCAGGCCATCTTCAAGGGAGAAATGGAGGTACTTTTTTACATACGTAGAATTTGAAGGATGGAAGATTGAGCTCACTCAATTTTCAGGAGTTCCTTCCGTGGGAACCCGTCAGTGGAAATCAGGAGGAGACGGGAGATGACGACATGGGCCAATTGGCAGATAGCGACGACTCGGAGGTATTTACTTCGACTTCAGATGGTTTACTTTGTATTTCAGAAGGAGGAGGATGTGGAAAAGATGTGCCCAGTTTATGGCTGCTCTGAGAAGTTCTATTCTGATCAAGTTCTGGCGGAACATATGCGCATACATCCGAAGCCCATGCTCTGTGGAGTCTGTAAGAGACCGTGGCCCTATGGATCCAGTCTCCGTGCCCATTACAGGGTTCACTCTGGGGAGAAGCCCTTCCAATGTGCCTACTGCACGAGGAAGTTCTCTGTAGCCGGCCAATTGAAGAGGCACATTTGCCTACACACAGAGGAGCTGCCGTATGAATGCGACGAATGTGACCAAAAGTTTCCGAGCTCCACCACTCTGAAATACCACCGAAGCCAGCATGCAGGAGAGAATGCCTTCGCTTGCACCCTCTGTGACTACCGATGTGCTTTCTCAAGCAATCTGACCAGGCACATGGTTACGCATACAGGACAGAAGCCCTTCGAATGCACCGACTGTGGCCAGTAGTTCTCACGGAAAAACGTCTTGAAAAGACACAAGGATGTCATTCACTTGGGAATCAGGAAGTATTCCTGCCCGGAATGCGACCTCAAGACCGCGCAGAAGGCAGACTTAACCAGGCACATCGAGGCGGTGCACCAGAAGTAGCCAATTTCCTTTGTTTCAATGCATCCCCGTTTTGTTGACTTTGTCTCCTCCACCTGTTTTTGTTTTTGGTGATTAGATAAATCAGTATTCGATGTTTTCTTCGTTTTCATTTGGTTTGATCCATTTTCATATCTGCTGATTTTGTTCTTATTCCTCCTCACGATCATTTGCCATCGGTGATGAAATAGAGCGCCAATTGTTTTTCTCTCTTTCGAACCAGCCGGTTGTCAAAAACAATTATTTCCAGCTAAAAATCAGTTAATGGTGCATTACTCTAAAAGCGCAGGTCAACCGCCTGATGGGAAAAGGACAAATATCGCTCAAAATTGCTAACTTTTAAGGGAAATCCCGATTTCCAACCCAGGATGGACTCAAATTTGGAAAAACCGCTGTTTTCAAACGATATAGTCAAGGTAAAAAGCGGCTGGTTCCTATTAATTGATTGTTTCAGGCCGAAATCATGGATTCCGAGGATGGACAGATGCGACTGGCAGCAGGAAAGAACGATAATTGGGCAGTCAAGGAGGAGGTAAGGGAATTACCAGTGTAAGCAGCGCAGATAGCCAAAATGTATGGGCTGAGGGTCATAAAAGGTAATTTTCAGTTAGCTGACACTCCCGTGGTCAAGAAAGAAGTGGAGGAGGAAGAAATGTGTAGGTATGGAGGCAGTTCTACGAAGAAGAAATCAGATTCTAGCGAGAATCCGGCAAGAATCTGTAATTTTCGTTTAAATTTTGAATTAAAGGAGGTGAAGAGAAAGAAACTGATTTCCGCGGTGGAATCCAACAACTACCTCATTCACCAGGGACTGAATGCAGAAGTCAAGGGAACCTGTTGTATATTTTCTAAAATTACTTGTTTCTAGGAGGAGGCTGAGCCGTTTCCTGTCGTGGTTGAACAAGCCGTGCCACCGTCATCTGGCCAGGCAGGCGGCAGTCTTCCATTTGCCAAGTACGAGGTATTTTGTTCAGATTTCCTGCAGAAATTCCATTTTCAGTCTGATAACCGTGTATTCAACGCCCATGATTTTCTTACGAAAGAAGCCATCGTCAAAGAAGAATTGGAGGTAAATTTAGGATTATTAGAATTAGGAAGAAATGAAGTTTCAGGAGTCTCGTTCGTGGAAGGAGTTTGTCGGTGGAAAGAAAGAGGAGGGCGAGGTCATGGAGGAAGCAGCAAATGGCGACGATTCGGAGGTACTTAACTCTCTTTTATTTAATTTATGTGTATTTCAGAGTGCTGAGAAGAAGAAGGGGTATCCTGTCGCCGAATGCCATGAGAAGTGTGATTCTGAAGAAGATCTGGCGAAGCACATGAGGACTCATCCATCTCCTCTCCTCTGCCGCGTGTGTCAGAAGCAGTGGTCGGCTGCATCTCATCTCCGTCAACACTACTTGGTCCACTCCGGAGAAAAGGCTTTCCACTGCGCCACCTGCCTGAAGGCCTTTTCCCGTTCCTCGGACTTGAAGAGACACATGCGCCAACACACGGGGGAAATGCCTTACGAATGTGACAAGTGTGGAAAGAAATTCAAGAACTTGGCCCCTTTGAACTGCCACCGACGAACCCATGACGAAGAGACTATGTTCGCCTGTACCGTGTGCTCCTACCGCAGTGCTTCTTATGGACATGTGACTAGGCACATGAGGACACATTCAGGAGAGAAGCCCTTCCAGTGCTCCGACTGCGACTGCTGCTACACACGAAAGGACCTCCTGGAGCAACACAAGACAATCCACGCGAGAGAGAAGCTTTCGTGTCCGGAGTGTAATTTCAAGACGTCGTACAGCTGTGCCTTGTCCACCCACATGAAGAAGAAACATATGAAATAGTCCATCTCAATTGCTCCCTTTGATTTTATTTCTATTTGTTGTTGTCATAAATCAGTCTACATGTGTTTTCCTCAATTCAAATTGGTTTATCCCAATTCCCTACCTTTGCCTTTTCTCAAACTTTGAACTAGATTTATAGTCGTATAACTTGATTGGTTTGTCTAACCCAATAGATTATGCATGTTGAAAAACAGCCGAAAAGCAGCGACTGGTTGCAAGAAGCCAAATTTATCTCTCAAATTGCCAACTTTTCAGGTGAATCCCGAGTTACAACCCAGGATCGACATTTCGGAGAACTGATGCTGTTTTCCAACGATATTGTCAAGGTAAAAACAGCGGCTGTTTCTTTTTAATCGATTGATTTTAGAAGGAAGTTATGGATTCTGAAGGACAGATGCGACTGGCAGCGGGAGAGGACGTGAAATGGCCTGTCGAGGAGGAGGTGAGGGAATTAAAAGACTTTTCTTAAAGTTCATGAATTGTGATGCCAGATTGGCTTAAAAAGGTAAATTTCAGACTTCTCACACTCTCATGGTCAAGAAGGAAGTGGAAAATGAAGAATTGTGGAGATACGGAGGCAGTTCTACGAAGAAGAAATCAGATTCTGGCGAAAATCCGGTAAGAATCTGTATTTTTCTATTAAAGTTTGAATTAAAGGAGGCGAAAAAGAGAAAGTTGACGCCTGCGATGGAATCCAACATCTACATCATCCAGAAGGAGCTACAAGCTGAAGTAAAGGTGATCAATTGTGGAATTTCTCTAATTTCTTCTTCGTAGGAGGGAGACCACTCGCTTCCTCTGTCTGATAACTGCGTGTTCAACGCTCATGATTTCTTTACGGAGCAGGCCATCGTCCAAGAAGAATTGGAGGTAAATTTAGGATTATTAGAATTAGGAAGAAATGGAGGAAGGAGAAGAATGGAATTCTAGTTTTTTCTTTTCAGGAGTCTCGTTCGTGGAAGGAGTCTGTCGGTGGAAAGAAAGAGGAAGAGGTCATGGAGGAAGCGACAGATGACGACGTCTCGGAGGTACTTAGCTCTCTTTTATTTAATTTGTGTGTATTTCAGAGTGCTGAGAAGAAGAAGGGGTGTCCTGTCGCCGAATGCCACGAGAAGTGTGATTCTGAAGAAGATCTGGTGAAGCACATGAGGACTCATCCGCCCCCTCTCCTCTGTGGGGTGTGTCAGAAGCAGTGGCCGGCTGCATCTTATCTCCGTCGACACTACTTGGTCCATTCCGGAGAAAAGGCTTTCCACTGCGTCACCTGCCTGAAGGGCTTTTCCCGTTCCTCAGACTTGAAGAGACACATTCGCCAACACACGGGGGGATGCCTTATGGATGCGACATGTGTGACAGGAAGTTCAAGAACTCCGGCCGTTTGACCTGCCACCGACGAACGCATGACGAAGAGACTATGTTCCCCTGTACAGTGTGCTCCTACCGCAGTGCTTACCCTGGAGTTCTGAAGAAGCACATGCGAACGCATACGGGCGAGAAACCTTTCGAATGCTCAGACTGTGGCCAATTCTTCTCACAAAAGTCGAAGATGGAAGAACACAAGATTGGCGTCCACAAGAGATTGAAGAAGCATGCCTGCGAGAAATGTGATTTCAAGACTGCGTACCGCTCCCATTTAACCAAGCACATGAAGAGCAAGCACAAGAAGTAGCTGTTACAATTGTTCCACCTTGTTCTCCTTTGTTGGCTTTGTTATCATCTGTTATTGTCGTTGTTGATCGTATTAAATCAGGCTATGATGTGTTTTCTTAGATTGGACTGCTTCTATCACATTTTTCTAACTTTTACCAGGAATGCATGGAGTCCCTCTGATTATCACAAACGCTTGTCTATTTCCAAGTGGCGAGGGGTTAACAATGTAGAAAGAAATGAATAATCGGTTATTTCCCTGGAAAGTAAAGGTAGAGATCTAGGCAGATAGAGAGAAGGGTGTGTGTGTGTGAGGAGAGAGAGACAGAGAGAGGGAGAGAGAGAAAGAGAGATTGAATGTTCTCATGGACCGAGCCGACATGAAAATGCTACATAATTAAAAAAAATTTTTTTGGGGTTTTGTTGTTATCGTTTTAAATCATACATTTTAGAAAATTTGTTTTAGCCCTTTAGAAAAAAGGGAATAAGAGCAAAAACATATAAATGAAAAAAATCAAACTCAAACGGTTTTCAAGTGGCAAAAGTAAAGAGCACCGGCCGTGGTCGAACTCTGGTCGTGTGCCTCACAGTGACTATCTTGTCATTGGTGTTGTCATATAACGATTTAGAATTTTGCAAAGCATTTAATTTTAAAAAAGGAATATTTATTTTTAAATTATAAAACACATTACAACATTAAAGGACATTCAATTATTGATCCTGGCGCGGAGAGAAGGGCTACCGTTACCCGAAAAGAGATTAGAGCAGCCTGAAATGTAAAATTCGTTGACTTTGTCTTAACTCTAGTTAACTTTCGGTTTTTTTTTGCTTTTTGAAGTTTAAAATCTTTTTAATTTCAGAAAGTTAAACCGAACAGCATTCAAAATTCGCCCAAAAGGGGTGGTTTTTGGGATTTTTTAAAATCAAAATTAATCATTTTCAGAACTGAGCGAGGAGGGGCTGAAGAAAGTTAGGGATGATGGAAAGAGGGATTCGAGTAAGTGCCGTTGGAAGGTATATTTTTCTCCTTCTCAATAATACATACTAACAGAAGAAATTCAAAGACGCGCTCATGTATTTCTTCTTCGGGGACGATGCGAAATTGGAGGAAGTGAAGAAGTGGATTGGAGAGCTGGCGCCCAGCGAGAGGGAGGAGAAGCAGGAGATTAAGGACACCGCGATGCACGAGGTGGAGCAGCTGTCGACCAAGGTGCAGAAATTGGGCGATATCAAGCAGGAAATGGCGGTTCTCAGAAATGTATGTTTTCAGAAATTAAAGGTGGACGATTTTTTCAGAATATTGAGATGGTGAAGGAGTTGCTAAGCAATAAGTGCTCTTCTGACGATATCCGTTGCGCTGAACAGGGGATATATGACGTTAGTCAGGTATCTTATTTTTTTAAAGATTTCCTTCGAAATTGCGGGGGAAACCTCTTTTGGTGAAATTCTTTGCCTATCCGATCCCAACTAAAAACGGAAACAGATTATTCCCAATCGAAGGTATTCAGCATGCTCTGAAGATTGACAACATGGTGGAGGAGGTGGAGGGCATGGCCTTCCCTAAGAGGGGCCCTAGCTATGTGGAGGAGCGCACGGAGGACGATCAGTCCGCTCGTGGCCGCGTGAAGACCATGTCCGCCCCGGCTACCACCGCGTTCTCCCATCCGAAGGGAAGGAAGGGTTCGCTTCGAGACCCAAAAATCGATTTTTAAAGATGTGATAGCTTCCATTTCAGCCCATCAAAACGAAAGATCGATAAGGAATTAAATATAATTCATTAAAGGACCGAAGTATAAGCAATAAATCGATATTTTAAGGCTACTGTAGCCAATCGATACAGCTACAGTAATCAGGATGTAAAGGTGTATAGTAGCTGAGATTAATGTTGTATTCAATTTTCCAGGATTACAGTATCCTAAGTTCCCAATCAATTCGGTCGTTCCACTTAGACCTTCTTGTACCCGCCACGACCTCCCGAAAACAAAAAAAACTGCGACTCACAATTTCATTGGCTTTCGATCACTGTTTCTACAAATTCTCAGCCAGATCGCGCAGAAGGGAGAGGTAGGCGGACTCTCCGGCCAGCTGGCTGAGGGGGCACTTGTCCACGTGCGCCTCCAATCCCGGGAGGAATTCATTCAGCAGCAGCGTCTTCAGCTTCTTCCACTGTCTTCCGTACGTCTTTTGCAGCTTATTCGTACAGGTCTGGAAATAGGGGGATTACTAAGCTAATCTAAAGTTACTAGGGGTTTTAAGGTACTTTAGGAGATATCCAATATGCTGATTAGGTCAATTACCTCAAGGAGTGTGATGAGGATGAGTGTGGTGGCGAGGGGTCGCGGAGGGGCGTTCATCGTAATCGCCAGGATCCTCCACAGATTGCCCATGGTGAGGCGGCGCTTGTGCTCTGAAAAGAAAAATTTAATTGTTTAAAAACTATATTTTTGCTTATAAAAATGGATAAATTACTAGTTATGGTACTACTGAAGTTAAACGGCAATTAAAACGTAAGGGAAAATGAAGTACCCCGAGAGGGATCGAAATCTGGTCGGGTGGCTGACAGCAAAACCCCGATCCGATTTATGGCAAACAAAGGCCGCTTGAACCGCGTTTTTGGCAACCTAACCCGCTTTTCTCCGCTAGATCTGTTTTTTTGGCAACGTTAGGCTGCTGTAACTGCTTTCTGTCAATTAAAAGCCGCTTTTTCTCGTTTCTGACCACCAATAGGCCTGTTTGGTCATCAGAGGCCGATCGAACCGCTTTTTTGGAAATCTCAGGCCGCGCGACCCGCTTTTTAAAACAATAATAGTATTTTCCTGCTAATTATGGCTTTTTGATATCTACAGTAATCCTCCTTCCTTCACGAAGCATACAGTAATCTACAGTACCCACAGATCTATCTTCAAACACCAGCTACCGTATTCCCCCAAAACGTACAGTAATCACCACAGACGGCCATTGACAATGATTACGGTAGTATCACTTAAGCGCCTGGTATAAAACAAGTTTGGCAGGTTACTTTAGTGGCTACAGTAACTCTTATAAACATCGTCGATTACTGTAGTCAGGAGTTACAGTAACCCTCTTCTCCATAGAATTACCCACTGGGTGTGTGCATGGCCAGGAAGAGCTTCATGGCCGTCTTCTCCCTGTCCACCATGAACTGTCTCTTCTGCGGATTCGCAGTCATCGTATCCACGAACGTCTTACTGAAAATCAATCGATAGCCCACAACAGCTTAATTGGAATATTACCACGCATCGGGGTCGAGTCGAAGCAGCAGACTGACGCTGAAGAGATGACCGACGAGGACGGATTGGAAATTCCTGTCTTTTCCGCAGACGCCGGCGATTACGACGAGCAGGACGGCGAGGAGGGTTATGTCCCTTTCCAATATGCCCTGAAATGGAGGAATTTAGAGAGAGAGAGAGAGAGAGAGAGAGAGAGAGAGAAACTGACCATGATGACGTTGATCATGATATCGTAGACGTAGGCGAGGGTGTCGCGGTCCTTCACCTGGATTCGCTCGCGATTGTGTCTGAAAATGGGTATATTTACTTCGTTAAAGATATCGATTAGATGAATGACCTTGGGATACGGTAGTCATCATATGAATACGGTACTCACCCCTCGACCGGTTTCCCTCCGACCAGCTGCTTGAGGAATATAATGACGGGGTAGATCTCCTCCTTCGTGGCCATTCTCTTCGCAATCAGCGAAATCTTCTCGTTCAGCGTCCGTTTGATCACAGCCCTCAGTGGCTGAAATTGTCTAATCTGCATATAGCATACGGAAAATGCCCACATTTCCGGACTTTTCGAATCTCTCCTTGGCCATGTCGTTGTAGTCCTTCCGATCGACGTCTCTCATGTAGTGGACCACAATCGTCAGGGGATCCGTCGGCTTCGTCACGGAAGACCTCCGTCGGAGCAGAGTCAGAAGCTTCTCCTTCTGGAAACACAGGGTTATTGACAGCTTAAGAGAAACAAAAGACCGCTCTCTGGCAGCCTGAGGCCGCTTCAGTCGCAACGAACCTTCTGCTCCTGCTCACTCTTTCCACTCTCCTGAACCGAAGTACTCTCCAGAATCGGAGTCTCCTGAATCGGCTGAAGGGCAGGGATCGGTTCCTTTAGAGTCTTGGAGATGGGGGTGGAGGCGAAGGCACCGCCGAAGGAGGGCCTGGCCCCGGAGAACATCTCCAGTTTGTCCGTGTTCAGCTTCCCGAAGAGGGGCTTATCTCCGGAAGAGGCAGAGGGGTCCATCGAACCGCCGACGAGCACACTGAAATGGAAGAGTTAGGAAGGAAAGAGCCGCTTTCTGGCAGCCTCAGCCCGCATGTTTTTCGTTTTGTGGCAACAAAAGGCCGCTTTTCCGCGATAGCGCACCCTCAGACCGCTTTCTGGCAACTTGAGGCTGCTTTTTTCGCCTGCTGGTTATCGAATTCCGCTTTTTTCTAACCTCAATGCGCTTTTTTGCTTTCAGACAACCAAGGTCGCTTTTTACGCATTTTGACAACCATAAACCGCTTTTTGGCAACCTTAGGCCGCTGTAACTGCTTTCTGTCAATAAGAAGCAGCTTTTCCCGCTTTATGGCCATTAAAGGGACAGTCAGGCGGCTTTTGCAACTTTGTCTCATATGAAAGAGAAAATTCAGCCGTACAAAAAACTTTTTGGGGCCTTATGTCGGAAATCCCTAGTTTTTGAGATATTCAACCTCAAAGTAGCCGATTTCGGGTTCCCATCCGCATAAAGTGCGGATGGCCCGGACGGTCAATGTGTCCTGCGTTTAGTGGCATTCAAATTGGAATGAAACATTGAGGGAAATGAGGAGTGCGCGAGACAATTTAGCATTTTTGAATATGCAAAATGGACGACCGTATCCTACCATAATGAAATGAAAATGCGCCTGACTGTCCCTTTAAAGCCGCTTTTTTTCCATATTAAAAAAGCGCTGACTGCTGCAACGGCTTTTTTGCAACCAGAAGCTGCTTTTGGTTGGCTTCTGGCACCATCCAGACGTTTTCTGGCAGCCTCAGACCGCTTTTTTCCTTCCTGGCATCCTCAGTCCGCTTTTTCGCAGCCTTAGGCCGCTTTTCTTCGCTTTGTGGCAACCTCAGGCCGCTTTTCTTCACCTTGTGGCAACCTCAGGCCGCGTTTTCCCACTTTCTGGCAACTAAAAGGCTTTTTTTTCGCATTCTGACACCCTACGGCCGCTCTGTTCTCTGTTTCACGTGCCTTGTCGAGAAAATCGCCTGGGACGAGGAATTCAAGGCAGAGTTGTTGAACACCGAGTCCTGGGAGTAGTCCAAGTGGGAGATTACGGAGATTTGCGACCTAAAATTCAAATTACAGTATCCTTCACAGTCCTTTAAACTGACGTGTTGAGGTCTCCTTCGGGTTGGAATACCTCATGGACTGAGATATTGGCAGTGCAGCTGGGGTGGTTGTACTCTTCCAGCCACATCTGGCTCAGGTCGCGGATTGTGGCATCTGGACATTGCACCTCCTTCAGGGGCTCGTTCTGAAAGAAACGGGGTTCTCTCTCTTTCTCTCTCTCCCTCTGTCACTATTTCGGAAGCGACCTGAGGTAGCCGGAAAAAAGCGGAATGCGGCCTGATGGCGCCAGAAAAAAAAGCAGAAGGCGGCCTGAGGTCGCCGGAAAAAGCGGAAGGCAGCCTGAGGTCACCAGCGGCCTCTCCCTCTTTTCTACCTTCTTCCTCGTGGACTTGAAGGTGGCGTAGTGTTTCTCCCTCTGCTCCTCGAACCTCCTCAAGGCCTCCCGTCTCGCCTGAGCGGCCTCCTCCACCTCCCGTCGCACCCTCTCCTCCTCTGCGATACGCGCCTTCGAGAATCTTAAATGGGCATTTTATAAGAAAAAGAACAGGGAACGTACTTCTTTAGGCGGAGGAACTGCATGGAACCGGCCAGAAAGTGGCGGAAGTAACTGTCATTCTCCTGGGGAACGTCGGCCTCGTCGAATCCGAATCTGGAAAGGGAGGAGTGGAAATTAAACGTCTCAAAAAATTAATCCTTCTCTCATTCCCTAAACTTTTAAATCATTTTTTGTCTACAAATGGAGAATTTTGGCAATCAAAACCAAAACCTTTTTTTCGTTTCAAGATCACCAAGAGTACGGTATCTGCTGCGTTTTTTGTTGTTGAAATTTTGACACGAACAGTTCAAAATTGTTGTGTGAGGTGCTACTGGGCTTAAAACAACACTGAAAATCACTTCTTTGTGGCGCTGTATGCAAATGCATGAATAAGAGAGGCCCCTAAACAGTAGATTTAGGCCTTAAATGACTATCTAATGGGTGGAAGAGGTAGTTTTGGGCCTGACAAAGTCAGGTACAACCCAAAAATTACACCGTATAGGTCTGAAAGGGCTTTCAGGCAGAACAAGAGATAGTTAAGACTGGGAAATGAGATTTTAAGGTGTTAAGGCACGGAAATGGTAAATTTTGGGCCTTAAAATGAAATGTTAGGCCTGGCAGAGGCAGTTTTTTCTTGAAATTATTGCTTCTTGGCCTAAATAAAGCCATCCTGAAAGAAATTTAAGAGAAAAAAGGTACTTTAAGTCCTTTAAACCACCAAATAGACCTTTAAAAATACAAACAAAAACTTACGTAGGCATGGTTCTGGAGGCAGCTTCAGTGAGATCTCTAAAACACCGAAAACTGAGGGAAAAGTGAGAAAGCAGAGGAGTTAGGAGTGGCAACGACACGTTCACAGCACAATATTCAAATGCTTTTAAATATACATGACTTTATTAGATACTATACAACCCTTACATAGAATACTGTATAAAAGCTACTGTATAAAAGTTACCGTAATCAATACGGTCCTTTAAAAATCTCACCAGACCCTTTAAAGCTGGAAAAAGTACATACATTAGGCCCTAGGAAATGGGGAAATTGTGAATTTAGCGCTGGAAAATGGGGAAAGGGGGAATTACTGGTTCTAAATTCACTTAATGGGTGGGGGTGAATGCGCGGAAGGAGAGGAAATCGGCGGAGGGGGCGATGGAGATGGGACCGGCGTTGGCGGAGAGGAAGATGACGTCACCACGGGAGACACAGAGGGAGGAGGAGGCGGTGGAGAGGACGGCAGAGCCCTGGATCACGATGCAGAGGGAGGAGGCGGAGTGGGAGGGCAGCAGGGAGGCACCGGCCTGAAAAGAGGAGATTTAGAGAGTCCTTTTCGCTTTTTCTGGTGACCTCAGGCCGCTTCCGCTTTTTCCGGCGACCTCAGGCCGTCTTCCGCTTTTCTGGTGACCTCAGGCCGCTTTCCGCTTTTTCTGGTGACCTCAGGCCACCTTCCGCTTTTTCTGGTGACCTCAGGTCGCTTCCGCTTTTTCTGGAGACCTCAGGCCGCTTTCCGCTTTTTCTGGTGACCTCAGGCCACCTTCCGCTTTTTTCGGTGACCTCAGGCCGCTTTCCGCTTTTTCTGGTGACCTCAGGCCACCTTCCGCTTTTTTCGGTGACCACAGGCCGCTTTCCGCTTTTTCGGTGACCTCAGGCCGCTTCCGAACGGGAGACAGGGAGGGAGATAGCTAAATCTACCTTGATCTCCTCCACGGCGAATTCCGGAACGGGCGGGGCGTAGAGACGAATTCCACTGTTCGAGTCTTCGCTTTGGAACAGCGGAGGCGGTGACATCTTGTACTCCAGATTGGCACACAGCGTCTCAGTGTCCTGAAATCATTCGATTAGGTCATTTCTCTCTCTCTCTCTCTCTCTCTCTCTCTCTCTCTCTCTCTCTCTCTCTCTGTATCTATCTCTATGTATCTCTCTGTATCTCAAATACCTTGAATTTTGGAGTGAGACCGGCGCGGATCGTGTTGTCGGAGCAGGCCATGCACTCGATGCAGTCTGAAAAAGGAAGCTGAAGTTGTAAAAGAAGCGGCTTGAGGTTACCAGAAGCGGTATCAAATCGTTATCGTTAGTTCTGGCAACCAAAGCTGCCAAGCGGCTGTCACTGGCAGCGGCTTTTTTCAACCTCAGCCCGCTTTTTTCAGCCAGCCGCTTGTGCCAGCCTCAGGCCGCTTTTCAGGCTGCTTCTGGCAGAAAAAACCACAGTTCCCACCTCCGAAGAGATAGGCGTGTGGCCTATTCGGTCCCAAGAAGGTCGACTGTCCGGGCGAGAGGGTGAAATAGTTGAGGAAGAGGGGGGCCAGCACTCCCACGTCCCCTCCCGGGTACTCCCTGTCCAGACGGATCATCAGCGAGTCCAGCGCACTTTTCGGCTCTGAAATTCAAATTTTTGGGTGACATCGTCCGTTCCAAACGTCAACGACCCCATTTGGGCAACAACAATATTAAAGCTTTAGCTTTAGATGGCTAAATTGGTCAAAACACTACCTTTAAAGGAGATGCGGGCAATCACTGAGGCCACGGTGGTGGTGATATCCGCCTGGGGAGACTTCCAAATGCGAGAGAAGACGGTCTTCAGGGCGGATTCGCTCTCCTCCGCGTTGGTGGAAGAGATCTTGGCGATTTGGTCGGCATCCGCGCCGAGAAGGACCGCGATTTCGGGGCAGCCTGGAAGAAAAGGGATTAAAATGTGGTTCTAACGGTGAAATAATGGTTTAAAATATTGTAGTTAAGGACTAAAGACCGCTTATGGTAACTCGGGCTGTTTTTTTTTGTCTCCGGGTCCTTTTTAGCAGCTTAAGTGCCGCTTTGTTTAACCTCAGACCGCTTATCGCAGAACTAGGCTGTTTTTTCTTGGCCGCTTTTAGCAACCTGTGACCGCTTTTGGTAACGTCAGGCCGCTTTCGTCATGAGTTTAATGTTTGACAGCCCCTTTGTGACAACCGGCTGGTAACAATTCCTGTACTCCCACGGTGATATCGATTTTTCGAGGAAACTGTTTACAAATTGGCGTGCGCTAGAATTACATATACCAATGACTGGGTGAACCGCTTATTGGCAACCAAGGGCCGCTTCTTAGACGACCGGAATGCATCCACTCCCGCCAACTTCCGGGCACTTTACAAGATCCTTCCAGCCAACCGGGTGGCTTCAGGACTACTCCATTTAGCCCTTTAACCACCACCAAACCACTCCAAATCACAATAGAAATGTGAATACGAACCCTCCAGATTGGCCAGAATCTCCCCGGCTGGCCGGAATCCGCAGAGCAGCTGGAAATCCGTTAGTGCGATGGCCATCTCCGGCTTGTGGTTGTCATCCGGGTAGTTCTTCGGATCCTTCGCCCGGAGGACCTTCGCCTGCTCCTAAACTTTCCAATAAAAAAGTGGGAAAATGATTTTTTTTAATGATTAAAAACAAACCTTGGTGGGATGGGTCTGGACGGAGAGGGCGCTCTTCACGGAGAGTACTTTGAAGAGGAACTGCAGGGTTCCTGAAAGTAAGATATGTTTAAAGGACTAAATGAGTTCTGAAGGTTCTTCATGAGAGCCCAGTTATATGCAAATGAAGGTCCATATGCTAATTTATTTGTAATCATTTTCCCTCACCGTTAAATTAGACTAATTTGGGATTAGAATAAATCCCTAATTCTCATATTAATTAGAATATCTTTACTTCCGGCACTCCCACTTTCCACCTCATTCCACATCCTCCCGTCCTCGCTGCCGGTTGCTCCCTCCCGTTGTCTCTTCCTTCCTCTCCCTCTCTCAAGATGTCTGGCCTCTCCTTCCCTCCAGATGCCCCCTCTCCCCCAAATCAGGTCGTTTCCCATCGTTGAATCGTTGGTCCAGAAGCCAAGGCGGGTTCGTCTGCGTTCGCGAGCTTTCATAAACCGGGGAGCCTATGCCGCCCCTGGAGTTAATGGTTTCTGTGATATTGGGAGCTTCGTCTCCTACCGTCCGGGTGGTAGGCACTCTGCATAGGACTTGTAATAACGTCGATCACCTGGACGGTCTCACCAAGCCGCAGGGATGCCTTCTTTGGCTCAAATCCCTGTATAGCCTAGCCGAAGGACCAATGTGAAAACGACGGGGGACACACAATCTCACTTCTCCTCTCCTTTGATCTTATATTTACAGGATAGTTCTCTCGGTTTGATGATCCAGATGGTCTTTCAATTGAATACCCGGTGTGCAGGTTCCACAAAAGTGCGTAAATCAATATTTCCAAACCAAAATCCGTCGGAAAAGAGCTAAATTTTCAAAACTTTTCGAACATTTTCGAATAGACGCGACCACGTGGCGTTTAAAGGACTAAGTGGGCATTAAAGGACTAGATGAGTCCCGCAACGAAAAGCAAACCTTCTTCGTGGGAGCCCAGGACGGCCGGGTCGCACTTGATGAATTCCGCCAGGCTCTGGCCGCTCTCCGCCAGCTTCGACGGGCCGTTAGGGTGAACGCCCATCCAGAACTGCAATTTAAATAATACATAACTTAAAATACAATAAATATACTTAAAATGATAATAAACAAATAAAAAAATACCTCTGCGTAGGGCTTGGAGGCATCGACGGCTTCGTCGTGGTGTCCATCCTTCACAATCTTGGCGACCTCGCTGTCGTCGCCGCTCTTACCCCACGCGTACTTCTGATGCGTACAGCGAAGTTTGAACATGCCCTACTAAAATTAATCGATAATTGAAAATAAATTTAAAATTTGAAGAACTTAAAGAACAGTTTGTAAACGGAAAGCAATTTCAAAAAACAAGCCTTCTTTTAAGCGCGGGTCTCGAAACGAATTCTGAAACACTCTCAGTTTAACCATGCGGCTTGCCGGTCCTATCACGAAAATGCAAATCGCATGAAATAAACTGTGCGCTCAGCTGCTTTTAAATTTTTCAGCTTAAATTTTCAGTGCTTTTTTGCGAAAGAAATAGCTTTTTTATTAAGTTTTTTTGTAAAATCGAAATTAAGCAAATAAAATTGAACATTTTTCAGACTTGGATGGAGACTCCGGCCACTTCTCGCAAGAGAAGGAGAAGCAACAAAAATGGAGATGCTGGGGAGCCGGCGGCTCAGAAAATCAAAAAGGGTAGGTTTTTCTTTATTTTTGCCTAGATTTGTGAGAATTTCAAGGGTAAAAATCATTTAAGAAAAGGATAATTTTAAGATTATTTTTTACACCGAAAATTGCCTTTTTCAGAAAGTTTCTCGGAATACGAGCCGCCAAGCAGTGATGTAGAAGTCGAAGATGATCCCCGTGATGAGGTAAGCCAATTTTAATTTTGAAAAATACTTTTAAATACTTAAAATGAATTCTGAAAATATGATTTAGGATTTCGTGGTGGGCGCTAGCAATGGCGCAAATCTAGCCGCCGCCTCGCAGCAGGAAATGGACGATTTGGAAGATGAGGAGCCAGAGGTTGGTATTTGTCATCTTTTTTGGCTATTTTTAGGCTTGAAAACAATTTTTAATGACGCTAAAGGGCATTTAACTGGTTTTCAAGGTTTAGAGTCCGAGAACCGCCTAGTTTTGCCACTTTAAGCCTATTTTTCTTCTATTTTCTAACTAAATTCCGTATTTTCAGTACACCGGCCGTCGCCGTGGCCGCCGAGGCCTCTCCCCTCTAATGCACCTCCTCGGCGTCGACGACAACAAGGGCTCTTTCCAGAACTTTTCCCGCCAGAAAGGTTGGTTTTCCTTCCTATATTCTAATTCCTTCGTATTTCTCTTGCAATATTCTAATTCAGACACCCCCTACTTGGCCTACGACGAGGCCATCTGGAGCCCAGCCCATATGTACCGCCTTCCCTCGGACATCACACTGCAGGCCATCCAATCGTCGGGAGGACAGGGAGTGGGAAGGGATGAAGTAGGCGGAATTTGCATATTGCGCGATAAACTAAGGAGCTTCTAGGTAGGGCACAAGCTGATGATGGACACCAGTACGAAGGCCGGGAATCGTCGTGTTTCCGCCTTCATCGTCAATGTTTGCAACGACAGGAAGGACTACGTGGGGCAGTACCAGAAAATGGACGGAAAAGTGCGCTGCATAAAGTAAGTTTGGGGCCAGAAAGCGGCCTTGGGTTGGCAAAAAGCGGAAGAAGCGGCCTTAGGTTACCATAAGGGACCAAGCATCTTTTTTAACAAGAGGCTTTTCAGGTACTTCTGGAAGGCCAGCAATGAACCCGAGAACTTTATCAAACTATTCGCCGAATTCGAGAAGCTCACCGGCAAGCCGTGTCCCTTCAAGATGGGGCAGGTGCTCAAGTTCCCCAACTGCAATCTCAGTAAGTTTTTGATTTTTAGGCCTTCTTAGGCCCTAAAAACGTTATTTTAAATTCAATGTTTGCCTAAAAACAAACTTTCAGACACGCTCCGAATCTCGGACGTGTCCCTCCGCCGTCTCAACTGCATCCTGGACATTCTAAGCAAGGACCCCGTGGTTGTGACCATACACCGGGTGCTGAAGACAGTGGAGGACACGGAGAAGGCGGCCGGCTATCAGTACTCCATCGACAAGAAGTCCCTGATGAAGTGCATGAAGGCATTGGAGGAACAGCGCCTTCTGAACATGTACGAGACTACCGTAGTCTCGGAAGGAGTCTCCAACAAGGTGAGGGTTACGGTAGCTTCTGATCTACTTTTGATATAATCACGGTGGCTTTTTATCTATTTTAACTGTCAATTCAGGTCCAAATCCTGTGCCACGCGTCGGTCAAATCGGTGGACGATCCGGTGGTTTCGGAGTACATCGAGAAGACGATAGACCAATACCACAAGGAGGGAAGGGTGTTCCCACACGGACAGTTGAGGTAATTGAAAGCGGCCTGAGGGTGCCCGAGTGCGGCCTGTTGTTGCCACAAAGGAAAACCACTACTACAGTTAACAGTCCTTTAAAATGTTAGTTCCAGGTATTCTGTGAAGAAGCGCGGAGAGCTGCAGACTTCCTCCGAGGCCGTCGTTTCCCCAGAAGAACTCATCAAAAACTGGAATCCCCACGAGCCCATACCCATACTCGACCGCTTCAGCATAATGCGCGCTATGGTAAGAGTCATTTAATGTCTTATGTTGCTTCTTTTTTTCTTTTTTTAACTTGGAAAAATCCTTTTCAAAACTTTTATTTCAGACCACTCGCGCCACCGTAATCAAAAGCGACGCGCCGGAGAAGGAGGACAAGGAGGAGTCGGAGACTCCCAACACCACCATAGCCGAGGTTCTCGATGACACCATGGATATGACCGTTCCCGTATGTTTTTTTAACTTCTTACTAATCTAATTTTATCAATAGCATCCTATTTTCAGAAGGAAGACGATACTTTGGACACGACCACTCCTCTCATGAACCTGCTGCAGTCGGAACAGCACCGCCAGATGTTCCTGTCTTCTGGAGACGTGAAGAGAGTCGTCAAATTGAATGTGACGATGGCCACGGAGTTTGGCTACCAGGCCAAGGCCCTTCGCTTCATTTCCCTTCACGAGGTGGCCTATCAGCTGGTCCACGGACACCAGTTGGGCACCACTCCTACTTACTACGATAAGTGAGTTTTTTTTGGGCATACGGTTGCCTAACATACTTATCAAGCGGACTTCGATTAGAAAAAACGGCCTTAGGTTCCAAAAAAGCGCCAGTGGCAACCTCAGCTACCTCTCTAACATCCTTATTTTCAGATTCCACCTCCACCGGGACATGAGCCAGTGGCCTGTGGACTTCAACCCATGCGTCTACGTGGATGAAGAATCTCCCCTCCGCTTCATCCCTCCTCTTCCTCCATTCAAAGGGCTAGACAGGTACTTACCGTAACCCTCTCCTAAAGCTACAATAACCCGGATCTAAACCTTTAAAGGATTACCGTAACCCTCATTTTCAGGGGCTGGTTCATGCTCCAGGACTTCACCATCGCTCTTCCCCTCTCCGTCTTCGTCCTCTGCGCCTACGTCCCCAAAACCATCGATGTTTGTTAATCCAAGTGCAAAATTATAATTTTCTATCTTTAGAAGGCCCTGATTGAGGAGTACCTGAAGGACCCGATCAAGCGACACATCTGCATTGGAGACCTTCCAAATGAGATCAGGATTCCCATTCTGAGAGTGGGTTTCTAGTTTAAAAATGGGGAAAATGAAGTGGTTTGCAGGATAAGAAGATCTACCGTCAGTTGGAGCACACTCTTCTGACGTTGTGTGCCATGGGACTGATGACGGTGGGACAGAATCCGGATCCCAAGAGATTCGTTTCGGCCGCTTCTTCCATATTCTACGTAGGAACACAGTGAGTTCCAATATGCAAATTGTCTTGAAATATTTCAACAGAATTGAAGTTTTCATTCTAATTTCCTCTATTTCCAGAGGAGCTCTCTACGACACCAGTACCAGTGCCCGCGGATACGCCAACGTCTCTCTCCCTCTGGCTCAGTACGACCGATATGACTACCACTTCGAGTGCCAGGGCGATCTGCTCCTCTACTGGCACCACCTGCGCGCAGTCGTCCAATCCACTCCCCTCTCCTTCCGCAACGACCTCACCTCGAACGACGTTTCCCTGAATCGCCACAAGAAGTACAGCCTCGGCCTGTTCGACAAGGCCCTGGTCACCAGAAGCCTCTCCCAGCCAATCACCACAATCGAACCCCTCGAGCCCCACGACGGCTGTGCCGGCTTCGACTCCGCCCTCTTCCTGTCAGTTTTATTATTTCCCGTCATGAAACAGAGGTTTTTAGACATCTCCGCCGTCACTGGGATCTCAATCCTCGCCCGAGTGCCTTCGTCAGCTGGTTTATCGCCAGATTCAGAAGGACTTCGGAGAACTGCCAGAGCATAATTGAGAAGAGGTAAGGGGAGGGAAATGGCGGCCTGAGGGTGCCTTTAAAGAGAAGCAAAACCAATGTTTTAGGGTTGTGAGTCTGCAGCACGACTGGAACAGCTTCGTGAAGAGCATGATGCCCAGCGACCTGGATCTGTCGAAGACCAAGCGGGCGATGGCCTCGTCGACCACCCTCTACCCATCCACGAGGGCCTCCATTGCCATCGAACCGAAGAGCAAGACCCGACTTCAGCACCTCAAAAAGTCATACGTAAGATAATCTTGGAGCTACAGTAATTCTGATAATTCAGGAATGGAGGAAGAAGAAGCGCCCGTTGGACAGTGTGGATTTGGTCAGTGAGCAGAGCCGAATCCACGTTAGGAGTCGCTTCAACGCCAGGGAGAAGGACATGGTACTTGCTCTAAAGAGAGTTAGATTTACCTTTTAATTTCAGTTGATATTGATCCGAGCCGTGGGTTTCTTCCTCAATCCGGTCTACCGCTTCTGGCTGGATCCCGCCGTGCTGAGGGACATTATGCACGAATACGTCCCCGAGTCCAGGAGCAAGACTGTTCAGGTTTGTGGAATTCAGTTGGATTTTTTCTTAATTTTTTCCTGAAATCTCCTACAATCACCCAATTTCAGAGTCTGATGGCTGCCGGAGTGCGTGAAATGGTCCGTCCGAATCGCCTCGCCTACCTCCAAAGGATCGTCAGGAATCTCTCCACCTTCCAGGTAATTTCCGCTCTTTTTTGGCTTGTTTCGATTTGATTTTTGTTACAAACCCCCAACAAACAAGCATTTTTTCAGGAAATGCGTAATCTGCGTTACCAGCTGGCTACCGCCCCTCTGGTGACTCCCGAGGCGAAGACGAACTTCTTCAAGAACGCCTTCGACATTGCCAATCGCCTCCTATTCATGTACAGTCCAAATCAGGGTTACAGTAACCATATCGTTCAGGGACCATCAGAATCTTCCGCACGTGACTGCTCCTGACGTCATGTTCCACAACTTCCTCACAACCGGCGAGATTACCATTTCGGCGGAGCAGCAAACGTCGAACCCTATTCCGATGAGGTCGAGGCCGCCGGGCTGTCTCGAACACGTCAACCACTGCATGGCCATCAATGTGCTTTTGGTAAGTTACTGTAATCGTTTAAAGAATTGGAATACAGTAACCCGGTTACTGTAGGCATTTGGAATACGGTATCCTTGTTCAACTGTAGGGATACGGTAGCCACTTCCGGTTGTTGACTGTGATGTGTATACGAATTGGTAATGAGGTTACTGTAGTTGTGGAAAATAATTGGTTACAGTAATCCGGTTACTGTATGGATTAAGGTTGTTATAAACGGCACTGCTGTAGGGATTGAAGTCGATATCGGGTGTACATAGGTTACTGTAGTTGCGTTATCAGTGGTCGCGTTATCAGTACTGTAGTTGCGTTATCAGTGGTTACGGTTCAATTCAAAAGATTATCGTATAGTCACATTAATCACCTAAACTTGATGTTCCAGGGAGTGCTGATTCACTGCAATGACGGCTCGTTCTCCGAGAGGATATTGGAGCAGTTGAATGCTACCGTAATCCACAACGCCCTGCAGGTCCTCCGCTCGGATGGACTGGTCTCCCGAACGAGGACTCTGGACCCTCAACTGATGGTCATCACCAAGAATCAGGCTGTTCTGTCCTACTAGTGAGTTAATTTGCATATTGCACCGTATTCCCTCACTTTCAGTTTCCGCCACTTCTTCGCCCACCGCTTCCACCCGGACATCATAGAACACACCTCCCTGCTCTTCGACACCTTCGGCCATCTGGTCACTGAGCCGGCCCAGAGGGTGCCCTTCGAAGGAGACCACGTCGGACTGGTCATCGTGGCCAGCAATGCCTTCTACACCAGGGTTAGAGAGAAAAAGAGAACATTTATAATCCTTCTCTTTCCAGAACGACGTGGAAGTGGACGTAGATCAACAGATCCTTACCGTATTCGAGGAGGCCTCTCTGGAGAACTCCCAGCAGTCGACCAAACAGATCCGCTACCTCGAAAATGCGGACCTTCATTTGGAGAGGATCGAGGTCTCCCACGTCATTGAGGAGGCTCCATTCGAAGTGCCCGACATTAAGATGCTCATTAAAGTCATCGATAGGTAGGCTTTATAACTGTCCAACCTGCCCAAGGTCGCCCGAAAGCGGCCTAAGGCTGCCAAAAAGCGGTATGAGTATTAATTCTGTACTTCCAGGTCCCATCTGAAGAGCGACATCGACGCGGCCTCCCCTCTGATTTTCATCAAAACCTTCCCGGATGCGGGAGCCCGCGAAGAGATGAAAATGATCTACGAGGAGATCAAACTCTCCGGAGCTCTGGGAATCGGAGTCGATGAAATTGCCGTAGGAATATTTTTAATGTGAAATTTAAATCGCCATTTTTAGAAAAAGACGGGTCTGGAGCGCAGAAAGGTCTACGACACTATTCAGAATCTCCTAGGAGGACATGCGGTAAGTGGGAGATCGTGATGGGACCAAAAAGCGTCAAAGCCAATCCTTTAAAGATCGTTCTCAAGGCATGGTTACGGTAGTTGGGTTACTGTAACTTTCCCTAATGAAACAGTTAAACGGGTAGTAGTTACAGTAGCCCGTGTAGAATTCAAGGGTTGTATACGGTATTTTAAATCTAATTACGGTTGTGGAATACAGTAGCTATTTTCAGATCATCGAAGTCGGTGTGGACTATCCTCGATGGATCACCATAGAACACAAGGATTCTTGGTGTATCACCACCACCACCGATCTCATCGTCTCCCCGAAGCCGTGGACTAAGCCTAATGGTAAGCTCAATCTATCCATCTCTAACCACCCTCTCTCCAGGTGACATCTGTCTCTCCACCATTCGTTGGATGGCCGAAAGCTGCATGTTCACCATCGTCGCCAACGCCGGCATAACGATGAAGGACCTCCACTTCCGCTACGAATTCGCTCTCCAGCCGGCCGCCGTCACCGATTTGGTAGGACTTTAGAGAGAGAAAGAATGACTCTGAAATCCAGGTCTACGTTCTGGAGAGGGCCGACTGCTGCACCGTCATCGAGAGCTCCTTCCCGAGCATGGAACTGTCCTCCCCCTTCGACGATGATATACCCACCACATCCTGCCTCTACATACTGCCCACGGTCGACTGCGTCGAGAGATTCTCCCGCCTTTTCTCGGGTTTGTTTTCGACGTTTTGGTGCTGACGCGAAATTGTGTACTCTTCGAATTGCCAATTTTGAGTGACGTTTTTTCCGAGTTTTTTTTTTCAATTCCGAGGCTACCATAATCGGCGTTGATACAGTAACCCTTATTTCTACCGCAATCTCTTTGCCGTAATCTATTTTATGCAATCTAATCTCTTCCATTTCCAGGAGTCACCCTGCTCAGCTCGATGGTCTCCCAGACGAGGGACGAGGACGCGGAGAAGCCGGCCACTCCAGCCGACAGCGCCCTGGACACCACCGGCCTGCTCTGCCGACCCCTCAGTGGCACGGGCCAGAGGGCCTCTTTTGAAGACCACCCTTTGGACACCACGGCAGACGACGGGGGGGACCACGACAACACTTTGGAAGACCACAACATCACGGGAGAAGGCCACGGCGCCTCGGAAGAAGGCCACAGCCGAGCGGCCACTTTGAAGGACGCCCTGCAGCTGATGGAATTCAGCGAAGGGGCCGACGCCTCGGGACCCCTCTAATCTCATGTACAGTTGTTATTGTTGTTGTTTCGGGTTACTGTAGCCCCAATTTGCATCTTGGATACTTCACAATATAATAATAACTTGCTAAGTTTGGCAAGAATTTGTTACGCTGCTGACCCGTCAATTCGGGGATTGTACCTCTCTCTCAGTTTCCTTCGTTCAATTGCCTGTCTCTTTCAGTCGCATGAGCAGCAGCGAGAGTTCGCTGCGGTGGTACTCGTGGGGGTACTGGGTCCCTGCGAAGCCGCTGGAGCCCCAGGCGGCTGGCACATCGCAGACCGTGGTTACAGTACCCCCGGTGGTGGAGAATACGCCTTCCTCGAGTACGGTAAGTGAATACTTGGTAGTTATCCATTTGCATGTAGTGTTTTCGGCCACACGCCAGAAAGCGGTATGTGGCTTCGAAAATTTGGTGTTCAAAAAGAAGCCATTCGTTGCAACAAAAAAACAGATTTTGGTCCAAAGTACATTTGGTTGGCATAAATCGTCCTTTGATTGTCAAAAAGCGGCCTTTGGTTAACAAAAAGCGGTCTTCGGTTGTCAAAAGCGGTAGATGCCAGAAAGCGGTCCAAGCGGCCTATGATTGCCTGAAAGTGGGCCAAATTCTAGTTCATTTCTTTCCAGGCGCCAGTAGTCCTCGAAGTGACTGAGCCCCTGCTGCCCATGACCGGTTGGGATCGGGTGAAGGCCCTTTACGAGAATCCCAGCATGGAGACCGACGTCGTCCAGAGGGTACTGTATCCCCCTCTTTCTCTGTTGTAATCTCGCTTTAAAGGTCGCTCGGATGACCTTTCTCGGTGGATTTTTGCTGGGCGGCTCCACCGGCTACCTGCAGGCCGCCAAGACGTACGAAGTGAACAACGTCGGACGGAAATACCTCAGTCCCAGTGATTCTGTGGTCAGTGGATATTTGAGTGGCCACAAAGCGGTCAAAGATTACCATAAGTCGCATAAGGCGGCCTATGAATGCCAAAAGCGGCTTCACTGGCTAGACTTGCTGTGAAATCAGGAGAGATAATAAAATCATTTTCAGAAAAGACGGGTCGATTATGCTATTCTGCGATTCGCCAAAGGAGGAGTGGGCATGGGCATGAAGTGCGCCTTCATCTCGGGAGCTATTGTGTGAGTTTAGGGGAAAGAATCAGAGAAGTAGAGCGGACCTAGAGACCCAGAGAGAGAGAGAGAGACCTCTCCTAACCCCTCCATTTCAGTCTGGCCACGACGCACCTCGCCGCCTACCGTGACCGCTTCTCCTCGTGGTACTTCCCCGCATTATCAGGTGTGCTAGCGTGCACTCTGCACACAGGTCCGAGTGCACTTTCCTCCTCCCCTAATCTCTCAATTCAGCGTCCTTCGGCACGGTCTTCGCCTTCCCCGTGGGTCTCGTCGGCAGCGCCAAGGCCTGCGGTCTCGGGATCACCTCCGGCCTCACCCTGGCCGCCGTCGTGCATCTGTACGCCCTGGGCCTGGACAAATCGGTGAACGAGGCCTACTGGAACTTCAAGCGCGAGTACGAGAAGGAGATGTTCGCGGCGGCCGATTGGGAACGCCGCGTGCAGGAGCTCATGGCGGCCGAGGACATTCGCTGGCGACAGACGGCTGTCAAGAAGCTGAAGGAACAGGACGAGGCGCGGTTACGCTGCCAGGACGCATAGGCCGCACTTGTTATCGATTTTTCATTGTTTTTAGAAGATTGACAGCTCAAATATAAAGAAATTTATATCATGTTTTCTAGACGTTTTCATTCACAAATTCCAGGGTGATGAAATCAAAGGCTAACTTAGGGATCATCCACGACTCACGGCCATCTTTTAGGATGTCTAGGATGTAGGGAAATGTCAAAGTCTCTAGTTCCGAGATAGAGAAAAGTATACTAAAAATCTGAAGAGAGAAAGAGAGAACCCCCAGCAACCCTGAAGAAACCCCATAAAACAAAGCATCGTTTGTAAATTATTGATTTATTATCTAGTTTAATTATACAAATAGAACTAATAATTATACGATTACAATTACAAGACCACATAGACAATTCCACTCGCTGTTTCTTCTGAGGAGGGCAGTTTTCATCTTCGATGGCAGTTGTCGTCTCAATGATCGTAGGACTGGGACGCTTCTGGCACACCTGAAAAACAAGAAATTAGTAATTTAAGAATTATTTTTGTTTTAAATAGTTTAAAAGTGTGATTAAACCAACCTTTTGGTTAGTGGCATCCTCGAGAGGAGAAGAAGTCTTCTTCTTCTGGAACCTCTTTCCCTTCAGCATGTCTTCTTTGGAGATGAAGAGTTTGATGTCCTTCTGTCGAACGTATCTTACATCAACCTGAATGTTTTGTTTTAGAGGGAGAGAGAGAGGGACAGAGAGAGAGAGAGAGAGAGAGAGGCTCAAGATCTAACTAGCCTTAGTGTTGTGGTTGGTCTTCTGTTTGTTCAAAATCTCCAAAAACTTCATGATCTCCTTTGTCAAATCCACATTCTTGGTCATGTTGAGGTCAAAATCCAGGCCGACGAACCACAGGTTAGCCACGGGATTCCTACAAATGACTTGTTTCAGGGAAATTGAGATTCGACTTACTTGAATTCCAGATCCAGGGGAGCCTTCTGAAGAGGAATGAACTTCTTCGTATTGACGTGGGTGAGCCTGATTCCCTGGTTTCTGTCGAATGAGCCAACCAGAAGACGGAGCTTCGACTCAACGAAGCTACTGAAGATGAGGTGGTCTTCTTTGCTCTTTCCGGCGGCAGAAATGGCTGAAATTGAGATTTTAGAGGCTTCTGAAGACAAGAACTAACCAATGAAGTGCTTGTATCTGGTGAAAAAGTTGGTCTCTTCGAAGAGGGCGGACCAGGGGGAGGAACCGGAGATGATACTGTCGCAGAGGATCTTTCCTGAAAGAGAGAAGGTTTTAAATTTAAACTGAAAAATTACCTTCTCTGATCTCCTGGACCATGATCTCCTTTGTGGATTGGCTCACATTGTAGGTGGAGTTCTGTTGGGGGAAGGAGGGAGTGATGATTGGCATCAGATGGAATCTATCAGCCATCTTGGTCCTAGGATCCCAGACATTCTTCATCATCCGTTCGAGGCCAGAAGGGCAGTGGTCCATCTCCTTCAGAAGAACGGGGCTGGGCCAATCCCACCGCTCAAACACGTAGAAAAACTTCTGAAGGGTCTTCGAAGGGGCGGCGTTCGGGTACAGCTGACAGACCCTGGCGACTAGGATGGGCCAGGTGGTTACTGTAGATTCCGTGGGTTTTCGCCCAATGCTTGACTGCCCGAAGGCAGGAGATGAAGGTTTCCTGATTTGGGACACAAGCCAGGATCTCTTAGGCCACCCGGCATCCGTTAAGAGACCTCATGGTCCAGTCATCCACGTTCTTCAGAATCTCATCGTCAGACATGGAAATGTCCGGAGTGACGTTTTTGGCTGCGATTCTTGCAAAGAGGAGGTCCATTTCGATGCCATCGTAGTTCATTTTGATCACAGGGACGAAGGCTTCTGTGACAGCATGGAGGTCGGCCACGAGGGGGTCCTGAAACGAAGAGGATCATATTAAATCAAGGTTTTGATTACAGTAACCCAAATATTACTCACCTTCTTCAGAAGCCCAAAGAAGGAGGAGAAGAAGTCCTCTCGGCTGATGTGCCTGGGGACCACTCAGAGAGCATCAATGTCGGCCCCTGAAAATTGAAGTATGAACTTTAGTTTTCAAAATGAAATCTCACCTTTGTTGTGGACTCCAAGGCGGTAGGATCCGAAAGTGCAGATCCTTCCCTGGAACTCGGCGGAGTTGAGGAAGGGCAGCTTTTCCTTCGTCTATTCCTGCACCCAGTACTGCAGAAGACCATTCACGTTGGTGAGAATGGATCCTCGCTTCTTCAACTCCTCAGGAGACTCAATTAGGTCGAAGGACCGAAGGCAAGACTCCAACTTAGAAAAACAGATTGATTAAAATGAGGTCTTCAAATGCTGTTTTGTTGACGTTTTCTTTGTTAGTTGTTATTGAAGTGACCGAAACAAATCGATTGTTATCTGGTCGCGTAGATGATGTTCTAACAAAGAAATCCTTTTATGAAAAAAACTAAATTGGCTTAGTTTGAGCCGAGCCTCGTAAGTTTTTATGATGCACCCAAGGGCGGCGTTTTAAGCACTGCCCTAAAAGAAGGCTCAATGGCTGTGGACACGAGATAGTGAACCGGGGATTGGGAGTGCGCCGCCCGCCGACAGTATAGTAATGTGGTAGAGCGCTCGCTTACAAATCTCAAGGTCCTAGTTCAATTCTTTCTCTATTTTATTTTATTTTGCTTGATTGACTAAATATAAGAATTGATCAGATGGAAATTTAAATTAGTGATTTGGTCTGTTGCTCGTACCTCTTTAATAACTTAGGATTCAGTTGGAAATGCTTTAGATTTCTACCAAAAAGTTTTCCTTTGGCGGCAAAAGTTGTTTTACAACTTGCACAACCAAATGACAACAGGAAGATTCGAACTCTGACCCTTTTGGTTTTGTGAGATTTTCAAGCAAAACGATAACCACTCGGCTACGCGGAGCATGGGATATCAGCGTTGTGACCGCAATATAAGGACAGCGTGCGCTTATAAAATGGAACTATGTTCAAAGAGCTGTACTGAAAAAGCGCCGCTTACTCAGAAAGGCACATCACTCCAAACGAAGAATTAACCCCAACTACAACAAAAGAATCCACCCTGACCTAAGTAACATTTCCCTCTTATATTGCCAACCTAAAGAGTTATGGGAGCGAATGTGTTGCCAGATAGACAAATCCCTAAAAGATAAGTGAAACACTTTGGAAAAGAGCACTATCGCGTTAGTTGGCTTAGTGAATCGTCTAAAAGATGTGACCCTGAAACTTCCTGGGTCAGAGTACTATCAGCTGCATTTGGATGGGCGGTGGATATCGGCTGGGACACGCCAAAGCATTTGGTGGAGGAGCTGGAGCAAGCCATCGTCATTTGCAATCGTTGATTGAATGATTTCAGTTCCAACCCAAATCTAATGGCAACCAAAAGCAGATGCAGAATTCCTCTTCTGCAGAAGCAGAAGCAGATGTCCGCGGGGCACGCCGTACGCAGCAAAAAGCAGATGCGCCAACTATGGGAATGACCTAATTACGGTAATTGTAATTAGGGTTCTAATCGATCCTTTTAAACATTGGGCAGTTGGTGTGACTTTGTTAGCAGCGTAACGTTTTAGACAAACTTTTGACCAGCCGCATTTCCAAGGAAAGAGACCGGTCAAGCGGTGGAAAGGCCTTAAATTAGCATGAGTCTCAAAATTCCCATGGGGTACATTTGATACTTCTGGGCCGAATTCAAGCGGCCGAAGGCCGCCCATATAAGCGGCCGAAGGCCGTCCAATCAAGCGACCGAAGGCCGCCCATATAAGCGGCCGAAGGCCGTCCAATCAAGCGACCGAAGGCCGCCCAACTAAGCGGCCGAAGGCCGCCTATCTAAACGGCCGAAGGCCGTCCATTCAAGCGGCCAGAGGCCGCCTATCTAAACGGCCGAAGGCCGCCCATATAAGCGACCGAAGGTCGTCCATTCAAGCGGCCGAAGGCCGCCCATCTAAGCGGCCGAAGGCCGCCTATCTAAACGGCCGAAGGCCGTCCATTCAAGCGGCCAGAGGCCGCCTATCTAAACGGCCGAAGGCCGTCCATCTAAGCGGCCGAAGGCCGCCTATTTAAAGGGCCAAAGGGTGTCTATCTGAGCAGCGAAAGGGCTAAGAGGCGGCCGAAGGCCGCCTTCCCCAGAAAGTAAAAACCCGCGTAGCGGGTTTTTAACTTTCTGGTAACTAATACTTTAAGAATAACTGAAGTAAATGTATCTATGAAGTGGTTGTTTTCTTTTACCGAAGGAAGTGTTCTTCTTCTGAAACCTATCACCTTCGGCTTTCTTCTTCAACCTTTTCTTCTCCAAGATAAATGTGTGAAAAAGCGAATCGCAAAGAGAGTTGTGGTTTGGATGGTAGGAATTGATAAAAAGAGAACAATAATGTTTCGTAATTGAATTGAAATTCATGAAAAGCGAAAAGAAATCGCTGTGATTATACGAATGCATTTTTGAAGCTGCGGCGGGCCAAAATGTACCATTTTACCCTATTTTTGGAGTGGTGTGCCAAAACCACTCGACAGATTTGGCTGAAAGTCTACGCTCCGCGACCTGCAACAGGTTCCGGTATGTGGCCAAAATTTCAGCTCGATTGCTTCACCCGTTCGCTCGTACCAACACGATATCGCACGAACGGGAGACATCGGCGTTTTTTCTAACCAGCCGCTTCTTGGAAATTAGCATAACGAAAACAATATGCTAATTTCTAAAGTGGGAATCGGTTCAGTTTTGGATGCTGAAAACGATTCTTTGATCAGAATTGGGAAATATTGATTTCCAAAGGAGCCCGGGCAATTGGAAGTTTGGCCGCCCCCGCACAAGACAGTGGAGGAACCAAACCACCGCGCAGCGCTTCGCGCTGCGCGCAATATGTGCCTCTCTCTCTCTCTCTCTCCCTCTCTCTCTTCATCTCTGTTTTCTCTAGGGCTGAAACGTTCGTCGGAGTTTCCAAATGGACCGGAAGACCAATTCCTGAAAAGATTTACCTCCTGGATAAAGGAATTGAAGGGTTCAAAGCGATCGGAGGAGGAACGAATGCTTCAGAAGTACCGCCAATCTGCAACCCAGCCCTGAAGTACCCCCTCATCAAGATTCAACCAAGTAGGAATTAAGAGGAATGTAAAAGATTTAAATTCAGCTGACTCCAAAAGATCTGGTCAGACTCTCCTGGACTTGTGTCGATATGTTTGATCGCACAATGAGGACAAGTGGGGTGGCTGTACCGCTGGAAATGCTTCTAAATGTCACGATAAACGAAGGGAATCCGGTTTTTAGGTACTTTATCTGCAGAGTGGAGAGAAAATGGGCTCTAGATGTAAGTCTTTCACTCACACTCCTCACTTAATTCCTAACTCATATACTCATTCACTAGCTCACTCTCTCACTCACACACTCATTCACACACACTGTCTCACTCACTAAGTCTCCGCCCTTTACTCAATATTTCCAGGAGGACTACTTGGAACACAGCGATTCTGCCATCTATCGAACTGTGCCGTGTAGTGTCACCCTTCGTTCTTTGGATATTAGAATTGATGGCGGAGTAATTCCATTGTAATTGAGTTTTACGTTTTTGAATTTCAGGGCGTTTTGACAGCCGCCCTTTTCTCAGCCATTACCTCGTTTCTGAGAATTTTGCCTCTGAATTCTGTGAATAGATTCGACGTTTATCGGGTGAATGAGTGCGAATGTTGGCAGGAGATGAGAAGTTTCATACAGGTGGGCCTAGTTATAGAGGAAAAAATACTTGATGTTTAGAATTACTTAAAGGAGTCTATCAATATTTTTGGAAGATGCGAAATTCCGCAGTGGTTCAGTCAGTTTGCCCTCACTTTGAAGGTAGGAAGAGAGAGAGATAGTAAATTTGTCAGCTGAGACGGGTGTGTTTCCCTTCTGCTGAAATTCCTATTGATTACATCCTGAACTCTCCAGTGGAATCCATCTCAGCTGGTCGTGCTCTCGAAACAGTTGATGACATTTACAAAATAATGGAGGTATTATTTTTTATTGCTTATTAGCATATTTTATCCGCTCCTTTCAGAAATTCATGAAAAGCAACAATCAAAAGCTCTACGTGTACGCGGACGTGCATTTCGAAACCAGAGATCATCCTCTTTTCCAAAACGAGGAACTCCTCCCGATGGACTACAAGGGCCCTCTTCCGGAGAAAAGGCCTGTTCTGGGTTAGGCGCTCTGAGTTCTGGCCCGAGATAGGCGATGACTACTGGATTATGCGAAAGGACGGACATGTCATTCAACTGGGCTACGACGAAGACGGCATCCTGTGCGAGTTCCAGGACAACTACATCGAATTGCCGGATGCCATTCAGCACCTCTTCTAGGAAGTGATATCAAATTCAGATAAAAAATTCTGAGGATGAATTTCTTCTTTTTTTTTGAAAGTAAACTATAATTTCCATTTGATTTGAGTGGTTTCCCAAAGGAGCTAATTTTAAGCCGAAAATTAATCGAAAATTGAAGGACTGTAAAATTGGTACTGTAGCTTCTAGTTCAGCTGTTGACACTAACAGCATTGTAAAGGTCCTGCAACGAATCAATTACTGTCAGTAAAAGTTCAGCTGTTACTTAAGATTTTATTTATTTTTTCGAACGTGGATTTTAGTTTTGTTTTATTGAATTTACAATTTTTTAATGCAAAAAACATAATAGTTTCTATTTGTGAAATATGTATATTTGTAATTATCAGGCGATCTTAACGAGAAAAAGGCGTTTGTAGCGAAATGTTACTCAAAATCTCACATGTGAGAATTCCGCTTTTTGGCTTCTGATGGCTGTTTTCTGGCTTTTAAACTGTTTAGATTGTAAATATTGCAAAATTACTGTTTTTCGAGGTCAGACGCGACTGGCAGTGTTAATTAATTAATTGCGTTGCCATTGACACTGTCAGTCGCATTATGTTTCACTTTCTCTATTTTCCTGTCGCTTTTACCCATTTCTCATAGATGTTTATACATTTATCGATAAAACGATGATATTTTAGGGTAAAAAAGCCATGGGAGATTTCGTCCATTGCAACAAGTGCCTCTTCCGGCCGAAGCAGCAGCCGACGACGAAGCTCTTCATCACCTCCTGCTACCACATGGTCTGCGAGAAGTGCATAGACGGAGGTTTCTTTTATTTTAAACTAAAATAGTTTAATTAAAATATTTAATTAAAATAACTAATTCAAATTTTAGGCGCTCCCGGAACGCCCTGCAAAATCTGCAGCAAGCCGATGAAGGCTCTGGAAATCAACAGGGACCTGGACCCTCATCTTCTGGAGCTATTCATGGTAAAATGTCACTATTTCTTTAAAATTTTAATTTCCAGAACCCCAAGCAAATCCTGGCCAAGCGATTGGCCGCTTTGAAGAAGAAGGACGACTTCCAGAAGATGATGTACAACAGTTTTATGAACCATTACAAGAGCCAGGTGATTCCTTCTTTTGCTGATTCTGACCTTATTTCAGAAGGCAAAGCTCGGCCAGGCCATGCAGTACTGCCAGAAGCAGGCCAATGCTTCGAAGGAGAAGGACCGGTAGCATACATGATTGGTTTCCAATTAAAGTCGGCTTCAGGGAGATTGCGGAGCTGAAGGAATGGCTGGCGACGGCCAAGGAGAAGGTGGCTGCGATGGAGAAGGAGCGAAACGACGCCCAGCGCCAATTGGCCGAATTGCGACAGCTCGAGAGCAGGTAGGAGGGACCTGTGGCTATATCTAATCGATGTTCAGGGTCAATGCCCCGACTTCGATGGATTCATCGATCGGTCGGATGTTTGGATTTCCTGTCGAAGGCGAAGGTAGACTTTCCAAATACGCTTTCTAACCCCTTTGCAGCTCCGCAATACGACGTTGCCTTCGATTCTCAGACCATGGGCTTCCACAGCCAGATGGATCTGAACGAATCGGTTTGTTCCAATCGCTCTTCTCTCAACGGGAGCGCTCGGATGTCCATGAACAGTCCTCGCCAAAGCAACTCTTCCCTTCTCTCGGAGGTTCGTTTTTAAGCTTTTTGAATTTGCAGGAGAATCATAGTCGCACCAACTAATTCCTTCCTTTCAAGATAACTACTCCGAAGATGCTGGGTATCCGCAACATGGCCCCCGCCGCGTCGATGTTTGGCCAGCGTCTCCCTCCCGCCCCGAACCCCTACGCGGATTTCTTCGCCCGTAGTTCCCCCAGGTTCGTCTCCCAAATAATCCCAAATTTATGCCGTTTTGAAGGAACCGCCACCAGCCTCCGATGAATCCCTCGCCCGCCAACAGGTCTGGAGGACGCCGTGGGGACAACGCCCAGTTCCAGTGTGAGTTATTTTCACTTGTCACATCCTTTTTCTTTTTATTTTCTTGTGATGCTTTCTTTTTCAGCGCTGCCTTTCTCCTCCGGCGCCATCTCCCGCGGAAGCATCATCCCGAAGAACAACACGCCGTCGGCCAGTCACTTCCGAGAGCCTCAGCTCCCCTTTTAGCTGTATAGTATTTCCTTGTTTTATTATTCTTTGTGAATGTTGTTGTAGTCAGACTGCCTTTTACTGTTCCGTTTTGTTACTCCCTCTTTAGGGCCAATGAAGTAGTTTCTTTCCATCTTTTTTTATTTCTTCTGACTTTCTTTTACTGTTTCACCAAATACACCGATGTCTGCTACTGCTGCTAGTAATCTACGAGACCAATCCTGGCTACTGAGGGCCGTGGATTTTGGGAACCACACTGATAGTTTCACGAGCCACTGAAATGAGGTCTACCGTAATCTTGATCTAGTTTTTGGTGCTGATATGACCTTCCAGAAGGATTCAGGGTTTTTTCTCTCATTTTTCTTTGGGTTTGTTCATCGGTTGTACAATACAGGGCAGATACACTCAAAGAGTCAGGGACCCAGACGATGAGACACGCTGACGGATAGAGGGACAGCCAGTTAGACATGCAAATGGTTAGAGAATTAGACGGGTAAGTGAGAGAGACATAGATTACCAGAGAAGTTAGAGACGCAGATAGGTAAATGCACAAACTATACAAACATGGTTAGAGATGCAGACAGTTAGAGTCACAAATCGTTGGAGATGCAGGTAAGGTAGGGAAGTTAGACCTACTGATTGGATATGCCACGTCGTTTCACTGGGAGAACTCGGCCTGGCTGGCAACCTGCCAATCCGTGAGTGTGCACATAGAACACACTCACAGAAAAGAAAATACTGTAGGTTTCTGCGGGTGTGCAGCTCAGCCACACTCGCAGATGCTTTCGATGGCCAGATTTCCATTGTTAGGATGTCCATGAGCAACGTTGCTGGGAAAGGCTGTGGAGACAAGGGTAATGCGAATTGGAGAAGGTCGTTCGTCGTGGTACTGCGTTCGTTATCTCTTTTTTGAACCATCTCCAATCAGAAGGTTCGAATTCCATTTCGCCCCACCATTTCAGCATCAGTCGATCCAATCCGGACAATCTCAGCAGATTCATTACGTAGTTCGCCCGGACAACCGTATCAGATACAGAGATCTGTCTGCTGTCGGTCCAGTCCAGTATTTCTATTTATCCAGGCAGTCCAATCACTCCTCTTTCAAACTACAAGAATGATAAGAAAACGAGAATATGGTCCAAAGATGACCATTTCTCTCTCGTATTATGTCTCTCAACTACTCGGAAGGCTTCCTTTCTCAGTCCCGACAACTCAATGGAACCGTCGATAAAATATTTTACTACAACAGCAATTAAAGGAAACAAAAGAGAAAGAGGCGCACTCCGTTCAGTTCTGTTCTGTTCAGCGGCCCCGCCTCCTGAGGGTCGGAGTTTACAGCCGAGGAAACAGATGACTAAGCCCACGAGCTGGGCGAAAGATCAAAGGAGAGAAGACCGAGAAGACATTACATCAATCATATCAAACACTAACAACAGAAATTATGTCCCAAACGTTTATTTAGAGAATGAGAGCGATTATATCGTAATAGAAACATTTCACAGGATGATGTCAAAGAGATTTGGGATAAACGCAAGATATCAAAGTATTCGCATAGAACAGAGACCATAAATAAGATATGATTGGACTTGGTATCCCAGTTTTCTTTGTTGAATCCGGTCATATTGATCGGTAGACCCAGACAGGAAAGAAAGCTGTAGACATCGTAGACTGCAGCCCAATAATTGGGCTGATGAACGTTCCTCGGGTGGACGGAGGGCGTTGAGGAGTCCGAGCAATGCCACCAGGTAGAACACGTTTTCAGACATCTTCTGCGTGTAGCCGCACTTTCCGCACTTCTGAAGATTTCGTCTATCGGGGACAGGAAGATGGAGACTCACCAAGGCCTTCTTGTGCATGTCCACAGCCGCTGACTGCTTCTGCTTGGCGTCAGGGGCAGTGGGAGGCTTCTGATGTTGAACCAGCTTCTGTCCCACGTCGGAATTCTGAAATCAGGTTAATTCAGCTTCTATCCAGTTTAATGAAGAAAAAGAAGAATATGTCAACTTACAGATTTCCTCTCGTCACAGTTAATTGGATCCATAATCCCAGTATTCATAGTTGAATCCGGTCATTTCTCAAACCGAAGAGAAAACTATAGACATCGTAGACGATCTATAGATCGCACTATATGGATTGATAAAACTGCATGGAACAGAGGAGCTTAAAAAGGGCTCGTTCGTCGGGTGAACGGGGTCACGCGGCTGGAAATAGAAGATAAGTTCTTGCATTCAAATGGTTAAAAGAAATGGAACTCTTGATAGAGAAGGTGTAAAAGACTATGGGAAAGAAGAAGTAAACTAACGCGATTCTGAATCCGCATGGCGACAGGCGCTGGCTGCACCCAGCCACGGCGTCTGATGGGAACGGCGGACTTGTTGTTGAGGAGTCCGAGCAATGCCACCAGGTAGAACATGTTCTCTGACATCGTCTGGGTGTAGCCGCACTTTCCGCACTTCTGAAGATTTCTTATTTTGGGAACAAAAAGAGGAAGATTTACCAAGGCCTTCTTGTGCATTTCCACAGCCACCACTGCCCCCTGCTTGGCTTCAGGGGCAGTGGAAGGCTTCTGATGTTGAACCAGCTTCTGTCCCACGTCGGGATCCTTTTTATCGGAGCATCACTCCTATTTTGCTTCGAAAGAACCATGGATTTCTGAAAATGTCCAATTTAAGAAATAGTAGATCAACTTACAGATTTCCTCTCGTCACAGTTCATTGGAGCCTTGGAAGCTCCGGTAGGGCACCGCTCTTAAGAGCGATTGGACTTGGGATCCTAGTTTTCCTTTGTTGGATTCTTTTATATTCTTCAGGAGACCCATCTAGGGCGTCTTGTGCATTTAACAGCCACCACTGCCCCTGATTGGCTTCAGGGGCAGTGGGAGGCTTCTGCTGTTGAACCGGCGGAGAGTGCTTCTGTCCCACGTCGGGTTTCCCGACGTGGACAGAAGCACGAAGAATAGATCGTAGGCATTCCAACAACTTTGGAATTGACAGCTTCCGCGAGAGGTACCCCAAATAATCCCCTTTATACATTTCTCTTATACAAAGATACAAAGTGAAGGTCAAAATGAATCTTAACGTTAGACTTAAGGTCTTGTGCCACTTGTCTAACGGGGGTCATCTAAGATGACGGGGTGTATGGGTGGGTCCTAGCACGAATGCAAGTAAGGTCACAGTTGAAAGAGAGAGGGTCAAAAGGGAAGGGAAATGAGGGAGGGTCGATTGTGGTTCAGATGAATTAGACCTGGGCTTATATACAAAATAAAGCAAAAGCAGAAATTCCATCGGCTGCAGGATTTTGGAAAAGCGCAAAAGGAAAACAGAAGCAGTTGCAGCAGAAAGAGGGGGCATGGGAATGCGTAATTAGGTCATTGGGAAAATAAATAATTGGAATTTGAAAAGAATGAAATTGATTCTTGGGAAAGTTAGATTAGACAAAGATTTCAGTATTCTGTTGATAGAAATGGATCTTGTCGGCCCCCTCACTTAGGTGACCAAGTTTTCCCCCACAACAAGACAAAACACCGAAGCCTCTATGTAATCTGTTTTCGGTTTATCCCACGTGGCAGTGTTTTCTCCTCATGTCTTCCACTGTCCTTCACTGTCCTCCAGAAGTTGTTCCTCCCTTCCTTCCTGTTCTATTCTTCCTCCCATCTAATGTCTAGGATCTTCACCTTTTCCTTCACCTTTTCCTTCAGATGGAACAGAACCCAATTGATTACAGTAACCCTTGTGATCTTCCATACAGATTCACGTCTACATCACCGTCATCCGCCCAATCTTCCTTTACTCATCGGAAATTTGGACACTCGTGTTAGAAGAGCCGTCTTCCGGAGGATCCTCGGACACTACTGGCTCAACCATCATCACAACTACCAAACAAGGAAATGGATGAGGAGTAAGGAAGGATGACGAGAAGGGCCCATTTGTCCTGGATCGACGCAATTCGAACAGACATCGAGAACGTGTGCACGAGGTCAACCGCGCGTTCGGTACCGGGGTAATTTTAGGCGCGTCCTATTAGACTCAGGTCTATGTATTCAGAAGATGTATTCAGAAGCGCACGCATTATGTGTCAAAAGTAACAGTTCTATTATCGTTTCCCATTTCCTCTCGTTACAAACGTAAATTGGAAAAATCCATTACCAATGCTCGCTCAACTGTTGGATTGTCTTATTTTTCAGTTGAACTTCAGTATCCGTAGTTCAACCTTATAACTGCTTAAACGGTCACTTGATCTCATTTAATCACACATTATTATGAATACTGCACATCAATATTGTAATTGGCTTTTGTAGCTTTTTGTCAGCGCAAAGTTTCGTCCATTCGAATGCACGAGGCCCGTGACCCGTTCAGTCTCGGACCCTCGAGAAGACCCCCCCCCTCGGTTTAAGAAAAACCGTGGAACAGCAGAGAATTGCTAGAGCTTCTCGTTCCTTACGCTACAAACCGAAAAATATAGTTCCTAGACTTCGTTGGTTCCTCATAGCAGGTTAAGTAGGAAGTAATCTATCCCAAGGCCTGTGGGAGAGCGGTTGTCCAGAGAAAGAGGAGAAATGGTTCCTTCTGGCAGCCGGCGGAGAATCTTCTTTGAGAAGAGACTCTTGCCCATTTCTCTCTCTCCCAACTACAAGAAATCATATCAATCATTTATTTTATAAAGAGAATCAGATCGACTGGACTTTGTATCAAGATTTTCACAAGATGATTACACAGGGAAAATATCAGCATATTACACAGATAATAGCTAAACAGATAGGGAGATACGACATATTGCGCCTCACTAAGCAGATTACAACCGAAGGATTATAGAGGAGTGTAGTCATTAGTATCAAAAGGGTTGTATTCATTAGTCTCAAAGGGGTTGTACTCCTCTTCGGCGGAGGAAGACTGCTGATGGCCAAAGTCCTGGCCTTCGGGAGAATGGGACAGGGGGAATAGATCTTGATCGTCACTGTCTCCGTACTGCTCCAAAGCATCGCACTGAAATGACTACCGTAACCAACAAAGCAAGGCAGTGGTACCTGATCCCACGGGTCGTATTCGGGCAGATGTTCGTACGACGGCAGAGGCTCCTGGTCGACATAATGCGGCGGCTGAAAATAGAAGGTAAATTCCGAGGGGTTCTGTTGGACCAGCCGGGTGGTTGAAATTTGGCAGAAGCTTTCGTTCGGATGGAAACTGACAATGGCCTCCTGAAGTTGCATTTCCGGCTGCTGCCGCTCGACTTGAGCAGGGGGAGGCTGAGACACGACGAAACGCCTCTGATCTTCAGCGTAGAAGACTCCATCAGCGGAGGGTTCGCACTCCACGTACTGAAACCGTAACCCATAAATCAAGGGAATATCACCTGATTCCCCTGTTCGTATCCGGTTGGGACCTCGTACGACGGCTCCTCAGGAACACCGATTTGGAGAGAATGGAGCTCTTCGGGAGTCCCCTTGGAGTCCTCCTCAGGCAGTCCCTTGGTCCCCGCGAGAATCTCCCCCCAGTCATCTGGAAATTAGAATATAACGATTCAAATTTAAAAACGATGTTTAATGAAAAAAAATAAAAGTACCCACCGGGATTCGCCAATCCCATATTGTAGACGTTGATATTGCGCCTAGCCATCTTCTCCAGCATAGCATCGATGATCTCTCTCGATCCCTCTGTGATCGTGTAGTAGTTGCTGATCCTCTTGCCAGATGAGATCTGAAATATTAATATTGATTACGGTACTATTATGCACAAATTAGTCCTTTAAAACTCACGAGTCCTTCCTCTATCGCAGGTTCCAACTTGAGAAACAGAGGCTTCTCCATTGTCCTAGTCGCGCACTCCCTCAGAGAATTCTCCCAGGAATCGGTGCCGGGGGTGATGCAACCGGGGAAATACTCCCTAAAAGTTGATTTTAAGGTTACGGTAAGCGGAACTCACTTGACAAAGCGGTAGATCCTGCGGATGGGAACTGGGACTTGGGCGTTGAGGAGGCCGAGCCACGTCAACAGGATGTACGTGGCTCTGCCTTTCTTCCCTCCACTTCGCCGATTGTAGTTGCGCCTTCCCTTCTTGAGATGGCGAACCGAGGAAGGAGGAGTGGAACGCCCGAGAGACGGGGAGGTGGCATAGTAGGGACGGTGGTCTTCCAGCGTCCTCCCACGACACGGCCTTTCCATGGGAGATCGACCGACTCCAAGGGCAGGGGGAGGAGACACGAAGCCTTCCACAGACTCCTGGTCTACGTAGACCAGAGGGAATCCATCTTCAGGCCTATTCATCTCCTGCACCGACCAGGCGGGTTCCTAAACAGTAATTTAATTCCGGGGATTGTCGAGCCAGCCGGTGGTTGGAATTTGGCAGAGGCAAGTGTTCCTCTGGGAAGACGAAAACTAACAAAGGCCTCCTGAAGCTGCATTTCCGGTTGCTCCCGCTCGACTGGAACAGGGGGAGGCTGAGACACCACGAAACGTCTCTGATCTTCAGCGTAGATGACTCCATCAACGGTGGGTTCGCACGCTACGTACTGAAAGACTACAGTAACCCATAAATCAAGGGTATACCACCTGATTTCCCTGTTCGTGTCCGGTTGGGCCCTCGGACAACGGCTTCTCAGGAATACGGCAGAACTCTTCGGGAACCCCTTGAGGGAGCCCCTTGGTTCCCGAGAGAATCGCCTTCCAGTCGTCTGGAAATTAGAATATTGAACAGTAAAAAGATTTTGAATCATAAAAAAGATTTAAAATAACCCACCGGTATTCGCCAATCCCAGATTGTTGATGTTGACCTGGTCACTAGTAGACTTACTCCTCAGCCAACCAGTGATGAACTGCCGCGATCCCTTTTTGATCGTCCAGTAGCCCTAAAATTTAATATTGATTATTGTACGCATAAATCAGTCCTTTAAAAACTTACGAATTTCGACTTGACAAACAGATGCGGGTTCCTAGACACGGCCTGATTCAGAGACGACCTCCAGGTCTCTCTGATGATGCAACCGGGGAAGTACTCCCTAAAAGTTGATTTCAAGGTTACGGTAATCGAAACTCACTCGACGAAGCGGAAGAGCATATAAAGGGGAACGGGGACTCTGGCGTTGAGGAGGCCCAGCCACGTGATAAGGGTGAATATGGCTTTTCCCTTCTTCTTCTGACTGTAGTTGTGCTTTCCGTTCCGATCCGAGGAAGGAGTGGAAGGCTCGAGAGACGGAGAGGTGGGATGCTGAAAGAATGGCGTAATTTTCACTTGTCAGCCAACTGTGGGCTCCCGCCGCGGCGTTTCTGTAGTAGATGAGGACGATGGCTTTTTTCCAAGGGCAGGAGACACAAAGAATTCCGCAGATTCCTGGTCTAGGTCGTTTAGAGGGGCTTCAGGCCTATTCCTCTCCTGTAGCGGCTGAAGCACCGGCAGAGCGGGTTCCTAAAATAAGTAGAATAATTTAGTTTAAAACACTTATTAGTTAAAAAGGGAATATGATTGAAAAGAACAAGCCAACTTACAGGTTGCCTCTCGCCACCGCCCATCATCCTCCGAGGAGCTTCGGGAAGGCACTGCGCTTGATAGAGGAGATTCTCGTAGTTTTCATCGTGGAATCCAGCCATCTTGGTCTGAAAATCCGAGATTTAGCGAAATAAGGAAGGAAAACGGGTATAAATTAACAAAGCAGCTGTAAAACAGAATATTGCACATAATTAGAGGTAAAAACAGCAACTAACAAACAGAAATAAACGAAAAATGAGAGAAAGAACCCTGGACTCTCCTGGAAGAATTTTCTGGACAGGCATTTTCGCCCCAACAGACAAGGATTACGGTAGATCTCATTTAATGAGCCGCCTGGCTCCCTTAGCCCGCTTTTTCTGTATTTTTAAATTTCGCTCGATATTTTAAACTATTTTCACAATATTTCAATTTAAAACAAATACAAATAGGGTCAAAATAAAGCATAAATGTTAAAAGAAAGATTTGAATGGTACTCTGGGTCCCGCAACGAAAGCCCTTAGCATCACGGTTTGATCTATTCCCACACGAATTACAGTAATTTGACCTATTTCGGGTCACCTGGAATTTTGGGCCTCACATCGGAGAATCAGTCCGGCTGCTTGGTGTTTGTGTCTTTGTAAATTTCTTGGCCTATTTTCTCGCTTTTCCTCCTTTTTCTGCTCAATCCCTGTTTTTCAGATCAATATGACCGGATTCAACTGTGACGAGAGGAAATCTGTAAGTTTATATATCTTCTTTTTACCGTATTAAACTAGATGAAAGCTGAATTAACCTGATGATTTCAGAACTCCGACGAGGAACCGAAGCTGGTTCAACATCAGAAGCCTCCCACTGTTTCCGAAGCCAAGCAGAAGCAGCCAGCGGCTGTGGACATGCACAAGAAGGCCTTGGTGAGTCTCCACTTATTGTTCCCAATTGATAAAATCTTCAGAAGTGCGGAAAGTGCGGCTACACGCAGAAGATGTCTGAAAACATGTTCTACCTGGTGGCATTGCTCGGACTCCTCAACAACAAGTCTGCCGTTCCCATCAGACGCCGTCGCTGGGAGCAACCAGCGCCTGTCGCCGTGCGGATTCAGAATCGCGTTAGTTTACTTCTTCTTTCCCCATAGATGCCTTTTACACCTTCCCTACCAAAAGTTCCATTTCTTCGATCTATTTCAATGCCATAACTCATCTTCTCTTTCCAGCCGCGTGACCCCGTCTACCCGACGAACGTCCACCAGCCCAAGACTGCCAAGTTCGGCTACCGTCAGTGAGCTTCCTCCGGCAACGTCCTCCGTCGGCCGCCGTCCAGATGTATCCGGTTTTATCTCCTATTTTTGAGCTCCTCTGTTCCATGCCGTTTTATCAACCAATACAGTGCGATCTAATCGCCATAATGCTCTAAAATAAATGATTGAAACATCATTGAGGTTGTTATTGTTGAGTTTACTGGGGCTTTAGACCTAGAGAGATCTTGTGGAGTCGGGGAATTCTGGCATTGCATCAATAGTGGTCCTGAAATTCCAACTCCTGTCTGGTTTCCTGTCTCTACCTTCCACATGTTTCATTCTCTCTGTGTCTATAACACCTTTCTTCTTTGTGTTTATCATAAACACGTCTTTTGCTCTGCATCTGACCCATATGTACGATTTTATCTGCCTTTCTAACTCTCAAATGTTCTGATTCCTATGCATCTGACCGGTCATTCTGCTTCTCTCTGCGTCTCTAACACCCCCCCCCCCCCCATATTACCGTAACTTGGGCTCGCAGTAGACCGAAGCGTGGTTCGAAGGGCTTTTGTTGCGGGACCCAGCTGGGCAATCTTCAGAAGCCGATTCTATAATCGTAGGCCTTCTGAAGCAAATCCCAACCGCTTTTTCGCTTAATATTGTTTTTACCAGCCGCTTTTTGTATCTTCGGGCAGCTTTATAGAGGCCAGATTAACTTTTGGTAACAACAATGGTTCTTACACTCAGCTATGTCATGTCATCAGAAGGCGTATTCGATAACCTCAAACCGCCTGGGGCCAATCCCAGCCGCTTTTTCATGTAAAATTGCTATTTCCAGCAGTTAGTGCCACCCGTTTGGCAACTTTTGCCTGTTTTCGAAGCCAGGGCCGCTATGATAACCTCAGGCCTCTTTCCTTTGGCTCAAAGCTGCTAGCTTTTGGTAACATCGAGCCGTCTTTTATCCATTTACAGTGGTAGATGATTGATGACGCCCTCAGGCCGCTTCTGGTAACATCAGGCCGCTGTTTTCTAGTTTATCAGTGAGATTCCCAGTTCGTTCAGGACCCAGTCAGGATCGATGTCCTCTAGGAAGCGGCCACCAGAAGACGATAAAAAGAAGAAAAGCTTAGTTTTATTCGAAAGGCACAACTAGCGGGGTTAACATCGAGGACGGTTTTCTGACAGCCGGCTGTCACTCCTCCTCGCACCAGGCGTTCTCCTCGCGGAGCTTCTTCTCCTCCTCCGCACTAAAGTCGTTCTTGATCTTGAACTCCGCGCGGATCTCATCCACGCGCTTTCCCTGAAAATAAGAATTATTAATAAAATTATTTTTTTTTAGAAAAAAACAATTTTAAAAGCATGTAAAATTAGATTTTGGGCAACGGAACTCGTGAAAATCCTACCTTGATCATGTTGGCGATGGCTTTGCAGCACATGTCGAGGAGGAGCTGGATGTTGAGGTAGTTGGCGGCCTGAAAATAGTAAATTGAAATAGAAAAGTACATGTATTTAGGGTCTTTGATGGAAAAATTAATCAAAATACAAACAGGAACGATGCATTTCATTTTCCAACTATAAAATCGACATTAATGAAATCCTACCCACCTCGATGATCTTGAAGATGATCTTCTGGTCGTTCTCGAGGAACTTCTTGTCCCAGTCGGGGATTTCCAGGTCCTTGTTGTTGTTGTCCTCGGCCGTCTCCGGGTCTTCCGCGTGGTGGCTCAGCCAGTCAACCACCTGAATTTAAAAATCAATAAACTGAAATAAAATTTAGGTAATATTCTAGCAGGCAACTACATGGGAAAATGAAGGAGGGGGTCACTTAGAATATTTTATCAAAAGTAACCAAAAGCGAAAATTTGTTGTACTTTTAGATTAAAGGAATTTCATATGTGGCTGTTTCTGAAAGTTCTTGGCCACCTACCCTTTAAATTTGTAAAACAAAAATGTGAAGTCTCATATTTTGCTTAAAATATATGGTGAAACGTTATAGAAAAATGCAAGCAAGTAAGATGAGGCTGACGTAGATTGGCGATACTTTCACGCAGGCCCTTCTTAATTTCCCATGTAGTTGCCTGCTAGACTATTACCAAAATTTAGTTTATAACAAAATTAAACTAAATGGAAACCTACCAGCTTCAGGATGGCTCCGGAGATCTTCTCGAAGGGGATGACGTCGATGGGAGATCCTCCGAGATTCTGAAAAAAATTAATTAAAATGTAATATCAGCTTTGTAAAAATTCAATTGTTGATGTAACTCGGTTAAAATGAATTTATTTTTACATTATTTTTTATTTAAAATAACAGTTTGAAACCATTTAACTTACGTCGATCATAGTGGAGACTACCTCGCTCTTCTTCATCGCCTTGCGGCTGACCTGGAACTCCTCTCCGTCATTCGACTTCAGGATGAGCACGTCGTTTTCAGCCATGGTTTCTAAAAAAGAGTAATTAGTAGTAAAATTTACAGGTATACAATGTCAATCTACGAAAAAAAGCACATAAACAAGGTCGCAGCGGGAAATACACGGAGGTAAATCGACATTTATAATTTTGGGGATAAATTTACAATTTTAAATTATTAAAATGATAATTTTTAAATTAAAAGGACAATAAAAAGAGAAAAATAAATGAATGCCAACAATTTTGGGAAACGAGGCCAAAACAATTTCAATCGAATATTACTGTTATCCTGACCATGAGGCCGTGGCGGGACTCAATTAATCGGGCGGATCTCGCCACGAACGCCCTGGGAATAAGAGTTTTGGTACGGTAATTGCAATCACAAAAAATCAAATTTTACAAACAAAACTAAACTTGGCATCAGTTTATGCCATATTCGTAAACACTGAGATATAACTGCATTTCAACTGAAAACTAATTCAACCACGTTTCAGATATGGGGAAGACCAAACACAACCCGATTTGACCACTTTTAATTATAAGTTCTTCTAAACTTAACAAAGGAAATGCGTTTTCAAATTAAAACATAAATGGCATCAATCACCAGCAGCAACTGGAAATGATCCCTTACGTAAGAAAATTCAAATTGTTCTCGAAAAATCTAAAGTATTTGGGTCTCGAAACGACTAGAAAGCCCTTTAAAACACTTATTATTGGGGGCTAGTTTTTAAACTGTTCATTTACATAAAATTTAACAAACAAATAAAATTGGGAAGGTTTAATTTGCAATTTGTTTTTATTACAGCCGCGTCTTGCTAATTTCAATTATAGGCAATTTCAGCAGGCGGTCACTGCGTGACTTGATGGCATCAATTGGACACCACTACCGACCAGTCTACACAAGGCCGCTTCTGTCAACCAAAGGCCGCTTGTGGCCGATGATTTTGTGACTGGGCCGCGCTAACCTTCGGCCGCTTCAGACCGCTCATGACCGCCTTCACCAACCAAAGGCCGCTTTCAGTACGGAAGGAACCACATTTGGAAAGCCATTACGCTGGTTTTTAAAATCAAATTTATTGATTTTGTCAGAAAAAAAAAGCGGGGAAAAGCCGACTGTGCTTTTTGAGCAATAAAGCAAAGTTCATATTTAGTATGGCTTTGTTCCTTATCTAAAAAATTAAATTTATTGAATCATTCAACTGTACAATGGTTGTCGACATCTCCTCCCTCCCCCACCGTCTTCAGATCGAAATTGCTGAAAAAGTTTGTTTTATAGATTAAAACTCTTAAAATCTGGAATACAGATGGATCACAAAGATGTCATCAATTTCGAGAGAAGCTCCCGATTATCTTATTTTATTTCCAACAACATCAGGCATAAGATTTTCTACGTTTGTAGGGAAAGCGTAACCAGAGGTTATTTTACAATTGAATATGTCCAGAATGAAAATGTAAGTTTGTTGTTTGAAATGAAGCGTATTTTCATTTTTTTTTTTCAGAACTTGAAAATCTTGTATGAGAATTACAAAACGTATTTTGGTAGTTTACCTAAATACCCGAAACACGCGAATCGAAAAATGTATCATGTGCCGTTGGACATGACAGTTCGGTTTCGAGCCAAGGAAATCATTTTAGTTGTTGGTTTTTTTACTCAAAGACTGTTTCTTTCACATTAACACTGACAGACACAGACACAGACACAGACACACAGACACAGACACAGACACACACACACACACACCCGTCGGTTGCATGTAAGGTTGTTACAGGCTAACGGTTGCAGCTACGTTCACCAAATTGTGGCTGCCACTTGATACTATATAGCAGTTGGTGGGCGCCAATTTTGAGACAATTCTATTAAAAAATACGCGCGTACCATGAAAAAAACCGATTTCTAACTGGTTGCGCGGCGCCCCGGTGGTATAATGGTGCACGCGTTAGACTGCAAATCTCGCGACCTAAGTTCGAATCCCGCGTGAGGCAAACCTTTTTGCCTGTCTAGATGTAGTGTTTCCAGTTATTTCCAATTTGTAATTTTGCGTTTTCAATCTATAAACTTTTAACTGGTAGTATTGGGAGATATTGCATTCAACTGGAATAACTTTGATTTGCAACGATTGTTTACATTTTATAGGATATAAACAAATGAATTTTCATTAAAATTGCTGTCTTCCGACTCTCAATCCTCAAGCTCTCACAATTATTTCGCGAGTCGACGGGGTGTCGAGCAAAAAAGCGAAGAAAATGTTTGGACTTATTGCTCCCCGAACCCACTTGTCGATATTTCTCGGGGGTTCTCTCTGGAAGTAAGCGGTGATTATTCAGCGTCACAGACTCCCTCATGAGTTAGAGTATTATGAATTTCGATTTATATATATTGTTTTTTTTAAAATTTTATTATTGAAAGAATAATTATAAAAAGTGAACAATTCATATGCGTGAAAAAGCGAACCGCAGAAAGAGTGGGTGGTTTGGTTCCTCTTCGTATAAAAAGAGAACAATAGATATGATAGAACGCTATAAAAAGAGAACAAAAGAAATTTTTTTTCAAAACGCCAAAACCACCTCTGGCAGGAAAATATCTTCTTTAACCAAAAATATTGGCAATAGATAGCAGTCAGCCAATTAATGCAAGTTTGAATGATTTCTCGCCAGAGGTGGTTTTGGCGTTTTGAAAATTGTGTCAAACTAAAATTTCTTTTGTTCTCTTTTTATAGCGTTCTATCATATCTATTGTTCTCTTTTTATACGAAGAGGAACCAAACCACCCACTCTTTCTGCGGTTTGCTTTTTCACGCACATGAATTCTGGAAATATTTTTGAAACTAAGTTTAATTTTTGAAACTAAGTTTAGCTTGAAACTCTTCGTCTCAAGTGCCCAATCAACAACGATGAGTTATTGTCTTTGAAAGCTAAAGAAATCCACATTTTCCATAGTAAGGTCACATTCAAAGGATTCAACTTGTTTCTGAAAGTGGGCTTTGTAATTTTATGAAAATCAGTTTGAATTCAGGAGTGGTTAAGCGGAAAACGGCAGGTAAACTTTGTACGATTATGTGGAGAGCTGATGGAAGAGACGATGGAAGACTTATTGGCAGGAATAGATTATACGCACGGCGTGACGGGGCGGATGTGAAAGGCCTCCGCGACGCGACCCCTCCGCGTCGCGTGCGAGAAATAGCGTTGATTTCGACGAGACCCAGAGAAAGGCACTCTGCGTTTCCTCGAAATCCATGCTATTTCTCGCACGCGACGCGGACTAGGCCGCGTCGCGGAGCCCATCGTCTTTCGCCTCCCTAGCCGCCCCTTCTTTAATTGAGTCGTCACGCCGTGTACGTTCTTAAGCGGATGGATATACGAACTGAGAAGAGAGAAGAAAAGTCTTCGTTTTGGGTGTAAAACTGCCGATGGAGTGTATTTGTTTTTGTGTAAAGAATATGATTGGTTGTAGAGTGGAAGGTAAAATTACCCCTGTCGGTTTGAATACATTTTGACAGTTTTGTTTAAGAGAAAGGGGAGAGGAGGTGAAGAGAGAGAGAGATAGAAAGATAAAGAGATGGCGGCGAGAGACGCGGCCGACTCAGAGGCGCAGACACAAGCTGGCGCCCGCACCCGTAAGGGATCGGCGCCGCCTCTGCACTGGGCTACTTAAGCATCGTCTGTTCACCAGCTTCCATGAAGCAGCTGGAATTATTAGCGTCACCCGTAAGCGTATATCCGGGGCACGTCGTTGAGCGCCTCCTGTGTGAATCGTGAGTTAATGTTCAGCTGTTTGGGGTTCGGCTGGCTTCACCTCATACCGATCGCTTCTAGGAGCTTGATTGACGAAGGGGTGGGACGTCCCCCAGATTCACAACCTTTTGCTTTTTTGGATGCTTTTTGAATCTGTGAATCCGAAACCATCCAATTACCCTCAGCCGTCTGATTTGCCAACGGATTTGCTGCAGAAACTGCCACAGCTGATGACGTCATTTCCACCGAAGCCAGAAGAGTTGCCTTATTTCCACATGTAACCTTCGGCAATTTGGGTGGTTCTTTGTGACCACTTGAGACCGCACAAACATACATATTTTTTATTTATAGTTTTTTTTCACGATGCTAAGGAGTACTATGGTTTACAAAATAAGTGGGCAACACACCAATTATGAAACATTTAAACAAATTGGAAACAGAAATTTCCTAATTCAAAAAATAAACATTTTCTGTCTCTCCCTATAGACCCCTCACACATGGAAGCATTCCTTCACTTCTCATCTGTTTATTACAAAAATCCCCTCCTAACTCCTCTCGGTTCCTCAGTTGCTGCTGCTCTTGCTCTTCTCCTCCTTCATCTTGTCCCACATCTCCTTCCTCGACTCCCGGTACTTGTGGGGCTCCTCCTCCTTCGTACGGGTGGTCTTTTCACTCTTCTCGTCTTCGGTGGTGTTGAGGGGTTTGTAGGAGGTCTGGAGAGAGAAGGGGTTAGAGAGAGAGAGAGAGAGAGAGAGAGAGAGAGAGAGAAACAGAGAGAGAGAGAGACCTACCGTAGTCTTGCTGCTCTTATTCTTTCCCTTCTCTTCATCTCTCTCCCTGGCCTTCTCCTTCCTCTTCTTGATCACATCCGCCACCACACAGCCAGCCACCACTCCCACACTGACCACGATGAAGCAGCAGGCGCCGATGATCAGACCCCTTTAATCCATTGTCAGTTCCAAACTACAAACTACTTGACCTACCATTTGGTCTCCTCGGGAGCCTTGGTCGTTGCTTCAGAAGCCTCGGTGGTAGTTTCAGAAGCCTCGGTGGTGACTTCGGTAGAGTTGGTGGCCAGGGCGATGGCCGGCAGGAGAAGAAGGAGGACTTGGAGGAGCTTCATCTGGGGAGCAGCCGTCTGCCGGGGAAGGGAGACTGGGAATGAGGAGGAAATGGAGGGTAGGCTAATAAGGATCCTAGAAATTTGCATATTTTCTCATTTTTCATAATTTTTTATTTTCCTTGATTTGGTTTTTTATCTTTAAAAAATTTCTTCGTTCTTGAAGGAGAGACAGAGAGAGAGGGAGAGAGAGAGAGAGAGAGAGAGAGAGAGAGAGAGAATCGATTATTGGATGACTTTAAACGCCTTTTTCGCAAGAAAAATGCATATTGCACTCATAAACACAGAAATTACAAACAGAAAGCCGCTTGCGACCCAATTAGATGCAATTTAGGCCAAAAAGACGCTTGCTTTTCCAAGGGCGACGCCGTTGTTTCAGCCGACTGACAGCTCGTTTTTCACCATATTTTCACTGATTTCCCACACATTTACAGTAAAATTAATAACGTTTACAAAATTTCACGAGTTTACAACAGAAATAGACGGGTATACAACCAAAATGACGCAATGAAGTCGAAAAATGTCAGTTTGAATTCCCGCGGTAGGTGCGTTCGTTGCGGGACCCGCCGGTTTTCACATTTTGGATTTTTGCCATATTCGGACAGTCCTTTAAACTTGCGAAATATATTTTAGGATTTGAAGTTGTTTTTATTTGTTTTTTATGCTGTGAAATGTTTTTGTTGTTGTTGTTGTAAATTACTTAATTACTTAAAATATTATTTAGCGACCAAAAAATGCTGGTTTTCTAAACCAAAGAGGCTTGATTTCATTTTTTTTGCAAGTTTTATACCGATTTTGTTGTTTTCTTTGGCGAATATTTGAGTTTCAATGCGCCGAAATGTAAAATTCAATGTATTTCGGAGGTTTTATTTGCTAATTAAGGCCATGACGCGGCTTTTTCTATTCATTTATTGATTAACCAGTTTATTGCATCAGCTCCATTCAATTCTCTGCAAAGCCTCAATTTATCCACAACTAATTGAGTATTTTCAGAAAACATGGGAAAGTTACCGCGTAAGAAGTTCAAGGGGTGTGTTAGCTTTCTTACAACTTATCGGGCGTCATCTAATTTTAAAGTACTTTTTGGTTTAACTTATTTCCCATTTGCAGCGTTCCTGCCATGCCCCTGTTCCCCTGTAAGAGGGAGGCTCAGGAGGAGACGGCTGCTCCCCCGCCGAAGCAGACTGCCGAACTCTCCTCCCAGACCGACATGAACATGGAATACTTCGTGGGGAGGACTGGTTATAGGTAGGTTCTCTCCCTCTCTCACTCACACATCATTCCTCTTTTCCAGGTCTAAGGCTCCGACGGCTCGCAAGAGGAAGCCCTTCGAGAAGGCCCAGTTGCCCAAGGGCGTGAAGAAGCGAGGCCGCACTCTGCCGAAGAAGGAGGAGGACAGTGGAGATGCTGCTCCGCACGAGAAGACCGCGAAGAAGAGAGGCCGCGCTACTCTGCCGAAGAGGGGGGATAACAAGGAAGTGGAGGAGGACAAGGGAGATGCCGCTCAGCACGAGAAGACCGTGTAAGTATGATTAATCGACGGGAGGGACGCCGTTTCTCTGATTGTAGAATTCTCTATGACCTCTTTTCAGGGAGATCCCCGTAAGCGTGCCGGCGAAGAGAGAACGCCCGCCGGTCGACGACCGGTCGGCTCCTGTTGCTCAGAGGACCAGGTATATATTCCTCTGTTTTGACCTACCTCTGCTTGCTTAATTTCTCTGTCTCTAACTCTAATCCATTTCAGGTACCGTACCGTGCCCAAGCCCGACGGCGTCCCTCGCGAGGACCGCATCGGCCGGTAAGAACATGGCTCCTCTGCGTGTCTAACCCTCTCGTTTCAGTGCCAAGACCACTTCCCCGACTACTCGGAAGCAGAAGGCCATCGATGAGGAGGATATCCAGATCGAGATTCCTCCGGAAGTCGAGGAGCAGCCGCGCAACGAAGCCATCAACACCGGGTATGTAGTCCTCCCCCACCGTATGGGACCCACCTGCGTCTGCCTTCTGTCTACCTAATTTTTTCCTTGGAAAGCCTCTCTTTTCAGCCCCAAGACGCCCTTCGATGGGGACAGCGATGAGGAAATCAAGGCGCTCTCTTCGGACGACGAGATGGAGGAAGATAAGGGAAACTATTCGGACCTCGTTCGCGCTCTCTACTCGGTCGATGTGGACAGCGATGCGCTCTCTTCGGACGATGAGGAAGAGGAAGGAAGCGTCCTTAGCACCCTCTCCTCGGACGATGAGGGCAGTGATGGTCTCTCTTCGGGCGACGAGGAGGAGGACATCAAGGCGATCACCAAGAAGTACTCTTCGGTCGATGAGGAGGAGGACAACAAGGCACTCTCTTCGGACGATGAGGAGGAGAACATCAAGGGAATTCTGAGGAAGGGCAAGCCGGGCAGTGGAAGGGTTCGTTCTTATCTTCTTCTTTTGAATCTCCCTCCTCCCTTTGAAAGGATTATTAGTTAATAATCTTTTTCTTCAGCGTGTCGCTTTCGATGTCGATGTCAAGGGCGGGGAAGGAACCTCTGGAGAGGACGAGGAGGGAACCTCTGGAGAGGAGGAGGAGCGCCGGGTGATCGAATTGGATTCCGACGGCGTTGAAGTGTAAGTTCCCTTTCTGATTGCTCCGTCTGCGTCTCCTTGTGCCCTGTATAAACCCATTCTTTCAGCACCTACCGCCCGAGGACCCCGCCGTCCGACCCTCCGAAGTACGTACTCTCAGAATTCTAACGCTTTCGACTTGCATCCATCGGAGATCAATAATTATCCATGATTTTCAGGGAGAACCCTCTTGTTGCGTTGTGGGAGTGCAAGTGTGCCGGCTTCGAGCAACTGGTGGAGGGCATCTTCGGCATGACCGATGTAATTTCCCTTTTCTTTCCATTTCTAATTTCGTTCTAGGAGGGAGAGCCTGTATACACGACACATAAGGCCCACAGGAACTGCAACTACTACAAGGGAGAGAACGAGCCCCACGACTGCGGCATCATAGGTTAGTTGTGGACAACCAGGTGTCTCGGCCTGACATCATTAGATCGGGCCCGGAGCTTCCTTTTTCCGTTTTGGTAGTTAACCTAATAAAATTCCTTTCAGAGATGGGACTGATCTGGTGCGACTGCACGCTCTCCTCCTACGAGCCCGTCCTCTGCCTGCCCTTCTACCGCGAGAGCGACCCTGTTAGTTTAGACAGAGAGAGAGAGAGAGGGAAAGATAATTACCCGATTTCAGGTATACAGCTAAGCTACCCGAAGAAGACAGTCGCCGGTCCAACGTCGCTTCGTCATCTTTGTGCCCAGATCTTGTTGAACTGAACCTTTGTTATTGAAAGTAATTGTTTTGTTTGGGGGATTTCGGGGATTTTTTGGCAGTCTTCGAATGTGGGAATGGCCTTCGCCCGGCCATACTTCTGCAGTTTCAAGGAGTTCCCGAAGACACTCAAGACGATCCTTTAATCTGAACGAGTGTTTTGAAATTAATATACAGTCCTTTAAAGCAGGAGGCAGTACTTTGAATTGACAAGTTGAACTTTTAAATTTGACGACCTTTCTGTCAGTTTTTGTATTTTTCGATGAAAAAATCGATCAATGACAGCGAAACAGGGGTATCTTGCATCTTGTATGGTATATCTGCCGTCTCTTTGCCTCTTTCTTCAAAGGTTCTTCGGGTTCATGATGGAGAGTATCCTCATTTGAATATCACGTGAACGTGAATGCTAACCAACGTGACACGTTTCGTCAGTCCCCATTTCCCTCATCCCCCTCTCCACCGGCGGTCGTCCCTTCTCAAATGGAGGAAGAAACGGCTGATGCTGGCCCGACCGAGGTCTACTGCTTCGGACCCGAGGGCCACAAACTCTCCGATGTCACTCTACTTGTCCAGGGAGCGGAACTCCACGTCAACAAGATGGTAATCCTCCTTTCTTGATCCCTAATTGACCATTCTCAGTTTCTGGCTACTCGATCCCCCGTCTTCTAAGCTCTCTTCATCGGTGATTTCAAGGAGGTAAGGAACGTGAATTCTAAAACTGGGGTGCTTCCAGAAGGATCAGGACCGTGTGGTGATTGAAGCCGACCTCCGCGCCTTTTGCCATCTGATGGAGATTCTTTACTACGGAAAGATCGAAACGAAACACACCTATTTCATCTACTGCCTCATGAGTTGTCCTAAGGATAACCTCTGCGAGAACCCCAGAATCCAGAAAAGTTGGCTTCAAATTAGCCTTTTAACCACCTATTTTTAAAGAGCTGTGGCTGAGGACCGTCACTTTGCTGGAGCTGGCTGACCGTTTTGATGTCTACAATCTGGTGTTCAATTCGATGCAGGATTTGTTTCTGAAGGCTAGGTGTCCGGCAATGAAGGGGTGCTTTAACGAAGGAGTGAGGCAGCTGTTGGCACTCGTCTACGATATGAAGGAGTGGAAGGTAGAGAGAGAGAGAGAGAGAGAGAGAGAGAGAGAGAAAGAAAGAAAGAGAGAGAGAGAAAGAAAGGGAGAGTGAGAGAGAAAGGAAGAGAGAGAGAAAGGAAGAGAGAGAGAGAGAGAGAGAGAGAGAGAGAGAGAGAGGGGGGAGAGGGAGAGAGAGAGAGAGAGTAAAAGAATGGAAGGTAGAGAGAGAGAGAGAGAGAGAGAGAGAGAGAGAGAGAGAGAGAGAGATAGTGAAATTCACCTCTTAGGCCGTCAGGGAGGCCACAGAGAAGGCCATGTCTGGGGCCCTGAGGAATCTGAAGCCCATCAACCCGCAGTTTTCTATTGGATTTGAGGAGCTCAAGTGGCTCTTCACCATTTCTCCTACCCCCTGCTCGGTATTTTCTCTTCTTTCGTTTGATTGTTTCATCTGCAGAAATTCATTCCTACTGACAATGAGGTCGTCGATGGACCGGAAGTCTTCTACTTTGGGGACCGAACTCTTTCCGATGTATCTCTTGTGGTTGGAGATAGGGTGGAGTTCAAGATCCATCGAATGGTAAGAAAGAAAGAAAGAAAGAAAGAGAGAGAGAGAGAGAGAGAGAGAGAGAGAGAGACTGAGCAGATGCCTTCAGACCCTCGCCTCTCGGTCCGACTACTTCAAGTCCTTATTCTACCCGACTGAAGCTAAAAACAACAAAGAAACCAAAATCCAAGCAGTCAGACCCTGTCAAAATCGATGGAGACGTGGACTCCATCTGGGAGGTTCTCCACTTCATGTACACGGGTCGTTTGGGAAACCGCGATGGCCGCTACACCGTCTGTTGGAACCCCGACGTCTACTTCTGTAGCAATGAGAAGCAGGTGCAGGGTTGGTTTAAGAACTCTGAAAACTTCGGAAATCGCGTCTAAAGGGTACTGGGAGAGAGTTGTCACTCTTCTGGAGTTGGCCAAGCGGTTCGGTGTGTATGAGGACCTTCTGATGACGTTGGATAACCTCTTCTGCAGTGCAAAGTGCCCGAAGATTGGTCGCAAGTGTCAGATCGAGGGAGTTAGGCACTTGCTAGCTGCGAACTATGGACTGAAGGGATACAAGGTGAGGGAGAGAGAGAGAGAAAGAGAGAGAGAGAGAGAGAGAGAGAGAGAGAGAGACATCCCCCTAGTCTTGGTCTACCCCTAGTCTTCAGAAGCGCAGACATGCCTCCTTCTCTGCGTTTTCGGGTGCCCTGAAGAATATAAATTCCATGAAGCCCCAGATGTCCTTTGACTTTACTGGATTCAACTGGTTGGTCAACCGTGATGCCTCCGACTGTTCTGAAGACTTGGTCCCCCTTCCGCTGGAGACCGCCCGGAGCGTCTCTCCCCAGCGTCGTTAAAGAGAAGAAGTAGACAACGTTTATGAAACACAAATGTAAATAATCCGTGTTCTTGAATAAAGTGCAAGTTTGGTCTTTGATGGCTTTTCACTCTCTCTCACTCACTCACTCACTCACTCACTCACTCACTCACTCACTCACTCACTCACTCACTCACTCACTCACTCACTCACTCACTCACTCACTCACTCACTCACTCACTCACTCACGCACTTTCACTCTCTTCTCTTTCCCTGTTTTAATGCAAATAACATCAATAATAAAAATTTATTAAAACAAGAAATATAATATTCCAGAGTGTAGCACCTAAAAGTGTGTGTTGAGTGTGAGTGCGTGTGTCTGTGTGAACTGTCTGTGACCGAGAGCACTGATTCTGTGACAAAACATGGCGAAGGGCACTTGAAACGAAATCACGGTAGATAGGATTGATTGATCACCAAATATGAGAGCGTGGGCTGGGATTCGTGGGAGAGGGAAAGTTCGCTTAGCACTTGAGAGAGAGGGAAGACAGAGTGAGCACAACGGAGGGACGGAGGGCGCGCATTTCAAGAACCAAGCTAAAGATATGTAATCTGAGAATGGGAAAGCGATTTGAAGAAGAAAAAAGAGGATTGAAATGCGCGCCCTCCGTGTGATATTGAAAAACGGGTCCTAGGAAGGCACTTGAGAAGAGAAAGTCACTGGGCAGTGGGGATTGGGGTTGTGGTCTCGCGAAACAGAGAGAGTACCGGTGCTTTTCTTTGGTTCCTGGCTGCCCTACCCGTAGAGAAAAGAAGGCTCTCAGAGCGTCGTCACCAGAAGCAGGTCGTCTGCGCTGTCGTCCTGCGATGGCTGAGTGGCTGGTCGGAGGAGGGCCGATCGACTGTACTCGTTGAAGTCTCTGATTTCAGACATGCCGACGTGTTGCATGTACTCGGGCTGGTCCGTCAGTGAATGAGCGGCCATGTCGATGTCACGGTCGCTGATTGCGAAGGTTTCCTCGATTTCACGACGAGCCGCGTTTACGACATCTCTGTCCATGTATCTAAAAGAAGGAGGTTAGCAAGCGTTTTAAACAGAATTTAATCATTCTTCATTATTCGCTTCCTTTAATGAAGAAGTAAAAATAAGTAAGCTTGCGACTGTAAGTAGAGAAGGATTTGGTTTAAAAATAATTTCTTCAAAAGATAAATTATTAACTCCTGCGATATGTGTGCTTCTCGTTGGTATCGTGGTGTGCTGTGTCTCCGGCGGGTACCGATCTCCCACCGTGTGGGTGGCGCGAAGAAAGAGAGAGAAAGAGAGGGAAAGAGAAACACTTCCTCCTCCCTTTCCCCTTCTAAATCAACTAATTAGTTTCCCTATTCATCAAATGCCCTCTGAATAGCAGCTCTACCGTACCGCTCCTTTGAAAACAACCCTATTTATGTTTCCTATTTATAACTTTTCGTTCGCCATTTCCGTATTCTTATAAATAACCTTACAAAACAAAAGTCTTCCCCTTAAAATGCAATCCTTGATATTCCTTTAGCAAAAGAATCTCCAACGCTCAAAAACGCCGCGTTGTGGTGTTGCCTCTTGCTCGGCTTTGTCGATTGTTCCCCACTTCCGGCGAATGCCTTGTTCTTTGGCTCTTTCGATCATTAACAAAGGAATCCTTAAAGGGTTCTAAAGATAGAGACAAGGGTTGTTTAGGAAGTAGGGAGAGAGTTCCAGAGAAAGAGAAAAATCTCACCTTCCGAGAGACAGAGCCTGTCCGACGAGTCTGTCAGCTGGTCGTGTGTCCTGTTGCCGGGCGGAAAAGGGGATCCTCAGCGATTTGCCTTCAGGCACCGGGCGGTAGGTGTCTTCACACATTTCTCCGAGCATTCCAGCCATCGCCATGGCCTGGTTTCTGGCCATGTGGAGGGGCTCCCTCAGAGGAGGCATGGCGTTCCTGTCGACATGGTGACTTCGACGGGAGTTCCAAGAAGACGGGTCTTCGTCGGAATCAGAAGGCATTCTGAAACAAAGAAAGATACTCTTTGTCTATGTCTCTGTTTCTCTCACTCACTCACTCACTCACTTTCTCCAACTCACGTTCTATGCGCCACAAAGAGATATCTGTTGTCATTCCCGTGCGTCTCATCCACATGATTCAGAAGAAGAGGCACCGCCGGTAGTCGTCTAGGCCCTCCGTTGCTCATCGGATGAATCGGAGGCGGAGGTCCCATGGGCGAATGAGGGGAAGAGTGGCTGCTCTGCCGTTCTGAAAAGAACTCTTATAAGGGGCGGAACTGCCCTCTCTTCCGCCAAGCGTGCAAATCGCCAAATCGCAAAGGACATACGTGATGATCAACTGATTGCTAATCCCAGTGATCACTTTTAGCCAGAAGAGAATTTGAAAAGTTCTGCCTTTCCAACTTTCGGTCCCGAAGTTTCAAATCCAGGAAATTTAAATTACATGCAATTTGAAAGGCATAGAGAAAGCTGTGATTTCAATAACAACAAATGGAAAACAGAGCAATTTCGGATTACTGTAATGATTCAGATGGAGATGGGAAGAGAGTATTTTCAGAGGCATTTTGTAGCGCTCGAAGCGTAGGTAAACATGATTTACCCAAACGAGAGTGATCCTCCTTCAATTTCCTACCAATTCGTCTGAGGCGAACCTCGAAAACATGGCTTTTATGGGCTGGATTGGTTCTTTGTTTGAGAGGAGAGAGAGAGGGAGAGGGAGAGGGAGATAGATAGATAGATAGATAGAAACATATAAACAGAGAGAGAGAGAGACAGAGGACATAGGCAACTCTCTCTCTCTCTCTCTCTCTCTCTCTCTCTCTCTCTCTCTCCAACTTACGTAGATTCTCCCTCAACATCTGAGTGTCAGCTGCGTCCGAAGGCGTCCTGGATCCAGACAGTCTACTGACGATGTTGTTAAAGAGCGAGTGAGTCCTCCTGTGCTGTGGCTCCGGGTCGTCAAAGTGGAAGTCCGTCTCCAAATCGCCAGAAATCGCCCTCTTCAGCTCGGGTCCGATCTCGTGAAGCGTTCGAAGACCAGCCTGCAAAGAGAGGAAGTTGCGTCTGATGAGCTAGGAGGCGGAGCTTCGCGCAAAAACATTCGTTACGGGACCCATAAAGATTTTTATGCAGATTGTACCCCAATTCAATGTGATTTTGCGATTGGAGCAGGTTTACTGTTGAAAACAATCGTGGCAATCGGAGAAAGCAGTTAAAGCTGCAGAAAACAAGAGGGAACGTGTATTTCTAAGGAAAACATTCGTTGCGGGACCCATAAAAGTGTTTGTTCAAATGTAATGCTAATTTAATTCCATTTGGAATTTATTGCAGGCTATTTTTGGTTTTCTCAAGGGTGGTCTTTTGAAAAAACACTTTTCGAAATAGAAAACTAGCTTTGTTCAATTTAAAAGCATTTTCATAGGCCAACCACTATTTTAAGGGGGATTTCAGTCAATCCTTATATACATTTGAAGGTTTTCTCTTTGTTGCCGAAACCAGAAGGAAAAGACCCGCGAAGCGGGGCTTTAACTTCTGGTAAGTTATGTTTAGCAGTTTCCCCGTGGATTTAGCATTGGAACGCATTTACAGAACCCACAAAAGAACTCACTACTGTTTTGTTAAGCGTTACACCTTCCACAAAGAACTATACAGTTTTTAGCGTTGGAGCGCGTTTACGTCACACGGGAATCGACTATTTCAGTTTTAAAATTGGAGTTCTTCTCCCACGACTTCTACGGCGCTTATTAATAATTCCCTTCTTCCCATCGTCTAGATTCAGCCATCTGGTGATTGCTCTCTTGACGTGTGGATTGTAAGGGAAATCGCGAGAGAGGCACGGCGTGTCGACGGCCATGCATGCATTATGTAAGGGAGAGACAATTGCCGCTCACAGCGACCGAAAGACATTCATCACGCACGGCGGCACTCATCCGAGCAGAGGAGACGACCAAAACACCACAGGCAGATGCAACCGATGGTGGAACTTGTTTTGGGATGAGGATTGGGGAGAAAATGGAGGATTTTGAACTTTTTTAATGGCAGATGTGGTTTTTTTTGCAGTGCAAATTTCGAAAATATAAACATCGATTCGAGGAGTAGTCAAAAGCAGCCTGTCGCCGGCAAAAACTGTCTCTGTAATTGTGAGTTCAAAGTTGTTCGATTGAATAACAAATTTACTTCAAGGATGTTATAAAAACTTAAGTTATAGTGGAAAATCTAATTTAAAGTCAGGGCGGGTATTGCAAGGAAATGAATATCAGCGGCATCGAGACAATCCACCCAAGGGTCTCTATGGCGCAGGCGGTAGGAGGGCGGTCTGCCGCCCAATACTGTTTTGCAAGGTGACTGGTTCAAATCCTTTGCTATATTATTGAAACCATTTGGTGTTCAAAATAACAAACTGCCATTTGCTAAAGCCGTTTTAGGGACTGCGTCTTTTTGTAGCAACCTTTTTCAGATTCTGGCAACCATAGGCCGCTCCCGGATCTCCAAAAGAAAGTATAGACATAGGCCTCATTAGGCTGATATAGACCGCTTCTGGCATCCATAGGCTGCTTTAGCGATCAACAGACATCTTTTGAATCATAGGTGATAGAAGCGGCCTATGATTGCCAGGAGCGGCTAATCAATGCTATAAGTGGCTGTAAATCGGCCTACTGTTGTCAGAGGAGACCCTAACACCCAAGAAACAAAATGGGAATCTCCCCAACAGGAAGTGCTTTCTCCGAAAACGTGCATAACATCTCCTTTGAAGAAGCGGCGCACAAAAACAATTTGGCTTTCAAAGGGTGCGAATTGCTCTGCGTCTCTCAAGAGTTGCCTCTCTCTCTCTCTCTCTCTCTCTCTCTCTCTCTCTCTCCATTTTCTCTCTTTTAGTTTAGATGTGGACAAACAAAAAAGAAAGGGACGACTGAATGGGTGGGCCCTCCTGCCCCAGGGAGGATAGTCTATGTTGACCACCTGGAGAGGGGAAGGACGAGGCTCGTTAGGCGTCAACAGGGATGCGATTAGCATAATCAGAGGAGGGGAGGGCGGGACCTCCGCTGACGTAAGCGAAAAAGAAGAGGGCAGTCCTTTAAACGAGGGGCTTAAAGGTCTGCCCTGAATGCGTTTATTAAGCCCGCGTGGACATCCCCGCCGCTTTTGAAAGGGCAAACAAGGAAGGGCATGCGGACTCTCTCTCTCTCTCTCTCTCTCTCTCTCGCTCTCTCTTTCTCTCTCCCTCTCTCTCTCACCTGCAAAGCCATGGCCTGTGGCGTCTGCGTCGGAACGATGCCCTTCGCCTCCAGCTCCTTTCTCTTCTTAAACCGACGGAAGTAATCCTGGATGAGGAAAGTCGCATAGAACTTGCCCACAGTGACGTCATCTTCCTCTGAAAATCGATATTGATTATGCTTATTGATTAGGAGTTCATTATCGATTGATTTTCGACTCACTTCCAGCCGGAGGAACGACTTCATCAAGCATTTTGAGGGGCGTCCTCTTCCAGATCCTCTTGATGGCTGAGCGGAGGAGTTCATTCGCATCGTCGATGTTTCCCTCTGTGTAGATTTTGAGGTTGGTTCGGACGAGGGCGAACAGGGTGGCATTGAAGCAGACCGTTCCGTCGGAGTTCAGAGGCATGTTCATGGAGACAAGGCGCTAGAAGGGGGTGGGTTACGGTAGACAGAAGGGGGGGGGGGGTACCTTGCAGGCGAGACGGTGAGGGCAGAGCTTTCCGAAACCGAGAGGGGGAGAGATTTTACGGAGGAGGGTGACAACGTCCAAATGTTTGATTCGACCTGGAAGAGAGGGGTTCACTCACTCACTCACTCACTCACTCACTCACTCACTCACACCCGTTTCCGCTATGTCACGTTCTCACGTGTACTTCTCATCACATCCTCACTTTCTCACCGACTATCATCTCGTCTCATATCTTGAAGAAAGATTCACACAGACTAACCTTTAGCGTCTGGATCATACTCCGACCACAGTCTCACGAACTCTTCCAGATGGTGTGGTCCCAAAATCGACCAATCCCTCGTCAAGTAGTCAAAGTTATCCATGATGACAGCCACGAACAAGTTGATGACAAGGAAGGAGCACAGCATGAAGAAGGAGATGAAGTAGGGGTAGGCAAAGTTCACTCCACAACGGGCCGTCGGGTCCTTCTTGAAGTCATCCGAGAGGGGGTCACATCGGACTTCTTCTCGATCGGAGCAGGACAACATGACCTCTTGCCAGGCTTCTCCAGTAGCTGATCTAAAGGAAACATTGTGAAGTTGGAAAAGGGTAAAACTAACCGGAATAGAACTAGAACTGCAGCGAAGAAGGAGTGGAAGTTGTTGTTCCGGTGGATGTGGGTGGAGTCATCCAAGGCGACCTTTCCGAAGACTTGCATTCCGATTACAGCGTAGATGAAGAAGAGCAACACGATCAGGAGAGCGACGTAGGGGAGGGCCTAAAGAAAAGATAGTTGGCAAAGGCCGCTTTGGGCAGGAGAAGGCCGCTTAGAAGGTGGACTTACCTGGAAACTCTTCATGAAGGTCCACAGAAGGGTTCGAATTCCTTCTCCTCTTGACAACAACTTGACTAGACGCATGACTCGGAAGAGACGGAAGAAGTTGATGGAAATTAGGTTAGAGCCTAAATGGAGAGATTGGGAAGGGAGAGAGAGAGAGAGAGAGAGAGAGAGAGAGAGAGTACCTCCTGGATTCAGCTTTCCGTAGATGATATCGATAAAGGACCCCAAGACGATGATGAAATCGAAGGCATTCCACCGGTCACCGAAGTAGTTTTTGGGATTCAGTGCTGAAAAAGCGATTTGAATTTAAAAAAGAAATGCATGGAAAGATTGAGAATGAGAAAATTATTGAAAAGTACTCACCAATGATCTTGAAGAACGCTTCCAGGGCGAAAACCACCGTGAAGAACAAGTTCAACACATCCAGCACATTCTCAAAAGTGGCTCCAGAAGGATAGTGCTTGCAGGCGAGAGAGATAGTATTGAGCACAATGATGAGGAAGATGATGTACTCGAAGGCTCTCGAGGTGACCAGCCACCAAACTCTGTACTGGAACCGATTCCTGGGGATGTATCTCCTGTGAGGCTTTGCTTTCAGGGCGAACTCGATGCACTTTCTCTGAAAAGTGAAGGTGTGTCTCTTTCTCTCTCTCTCTCTCTCTCTCTCTCTCTCTCTCTCTCTCTCTCTCTCTCCCTACCTGATTCTTATCCAACTCGCAATTCGCGTACTCTCGCTCTCCCTCATTCTGGAAGGTGACGATAACGAAACCGACGAAGATGTTCATCATGAAGAAGGCTAAACCCGTACCATTACAGTGACACAACTAAAACATACCGATGACAATAATAAAAGCGATGAAGAAGAGAGCAACAGCCTGGCGTGAGTTGTGAACCGGTCCGTGGTCCTCCTCATTCGAGTTGATCGCAACATACAGAAGACTAAAAAGCCGCTTTTGGCAACCTTAGGCCACTTGGACTCACTCTGGCCATCCTTCGAAGGTAGACACCACGAAGAGAGAAATCATGGCGTCTCCAACGTTGTCGAAGTTGAAGTCGTTGTTTCCCCAGACTCTCTTCTTGGAGACGGGTTTGGTTGGATCTCCGTCTTCGTAGTGGATGTACTCCCCACGGCATTCAGCCTCAGTCATCTTGGACAAGTCATTGCAGGCGAAGAAGGTTCCCTTGAAGAGTTGGACTCCGATAATGGCGAACATAAACTGAAATGGGGAAAAGTGAGGAAAACGGGGAAAGAGAGGTCACCTGGAGCATGAAGGTGACCAACATGATGTTTCCGATGGTTTTGACGGCGACGATCACGCATTGGACGACGTGTTTGAGACCTTTGGCTCGGTTGATGGCACGGAGGGGACGCAGCACTCGGAGGACACTGGAAGAGGGAGGTTAGGAGAAAGGGAGAGAGAGAGAGAGAGAGAGAGAGAGAGAGAGAGAGAGAAAGAGAGAGAGAGAGAGCTCACCGAAGAATCTTGACCACGGAGATGGCATCTGACTTCAAGACGAAGGAGATCAGAGAAACAGCCACAACCAAGATGTCAAGGAGATTGAAGGCGTTCCGACAGAAAGATCCCTTGTGGAAAACCAATCCAAAAACTACTACTTTCAGGGTGATCTCGATTGTGAAGACGGTGGTGAAGAAGTAGTCGAAGTAGTTCAAAATCTGGAAAGAGTTAGCTTGCGAGGCACTATCTTTCTCACTCACTCACTCACTCACTCACTCACACATCAACACGCCCACACAATCACGAAATCTTACACGCACACATTCCCACATCGACACGTTCACAAACTCACACATTCACAGAGCCACATACTTACACCTGCACACTCACTGTATCTCTTCTCTCTATCTCTTCTCTCTATCTCTTTTACTCTCTCTCTCTCTCACTCTCTCCCCCTTACCGTATTCCTAGAAGAATTAGCCTCCAGTGGATCCTCAGCCGCTAACATAGCAGACGACACCAGAATACAGACCAGCACAGAGTTCGTGAAATAGCTGTGGTTGACGATCTTGTTGCAGAAGACTCGGAACGGATTCGTGTGGCTCAAGATGAAGAGAGAAGAAGCCTTCGGAATGGGCTTCACTGTCGATGCAGCTGGCAGTTCGCTCATTCTTCTCGGCCTAGCTGTCACCAATTCCTCCTCTCCTACTTCTTCCTCTCCTGGCTCCTCATCCTCTCCATCCTCCTCTCCCTCATATTCGTCATCTTCATCTATCTCCTGTTGGTCTTCCTCCTTCTCCGCCTGGGTCATACTCTCACTATCAGCCAGGTTATCGACAGCGATAGCCAAGAAGACATTCAGAAGGATGTAGTTACCTAAAGTTCTTCCATTGCTCTCTCTCTCATTTTCTATCTCTTACCGCAGATGAAGAGTACGATATAGTAGGCAGATACAATCACTCCAAGAGTTCCAACTCCTCCAAAGGACTCAATTCCATTGTACATTACCGTATTCCAATCCTCACCAGTCAAGATCTAGATTACTGTAGGTTACGGTAGAAAGGGTACGGTACCTGGAACACGGTGAGGAGGGACTGAACGAAGGTGTCGAAGTTCGCCCTTGGCTTTGGTTGTTGTGGATTGAAGTTGAATTTTCCTCCGAAGACTTGCATACCCAAGAGGGCGAAGATAACAATGAACAAGAAGAGCAGCAACAGGAGGGAGATGATGGAGCGGAGGGAGTTGAGGAGGGAGGAGACGAGGTTTCGAAGGGCTGTCCAGTACTTGGTCACTTTGAAGATTCGGAGGAGACGGGCCGAACGGAGCACAGACACGCCGAGGGGCTTCATCAGATCGAAGTAGACCAGGACGAACTCGATGATGGAACTGGAAAGAGAGGGTTAGAGGGAGAGAGGGAGAGAGAGAGAGAGAGAGAGAGAGAGAGAGAGAGAGAGAGAGACGAACCTGATGACGACGAAGCAATCGAAACGGTTGAACTGGGAGGTGGTGTAGGTGGTGAAACCCAGGGTGTACATTTTGACCAACATTTCCAAGGAGAAGAGGATTACGAAGAAGAGATTGGCCATAGCTGAAAGTAACTGGTTTTATATGTTTCTCTCTCTCCCTCTCTCTCTCACCCCCTCCCTCTCTCTCTCTCTCTCTCTCTCTCTCTCTCTCTCCCTCTCTCTCAACTCACTCTGGAACTTGTCCAACCACTCCGACTGTCCATAATGCTCCGAAGACAAAACCAGCGTATTGAGCAACACCAACAGAATGACCAGCCAGTAGAACCATTGGCTCTTGACAACCCGTCGGCAAACCCTCCTACACCGTCTGTTCATCTTCTCAAACCGTCTGAATCGTTTCCTCCATCTCGAAGGCCTAGCGTCTTCCTGTCGTTCTTCTCCCTCTTCGTCTCCTTCTTCACCAGCTAAAGATCTCTTTATACCTTACAAAAGTGAATGAAAAGTTAGTAAAACTGAAAACCTACCGGCTACTGTATGTTCCTCTTCTTGTTCCTCGTCATTGACCGGTTCCATGTCTTCAGCTTGGGTGATCCAGTCCAAGTAACCTGGAAAGTGTGAACGTGAGTGAATGAGTGAGTGAGGTAGTGTGATAGTGATACCAACCTTTCAAATCCTCCTCTAGCTGTTGTTTCTCTCGAAACTTCTGGAAGAGACCTCTCGCCCTCGCTTTCTCTCGTTCTTTCGAAAATTCTCCGGACAACACTCCCAAAACAAGATTCAAGACGAAGAATGAGCCAAGGATGACCAGAGTGACAAAGTAGATCCAAGGCCATTCTCGCCCAACAGCGTCGTTTACCTCAAAATGCCGGCCTCAACTGAAATCAAATACGCAATTACGTACCCAGTACATGACATCTGTCCATCCTTCGAGGGAAACACACTGGAATACTGTGAGCATAGCCAGACCGAAGTTGTCGAAGTTGGTGATTCCGTTGTTGGGTCCTGGAAGGAAAGGATAACGTAAGACTCTCTCTCTCTCTCTCTCTCTCTCTCTCTCTCTCTCTCTTTTTTTTTCTCCCTCTCTCTTACCTGGCCAGCTGGTATTTGCCATACACTCCCATTTGACTCCCATCTGACTGAGAGAATCCGATGGCTGGCAGTGGAAGGCCGAACCCACTGTTCCACAAGGCGTTGGATCCTTTTGAGCTAATTGTCCTGTGGCCGGATCCACGCTGAAGATCATAATTTAAATCAAAAAAGTGAAATTTGACCTACCATGTTGCATGGAGTTTTCCGCAGAACAACTCCAACCCGATAATGGCGTAGATGAGGATAACAAACAAGACTAACAAGGCAATGTGCAACAACGGAATCATGGCGCGCAGGATTGCGTTCAGCACGACTTGTAAACCTGGAAGAGAGGGTTAGAGAGAGAGAGAGGGAGAGGGAGAGAGAGAGAGAGAGAGAGAGAGAGAGAGGGAGAGTGAGAGGGAGAGAGAGAGAGAGAGAGAGGGAGAGAGAGAGAGAGAGAGAGAGAGAGAGAGAGAGGGAGAGAGAGAGGGAGAGAGAGAGAGACTCACTAGGAACGCCTGAGACTAGCCTTAACGGCCGAAGCACTCGAAACGCCCTCAAAGCCTTGACGTCGAAGCCCTGGATATTCATTCGAGAGAGAATTGTAGAAACGAGGCTGGAATACGGTAGGATTACGGTAACTACCCCACTTACCCTATAACGACAATGATAAAATCCAATATGTTCCAGGCGTTTCGTAGATAGGCGCCTGGGTGGAACATGAACCCCAGGGCTATCACTTTTAACACGCATTCGATTGTGAAAACTACTATGAATAAATACTCTACTTGCTCCTGAAAATGAGGTTTTGAAATTAAAAGGAAAAAGGGAAACTGACTAGAATTGTGTTTTTCGAGTCGGAGTCCTGGGCCGGGTAGGGTTGGTAGACGGCCAGGGCTATGCAATTGGCGCAGATCATCAGGAGGATCAGGTACTCGAAGGGCCTGGAAAAGGTATTTTTCTTATTCTCTGTCTGTCTCTCTGTCTCTCTGTATGTCTGTATCCCTCCTACCCTCTGACTGCGTTTCTTACCCCTTTTGGGGTCCACTTTCATTACCATTCTGCGTCTCTAACTCCAAATGTCTGTCTGTCTACCTGGGTGTCTAACCCTTTCAATGAGTATCTGTGTGTCTAACCGTGTCCTCTCCACGCCTACGTCTCTATCTCATCTCATCCTGCGTCTCTAACCATCCATGTCTGCTACTCTGACCCTCCCCGATATGTATGTACCTACGTATCTGTCGTCTCTTTCTCTTTTCATCCTCTCTCTCTCTCTCTCTCTCTCTCCCTCTCTCTCTGTTTCTCTCACTCTCTCGCATCTACCTTAATCCCTCTGACTTCGTTTCTAACACTTTTCCAGTGTCCGTTTACGTGTCTAACCTTTCTCAGTGCGTCTGACTCTCCCCTGTGTGTGTCTGCGTCTTTAACTTTCCCAATTTGTCTGCGTCTCTAACTTTTCCAATTTGTCTGCGTCTCTGACTTTCTCAATTTGTCTGGGTCTCTGACTTTTCTCAGTTTGTCTGCGTCTCTAACCATTTATGGCAATATGTGTCTGTGTATCTAGGTCTCTGCGCCTCTCTAACTTTCTCAGTTTGTCTGCGTCTCTAACTTTTCACAGGTTGTCTGCGTCTTTAACTCTTCCAGTATGTCTACGCCCCTAACTGTCCGAATTTGTTTGCGTCTCAAAGTCTCTCTCTCTCTCTCTTTCCATTTCCCTCTCTCTCCCATTCCCGTCAGTCGGATTTTGGTTTGTTTTCGCCCTCCGCCCCTTTCTTTTGTTGTTTCCGAGGATCTTGATTCATTTTTTTGCGTCGGCCCCCATTTCCATTGCATAAACGCGGGGAATAATAGATGCGCCCAGGCTCACCTCCACTCGACGATCGCGATGCACAGTTTGCGGATCGGATTCGACAGGGAAAGACATAACAATGATCGTTCCGACCTGAAACAGAGGAAAACCTAAGTGGAAAGGCAGAAAAAACGAACCGCTCGACGACATTCGACTGTCGTAAAGGTTTCCTAGCCGCCGGCCGCTTCTTTGTCGCGTCGCCCGAGGCATTCGCTACGGCCGCCTGAAAGAAAGGAAGTTTGGTCATTTTTCGCCAAAGTTTTAAGGTTAAGGTTAAATTTAAAGTTTACAGTTTGAAATTGATTCTTTCAAATTTCAATTTCATTTTCATCTGTCGCAAGATTAACAATCAGGTGTGGCAGGTGCCTTTTTTCAGATTTGATTGAAAGGGAACAAAGATGGAAAACATTTGGATGAATTGAGGGAGAAATGGCGAAAAGAGAGATCAAGAGAGAGAGAGAGAGAGAGTGTGTGTGTGTGTATGTGTGAGTGTGTGAGTCAGTGTGTGTGTCAATGTGAGTGAGTTAGAACTCTTACCCTTTGTCTCATTCTCATAGATTTCTACCCTTTTACCCAAAAAAATGCAATTTCCTATGGTTTCTTACAGCGGAATGCCAAACTGTCGCCCTAAATCATTGCAGAACCACCTTCCGGGCCAGACAGCTGTCGTTTGCCCCTGCGGAACGACAGCTGAGGGTGGGGTCGCGTTCTCGCGTTGCAGGTTCTCTGTCGCCTGGGAATTTAGGAGTAATGTGGCAAAAAATGAGACAAAAAAGCAAAATAGACATCTTTCTTTCTTTCTCTCCCTCTCTTCCTCTCTCCTACGTGCTCCTCCTGAATTCCGTCCTTCATTTAGACCTTTAATTGCGTCGCCATTGATTTGTCGCGCTTAATTGCGTTCTTTTTCGACGGGGACAAAGGAAAATTGGAGAAAAGAAGGTCCCGCCGCGAAAAGGTAAAGCTGGAAAAACAAATGATTTTCGTTGCGGGACCCAAAATCGATTTTTCTAATTCTCTCGTAAATGGACTAATCGCCCTTTTTTCGCCCTGTTGACCTCATTTTGCCGCCGTATGCAAATCAGCCGGCAGCGGCGTCATTACAACGGCCGCTTTGTGTGCGCTTTTGGCGGCGCCAAAGGACAAAAACAAACAAAATTGGGTGAATTGGGAGGGAATTGGGGTATTTTGAAATGGATACGATTTTTTTATTAAATTTAAATTTAAACAAATTTAAAAAAAAAGTTTATTTTAGTTTAAAGAGCTGAAAAGCATGCTAAGCGCCTTTTCTTAAAGGTCTAAATGCCAAATTAATAAAAAATGACTGCTAAAACGGTCAAAAAATGTTTTTTTAAAGAAAAAGTATTTTGACAATATATTTGGAATAGAGCGTGTTTTTAACATAAATACGGATGGAATTTTTTTTAATTTAAAATTTTATTAAGCATGGAATTGTTGTCTTTCATTTGAAAAATTAGTTTTTTTAATAAAAAAAAAACGATTTTTTTAAAATATTTAGCAATAGAGCAAGTATACGTATGAAACCGTAGAAATTAGCATTAGAGCGTGTTTACCACACACTCTAATATTTAAAAAAATATAATTCTAATTAAACTTTTCAAAATTTAGTTTTTAATTAATGAAAAAAAAAGCTTTTAAAAGAATTACCTGTAAAGTGGCCTGCCAGAGGTCGGTGTGTGTGTCCTCTTGCTCTGCCTGTGGCTCTTCCTCCTCCCCGGAGGACATCATGCTCGCTAGCACTGAAAATTCACTTTAGTCCACTTTTTCCTTATTTTACATTATTTTAATCGATTTTAATAAGTTTCTATCGATTTCATAGGAATTTATCCTCGGATCTCTGCAAAAGCCCTTTCAAGTGCCCGCTAAACGGCGGTCGCCGCTTTCGTTTCTTGGAACCTTGTAAGAGGGAAAATATTTACCCAGTTGCGTCACACGTAAAATAAGAGTTCCCCGTGGGCGTTCGATGTAACCAGATATTGACACTTGGAAAAATTGTATCGATCGGGTATTTTTATCTTGCACAAAACAATAGTTTTTTATTGTATACAAGGTGCTAATAAAATTTAAATTTTAAATAACTTTTTTTTAGAAATGGTACAATTTAAAAATGAAATCACAAAAAAATCAAAAGATGATAAATGAACACCCATTAATATAGTTTTTTTCTCTTGAATCCGTCTAAAATCCCTTATAACATTTTTTTAATTATTAAAATGACATACCTAAAAGTATCATTTTAAAATGAAATTTGAGAAATTTTCGTAAATTAGCGTTGTAGCGCGTTTACTAAAAAAACCATACTAAAAAAACAGAAAAATTCATTGACTGACATTCAAAGTTAAATTATGGTTTAAAATGGTTTTTTTAAAATTAATTTATTTTAAAATTAAATTAATCAATTAAATTAAACATTTAAAAACATAATCAAATAAAGTATTTCAGATAAATTGTTGTAAAACTGACCAAAGCAAAATAATTTCGGATCCTTTATTTACTAATAATAAATCGAAATAAATTCTAAAAATCCAGGAAATCTTTAAGAAATTTTAAAAAATGGTTTCCAGAAAAAAATGAGTGTTTCATTTGGTGAAAATTCATTGACATTTCACAAAAAAATAAATAACTTTATTTGGCTTTCGGAAAAGTAAAATTTGGTTATTTTGGTTTTCTGCTTCTATTTTTGCTACACAACAAAAAAAGAAGTGATTTTTAGGGCAAAAAAACCCTCCCCTGAATTCCTCAACTCCCCTGGGTGGTCCCTCCGCGCGACATTTTCGGGTGCTGGCAGCCGTCTTTTCCCTGCGTCTTTCTGTGTGGCCGACCACCCAAACAACAACAAAAGCGAGGGTGGCTCTCGTTGTGATATCTCTCGGGCGCCAGGAGCCGGCTGGTAGCAGCCCAGCTTTGCTTGCAGCCGGCTGGCAGCAACTGATCCCGGTAGCCGGCTGGCATAATTGGCCGAGAAGCCGCTGAGCACACACGGCCGGACGAGAGGACGTTCGATTACGCGCACTTTTCGGGTTAATTTCAGCGGAAATCCACACGGATTATCGATTTTTCGACTGCAACGCGGAAAAAGCGGGATTTTAAAGGAGGGATATCGATTGATTAGCCGAATTTCATTTTTTCATTTAAAAAGTCCCTTTTTTACTAATATCTTTTAATTTTTCGGTTAAAAACCGTCGAAAAACTGAAAAATCATCAAAATTAAGCAAGTTTTATATAAATTGTGTAGTTGTGCGTGTCTATTCATCGATTTTCACTATAATTAGGCTTCCTCAATCCGAAAATAGGCTTCATCCGGAAGAAAATAAGGCTTCTGCCTCAAAATTGAAGTTTACAACCAATTTTCAATAAACATTATTAATAAAAGTTGCAAATTAAAGGAAATTAGCATTGGAGCGCATTTATAAAACATTTTAGATCAAAAGGTCAAATTGAAAATGGAATTCATTTTACATTGAATAATAAAGTTTAATTAATTATTTAGCAGATCGAATGGTAGATCAAATTGTACCGTAATCAATAGAGAAAATTTAGTATTGGAGCGCGTTTACATATTTTTTACTATTTTTATATTTTAAAATGTTTAAAAACTTCTGATGTAAAAGTTTGATTAGATCAATTTTTGAATTAGAGCGCGTTTACACAAAAATGCACTATACACAATTATCATTGGAGCGCGTTTACCACAAGTTTTCTTTATTTTTAACAGCGGTAATATAATAGTTGTATTCTACCTTTTTTCAAATTTTTAAAAAATAAAATCGCTTTATTAAAAAAAACAAATACCTAATTAAAAACTAAATTATCTCATCCAAAAAATCTTATTTTAACCCGAAGAAAATCAACTTTTTCAGTCAAAAAATATGATTTTTCAATTATTGTGACACAAAAAATGGAATTTCAGTAGCTCTTGTAGATAAAAAATTAACCAACTTTTTGAAATTCTCAGTTTAAAGGTCTAAACTTCATAAAAAGTTGATTTTCCTTGAATAT